>JAWWEO010000036.1:27225146-27304079 GCA_035582975.1 Ormyrus labotus
TTTTCTATTAGTATAATAAAATGTTTTATAACTTGAATATGTCCCCGCATTACTATATAATATAGTAATTTTTCTTAGATATGTATTAAATTTTTTTATGACATTTTTCTCAGTGCAAATACTATAACCAAATAGAACTGCAGTTGTGTATTAAAAAACTAAATTTCAAGGAAATGACTACATAAAATAATAACGACTCGGTACAAGTCCTCTCGGAAGTCCTTTACCGCACAAATCCCCTTAATTAATAAAGAAAACTCGGAAAACTCGACTCTCCGCTCACTAAGCCCATCATTTGCGCCTTTCTTAACTTTTCTCCAGCTCTTCAAATCAAAACTTGAGCAGCTCCGAAGGTTATCGTGAGTAAGATGCTTTGCTTGAAAAAAAAAAGTGTTTAACGACGTAATTAATCGCGTTTTATTAAGTCGAGCAAAATCGAGGTCATTAGGGAACGTCACGCAGCGCATGAATTTTGATGGGGGAGTTATAAAACGCAGTTTTTTGCGGGGCTGCTTTTGTTGCGACGTCATCTTGCTCTTTCGTAGTGGCTCTTCTTTCTCGCGTCTTGGAAAAAGTATACTATTGCGCGCGCGCCGCGCGAAATTTCCCTTGCGAAAGCGGCAAAATGAAGAAAGTTTTGGGTTCTTATTGCTGAGCTTAGAAGGTTCTTTAAGTGGGAAAAAATGCGAATTCAGAAATTGCGAGAATTTTCACTTTAGTAAAGCTGAATATTTTAGTTTTTCAAAAGAAATGTTTATTTTACTAGAATAAACAATTATTTGTTAAAATGATTTTTAACGGCTGAAAATAGTTACCAAGAAGGATTATTTAGTAAAAGATTTGACTCGCAGTGGAATGAAATTTTAATCAAAAGCGACCGATAATACTATCAACCTTGTTTTAGCGCTAATTGAGCACTTTAACTTTAATAATTAATGATTGGGCTTTTACTTGTACACTGTGTTATAAACAGTTAATCCAAAGGTAGAACCGGATTTCGCCAAAGCAGATGAAAAAAATGACCTAATACTAGATTTCAATTTCAAAAGCTCAGCCTAAATTGATTCTCTTAATGATGTGTCATATATCAAAATAATTTATAAAAATTTCCGCTCTATTTCGCTTATGTCAACCGAATTTCTCAAAACACAAAAAGATTTTCAAAAAGTTGTCAAAACTTAAATCCGCTTTAAAAAATATAGATAATTTAAAGTTTACCGAAGCTATTAAACTTTAAATTCGAAAGATTGACATAAATCGCTATTATGAAAGTTTTTAACAGTTTTAAAACCTCTAAATTCTTATTATCCGTTTAAATCCCTTGAAATCAGTCTGACGATTTACGCAGCCATCCGAAGAAATGAAAAGACTCTTAACCACGAAAATTCATTACAGCGATTGAATCTCTCGGCGAAAACAATACTCTCCCCCGATTATCACGGCCGATAAGCTCCGAGAACACTCCCGGGATAAAAGGAACCGGCAGCGTAAGCCGCGTATCGGGTATCGTGTTTCGGAGATGCATATCGGCGGGGTCTAAGGAGGTCTACCACGGCAATTTCGCCTATCCCCCGGGATGGTAAGAGGGGCACGGGGGGAGTCGCCGGTCGAGGAGATTAAGAGGGATGTTAGTCGGGGAAGTTTCGTCCTGCCGCGTTGTTTGTTAATGCTCGCTCTGCACGTGTAACTTTGCCGTACACGTGTTTTGTCGACTGCGCGCACACAGAGCAGCTGCTGGGAGGGGGAGAACTTTCGGTTTTCGCGTTCCGCCGCCGAATCCGCGACACTTCATTAGCCGTAATCTCTGGCCCGCCGCCGACGCGGGAAAAACCGTCAAAACGTCCATCATCTCGCTAATGGCAGCTGCGAAGCTTTTTGCTGTCAAATCAGTGCGCGAGCAGGCCAGGACTAATAATAATCAGCCAAAGCTCGACTTTCGTGTCCTGGAATCGCTATCATTTTTATTTAACGGCTTAATGGACTGGTTACGTGGAATTGCGGGAAATGAAGCGCCGAGTGCCACTTTGTTTCGCGATCATTTGTCCCTTAATCAGTACATTTGTTGCGTTAAAATTAGCAACGAAAATCTCGTAAATTCGGCTCAAATTCTTATTTGAGGTAATACTCGGCTTCGAGCTGAAAATGCTTACGAGAAACTTATCGACTCGCAAGATCATTCGCGCAGAAGCCGCGGTGTCACGCGAAAATATCAATTTTTTAAATGGAATTCGCTCGCCGCGGCTCGATGTATCGATTAGCCAGGCTAAGCGCCCAGTGCAGCTCCGTTCTAATCAATTGAAATAGGCTCGGCTAATCAATAAAAGACGGTGGCAAAAACTCCAAAGACACGCAGGCTGGCACTGAATTGAATATAACTCGCTCGCGTTCTCGGCTCGTCTGCTTTAAAATGGAAACAGCCGGCGGGAAATTCGTCTGATTATACAAACGCCAGAGGTAGAGAGAGAGAGCGAGCTGATGGAGTCTCTCTTGAACGCGCAATCAGAGCGCGGTATTGAGAATCGCACGTAAGCGAATTGCAGGCTTGCGCCTGCGCGCCTCTGTGTTTTGACGCGGAGCTCGGCGCTCGCGGTACAATTCAGATTTCACGTTTGAATTGTCGGCGCGTTCGTCTTCCGAGTCGCTCCCTCATTGGGCTACATACACTCAATTACCGTATCAAGGAAACTTGCTCGACAAACAGCTAAAGAGAGAAAGGAGAGAAGGGGGGGGGGGAGGCGGCTCGCCCCCGTGACAAACAACAATCCCTTGCTAAACTTTTCTCCACCTCTGGCTCGTTGTCGGCTGATTTTCCGGGCCGCGCAGCGCCGCGCAGCTCCGCTCTTCCTGAGCTCTCCGCGTAATTTAATGTTTGCCTTTCTTTCCGCTTACCCTCCGCCCATCTGTCTCTGCTCTACCGAGCCGAAAGTTTATAACTTATATTCCGCAATTTATTTTGCGAGTTCCCAAAGACACACATTGTTAAACTGTTCTCGCTCGGCCGCTATTCGCCTTTCGCCCGCGATTTACTTTACTAATTTTCTCCGACTCCTTAACCTCCTGTTTTTTTTTATCTACTATCTATTGTTATCCGGCAATATTTACTTTTTTCGTTCGCTGGTTAATATTTAGCGTAAAGCCAGTTCCCTGATTTAAAACTTTCAAAAAAAAAAGAAGAACTATTTAAGGTTGGTACGTTTTTAAAATGACAATTGCCAGGGAAAGAAGCATTACAAATGCAAAAGAGTATGAGATAAAGCTGATTTATTTATACCGTCAATCTACACATGAAGCTCGAATCCCCGCTAAAAATACTGGCTCCGTGTTCGGCATGAATAATCCATTATTAAAACTTTAAATAAGTAATATATAACGTCCCACACTCCATTTTTCCGTCTCCTTTTCCGCTTATTTTCCTCGCTCGGCAAAAAGGGCGAACCTGATTAGCCGCGAGAGAAGGAGAGAAAAACGACGACGACGTGTCGCAGCTTGGCGCATTTTTCAAGATCTAAGGGACGAGCAGCTGTGAAACAGCCGTGTAAGAGACTGAGAAAGATGGAAAGACAGATACGGAAAACACGCGTCCCTCGAAAAATTTCCACCCTCGACCCCAATGAAAGAGAGAGAGAGGGAAAGAGAGAGTGCAGCCGCTCTATCTTGTCTTTCGTCGACGCTCTGACAAACTATACGCTTCCTTCCTGGCTACCTCTGCCGGAGGGAGAGAGAGAGAGAGAGGGGGGGGGGGAGAGCGAGAGAAATATGCGAAAGAGAAATATTACCGAAGCGACTGTAATGCCCAGCATCTCCAACGAATTTTCTCTCCGCTCGGCCTTTCGTTACTCTTTTCCGAGAACTTCCGCTCTTGTTTGCTTTTTCGACGACGCTTCCGGTTTTAGTTTATGCAAAATGCATGGACGAGCTCGGATTTCTCCGAATTACGCACTTCGTATTTTTGCCCCGAAAATTTCCTATCCAGCCTTCGGAAACACAATCACATTGAATAACTGCGAAAGGTTGCCGTGAAGTACGCGGTTCTTTGCGCCTCGTTTCGCGCCATCGTAAATTATTGAACTGATAAAAGGACTTCTTTTCAGTTTTATTCAGTTTTTCAATTATGAAATTCTCATTCGCGCGCTTTCAAAGAGCTCGGCCGACTGCGGATTTGTATCCGCGAAATATCAGCAGCAGGAAAGGTGAGAAAGAGAGAATACAGGGCACCTTTCTCTTCGAAATTCCCGGGATATGAAGTCGCGCTTTTGTAAAAATGAGAATGAAATCCCATTTATTCAGCGCGCTACATCTCTCCCGCACTACGAAACGTGGAGGTTTTACTTAGGAGCCTCGAGGCTTCTCTCTCTCTCTCTCTCTCTCTCTCTCTCTCTCTCATCCTATTTCTTTCTATCTCGGTTCCGCCTCCCCCGCAGATTCTATTTTTAAGAATTTATTTTCCTTTATTCCTCGCCTCGGGAGAGAGAACATATGGGTTATATTCTCACCTGGAGACGTCTTCCGGCGTATTGCCGACGCGACACCGAAAAAAAAGCGTGTCGAGTGTCCTTAATTGCACTCGCGAAATCTCTTTCTTCCTTAAATGGCGCAAAATATGTGCGCGCGCGTGAGTAATAAGCGAGAGCATTGTGCGCCCATCGGAAAAGTGCCGCGGCTGAATCAGCTCGAGTGCTCAGCGCGAGGTAGGGGACTTTTTCTCGCCTCTTTTTCGGCGAGATGAACCCGAGTTTTACGGCGCGGAACGATCGCGCGGCTCTTTTCTTCCCGCTTGATGTCAAGCTGCATTCTTGAATTTTTGCTGCTTAGTTGTTTAAGCCATTAGTCGAGGCTTCGGAGCGAATGCTTTGATTCCCAGCGACAAAAAGGAATAATGCCATTTTTCTCGGGTAGACGTTGGCAAAGGGGTCGCTTGCTCGAGTGCATTATTAACAAAAATTTACGGGACTCAATTTTGCTTATTAATTTTCTAAGCAACTGTGCATTATGTAGCTCAACTTCTTCTAAATCCAAGGCTCGAATTTGGACATTTATTGCCTGACTCCGCTTCCCGATTCTGTTAAATTATGAATGAGAAAAAATGTACGAAGAGGAGAAATGCTGCAGAGAAAACGAAGAACAAAAAATTTTGAAAAAAAAGTTTTATAAAATGAATTCATGTACGTCTGGCTATAGCTCGACTCTTTCTACTTGCGTTTTTAAAGCCAAGTATTCTTTATGTAAATGCTTACATTAAAAAGGAGAAATCAGATCCAGTTTATTTCGAAATCTACTTATTTATGCATATTTCAGTTTATAAACTATTTTCCCTTTTTCTCCGAGTTTCGCTCGAAATACCAGGCATTTTCTAACGAAAAACACGTCGTGCTCGCATTTAAATTTCACGCACAGCAGTGTCTACATAATCTAATTTCAGGTAATGGAATCACTTCTTTTGTCGATGCCGCATTACCTCGGAAAACAAGAGTAGCCGCTTCCGAATAATTCTCTCGCAAGCGCCGTCCAAAACGGATTACGCTTTCACCTGGCGTCCTTTCGTTAGGCCCCCGAAATTCAAGAAGATTAATCGCAAAATGAATTAAGCTAAATGAAAGCGCAAAGGAAGCGGCCCACTGCCGAGTAAACAAATTTTTTCCTCTCGGCAGTCGGGCGCGCAGCAGAGATAATGCGCGCCCCGGGTTATTTGTAGTTTTTCCCTCCCCTCGTCTTCTTCGCGGGATATCTCGAGCAGATAGCGAAAATACGAGTCGCGAGGACGAGTAAGAAGAGATGCTGTATGCGTTCGCGCGCGCATACAGCTGTATGGAAAAGGAGGAGCAGGAAGGTCTGATGTACGTGGATGCAGCTGTTTTTCGCGCTCGAGACGCGGCGGAGGCAAAAAACTGCGCGATCCGTCTTATCTGAGTGGGATGGCCGTTTGAGGCTGTATTCCAGGTATAATCTTGAACATAAATTGCGAGGAAACGTATTTTCGTTTTAGCATCCAGCTTCTCCGGGTAAACAAGAACTTAATTAACATTTTGTTATTGAAAGTCGCCGCTGCTAAAGTACAAATGCTTTAATTACATATATTTTGCTTTCAATTATAAAGCTCAAATGCGTTCATTGAATCCGAAAGTTAATTTTTTTTTCCAAACGCTTTATGTTTCTTTCGCGAGATTTCCCCTCTCGGAGTCGTCCCGTTGTTAGTTAGGGAAGGTGGTTAAATAAAAAACACTGATTTGCGAGCCTCCAAAGAATGTTTATTTTTGGCTCAGCAAAAAGCGAGGAAAAAGCCCGTAGGCATAAAAAACCTCGTAATCAGTTTATAATACAATAAGTATTCGCGGGTGCATCCGAATTTATTTAGCGCTCTTCAGAAACGGCTCTGAGGCCGCGTTTCAACTAGAATCGGCTCTGGGCCGCGTACACTGGAAACAGCTCTGAGGCTGCGTTTTAACTAGAGCCGTTATGCGAAACGGCGACTTTATGAAAAACTAGAACCGTTCTATACGACGGCGACTTAATGGCTCAAAAGCCTAAAGACAATGGATAGTTAAGCGCACGAAGATAAGTCAAACAATCGACTGACTGGCGAAGGAGATCGCGTAGAACTGACTGCCGAAAACCGCGGCCCCCTCCTTCTTCCTTCGGCGGCGCGATTAGGCACTAGTTATCGCCGGCGCAGGGCTGTCACGCGTTAAAACAAAATTTCCCGCGTCAATACAAAAGTCACTGGTTGGCGACGCGACACTTTACGAATGATCTACTTTCGTTCACGCGAAAAATAAGCAACGCAAGTCACGTGGCGACAAATTAAAAATTTTAATGGAATTAAATTACAAAATCTAAGTATTAAAAAGCATCGGTCGAAACGTTTAGTTTTAATGAAAATTCTCGCAAGCAGTATTTTCAGCAGCAAACGCTTGACAAGTACTTGTGGAACAACGAGCGCGAATTCACGAGGAATGTAAATACCTCTCTTTATCGGCATTGTGCCGACAATATAACTTCTTTCTCGAGCTCTGTTGCGGCTCTGCGGAGAACGGCGCAAAAAAAGAAAGTAGCCAGCAGCAGCCGCAGACGCGGTTTGGTAGCAAAGGTACAAACGAACGAGGGCACAAACGAAGAAAAGGGGTTGCTTTATGCGACTTTAACGAAGTGTGACGTACGACGTGGCCATTAATGCCAACAGTTAAAGTCTTATCTCTTAACGCCCGTGCGAACAGTTCGTCTATCCGCGAGCGGAGAGTGCTTTAGAAGGATTTTATTACATCCGGCGAACGCCGCCTCGCCTACGAATCGCGGATAAGAAGAGGCGACGTGCGAATTCGAGCATTAACCATCTTCGAGTTTATTTCGATGTCTGTTGCGCGCTGCTTGTCGTCTTCGCCGATCTGAGCTTTGTTCCATATGGCGCCCGTTGTTGCGCCGGAATGGACTTGCCGCGTCGAGATGTTGATCGCGGGGGGAGGTTGTAAAGGCGGCTTTGAATTGCGTTCGCTGATTGCGGAACTGTCTTTGAATTGGGGAGTTTCCGGGGAACGATTCGAAAATCATGACTAAAAGCTTTAAACGGACTTTTATTTCGAAAGTCTGAGAGGTTTCGCGCTGCAAAGCGAAGGTATTAAGATCAAATCTATCTCAAGGACGTCTTTTATTATTGCCTTTACGGCTTATCAGTCGGATTATTGCTTTATTTAGTCGATCAAGTAACTTTTTAAATATTCATTTCAAAATTAATGAAAACACTTTGAATTTGAATGCGTTTTTCATATTATTGACCGGAGACTTCCCCAAGTAAGACCCATCACATTATTTCCCATATTCCTTTCTCGGAAAAGTTAAATAGAAGAACTTTATCTTTTGCGACTGCAAAAAATGTCGTCTTGAAAAACTAATGATAGAATACGCAGAAAGAATAAATGTAATAAGACAGTAAAGTATCGCTCTGGGTAGAAAATACAAAGAATAAATATTAAAAAATAAGGACTAAACAATCAAAGTCCACTCTAATCAGACCAATTGAAATATCCCAAAGAATATAGAAATGAAGCTTCAGCATTAGTCATCGAAACGGTCTCCTCTTGCGCAAAAGCAAGCCCGAAGAAGGAGATATAATGGGTTTGAAAAATTCTCGCGATCACCGTATAGAGAATACGCCGGACCCTCGTGGGAGGGAGGGGGGAGAAAGTTATGTCTGGCAATATGCGTCATGCGCGCGCCTCGTTTCGACGGCCGCTTTTTCCCCAAGAGTAACGGTCCTAATTTTGCATTGGAAGCCAATTGAGAGGAAAAGTCGTACGGCATCGCGAGCGACAAGCGGAGTTCTTTTACCTCTCACCTTCGCCCCGGCTTTTCCTCTTATTCTTCTTGGCCTGGAATCCGCTTTCCTGAACAATGAGACGTCGTTTTTTTTTTCTTTCTTTCCCTTTCGAGTTGCGCTTTTCTCGAATCTGTGATGAGACCGCAGATTTAAGCGCTCGTTAGTCTTCATGTCTATACTAAGGTCCGAGTTTGCTCGGTGAAAATCAAAGCAGAAGATTTGCTCCCCCTCCTCGAGCGAAAATATAAATTTCGAGGAGCGAAGAAGTTCGCTCTCTCTCCTCGGGACCAGCGACCAGTGACCAGCAGAGACAACGAAGTATCTAGTTCCGGCTTCGACGTGACATTCGCTAGGATCGACGCAGCTCACGCTAGAGTCATATCCTTCGAGAAGTAGCCATCCCGGTCCCGAGGGGTTGACCGAAGATCCTATACCGCAACCCGGACCAAGGAGGTCTCACGCAAAGTTAAGGAGGTTCGATACCGAAATCAAAATGGTATGTAATTTCTGAAAACTACGTCAACCTAATAGTATATTTGTAACACGATTACCGTAAAATTTTGAAAGCGATTGACAATGTAGTTTTGAAGATAATCGATGTTAAAATCATGATTTTATACACGGGCTCTTATGGGAGAGAGAGATTATTAGGCCTTTGATCATTAAAATCAATTGTAAATAATGGTTAGAGAAAATTAAAAAACCTACAGTTTAATAAAAAAACAATCAAAGAACAAAAATGCATCCGAATCTCCATCGTTTACAATTCCGTTTCATAGAAACAAACAAAAGTGTGAACAAAACGTCGAGTTCGTGGGCTGCGGAGGGGGCGCGCGGTAAGCGGGAAGCCGCTCGCGGGGAGAGAGGGGACCCTCTTTCCTCGCCTCACACGAAAGATCTATCGAACCTCCTTACGTAGTTGCGCTGCTGTTTACAAGTAGAAACCTATTCCGACGAAAAATAGGAATTTAAAGGGTCGCGTGTGCCGTAGAGAATAAAATAGATCAATTTGAGTTTGAATGACAAGCACAGCTAAGGCGTCGCGGAATTAGTGTGCGCGTTATTAGGCGATTCGACATCTGTGTCATCTAATTTCTAAATACTACTCGCTGTCTATTCCTCATTATTAATCCTGCCGGAAACTAAAAATAAAATATTACAAGTTTTATTTTGGGATCGAGAGGGGCCGCTGGGAATTGAAGATTCTCCTCGTCTGAATACGATTGTAAGCATCTCCGCTTTTAGAGCGACGTGTGGTTTTTGGAATTAGGCTTTAATATTTCGCGAGCTTAAGGCAACGTAAATATAATATCTAATTAACGTTCTGTATTCTTAAGTAAACATTTCAAACTTGTTAATATTAATTTATGATTAAAGCATATTCATTTGTATAATGCATCAGGTTAAAATTTTGCTTATCGCCTTGAACTGTAAACCTGGAAAATTCACGGAATTCATAAATTAAACTATAATGTTTAATTAAATGATGGACACATTTGCCTTTGAGCTTTGAGTAAAATTAAAGCAAATTAGTATTTTTAATTAGTTTACTCTGCATATATTAAACATTATTTGCTTTTTCATTGTTTAAAAGCAAGACAAAAGATTAAAGGATATATCATTTTTTAACTGATTAGTACATTATATTATTAAGTGAGAAAAAAACTTCAACAGCTTTCATTTGCTTTTCATTAATCCTCCTCTCAGCATAGAACACATTTATGCCATAAGTTCGTCATTGACGAGTGGCCGCTCAAAGTAGCGGTGGTCGATATAGCTCCGAACTTGAAAAAAGAAAAAAACCACGTTCGCGCTCGCTTAACTCCGGCGTCTTAGTTGCCCTTCAACTTAAAGTCAAGTCTAACTCCAAGTCCATTACGCAAATGCACATTTGCTTATAGAATAATTAACCTCCGGGCGCTTTGTGCATTACGAGTGACGCCGCGCCTCGTACAGTTGACGACTCCGGCTAAAGACTCGAGAGCTGATTCGTAGTTACTTTGATGTCTTTGCCTCTGTTACGTCCTGCGTAAAATAGATGAAATAAAAATGTAACGCTTTCCTCCAGCCTTGTCGAGAAAGCGCACGTGCAACAGTGTAAGTCCCGAAGCCGTATAATAGGCCCGGAACTCGAAAGATATTTTTATCGCGAGAAAACTAAATGCATAGAGAGATAAGGGCAGAAATTCAACGAGTCAAATTCGGGGAATCTCAGTTCAACTGTCGAAATTTGACAACTTTGCCACTTATTCTAACGTTATTCCTCAGCGCGGAAAAACAGTTAGCCTAGTGAAACGAAAATTCTGGGAATCTTAGCCCAACGGTCGAGATCAGCGATTTTATGACTTCCAGAATGTTTAATTAAATGATGGACACGCCCGCGCGTGCATCCTAAACAAGTGTACCCTTCCTTTGTTATGGTTAAGGTTTGCCGACGCTCGAAGCGCAGGTCAAAAAGATGTTACACTCTAACACTGGTTAGAGGCAAATATTATAAACTAAACAAATCTTAATTAATTTAAAAAATTAGTAATCTCGTTTAAAACAATAATAAGAGCACAGGCAAAGTTTATCCATCACTAGTTAATTATAATAAATTTTGTTAAAATGTAGAACTAATTTTTAAGTCATAAAAGATATAAAACTATTATAGTAATTAAACTATAGGAAACAAAGAAAAGGAAAAGTTGCAACGCATATATAGGGTTAAAAGGAAAGCAATCCTGAAAGTAAACAATTGTTTCTCTACTAACTTGTAGTCACTATAAATAATAGAAATTAACGGCAACGATCATGTTGAGATTAATAAGATTAGATGTAAACTGTTAATAAACAGGTAAGCACTATTACTTAATAAAATTTTTTTTGTAAAAGGCAAGGGATGGGAAAGATGCCTTCTCTCGATGAAGCGCTTTTCCTCTCCCTCGTGCTTTCGAGGAGAGAGGGAAATCTGACATTCACTTGTACGAAGACCTCACTGAAGGGCTGCTTTGCGTCGCAGCTCCGAATTTGGGTATAAATAGAGACCCACTACAGGGATGAGATCAGAACGGGAAAGATTTCCACGCGACGCGCTTGACGATATCCGTGGACTATCTTTCTTTTTCGAACTTAGTCACTCTCTCTTATCTCTATTTGATTGTACTTATATTTACTATTTTAAAAGACATCAAAATTCAATTCCAAATAGTAAGTAAGCTAAATTCCGAAATCAAATACTTTCTTTTCCATATTTTTTCACCCAATTTCATTTCTTATATATAAGAGCCATTAAAGTAAACTTAAAATTCAGAATTAACTATATTTAAAATTAACGTTTATTGCTATACACTCAGTCGTTTATTCAAAATAAGAAGAACTCCTCTCAAAGTTAAATCATCTAATAAGCCAAGTGACCTAACCAGTTCAGCTTTAGTTGATTTAACAGATAACAATATTTTTTAATAATATTGGGTCAATAAGCCAAGTGACCTCACAGGTCCAGGTTAAAGGCAATATTAAAATCACCCCGAACACCGAGGGGGGAATAGGGCAGGAAACCGCAAAGATAGACCGGGCTAGCCGATCTATCGGAGTGTGTTTCAGCCTTCGCGACGCGGGAGGCCGGTTACCTTTCTTTAAGTAAAACCACCTTGCATCCCATTGCAGCTATTGCGCAGTGGCCTAGGCTAAAACGGAGAAATAACCGTGAAAGTCACTCGTTAAGTGACACCTCCATTTTATCCAAATAATTTCGGCTTGAGGAATCACTCCTTGGACGATAATCTTTTTTTTTTTGGGCACGCATAATGTAAGTGTTCAGAAACGCGTGTGACGAGAGAGACAAAGAGACGCTTTGACAAAGAGGCTGCTTGATTAAATGAGAAGTGCAGTCTTATAATAAGCAGCGGCGCGGTGTTTTCGTTGATGTTGATGTGGTTTACTTGTTGCACGGAAAAATGAAATGCTGAATGCGAGTGCCGTTCGAAATCAGAGTGATTTCCGTTCTCAGGTAAGCGTGTTTAATTACCGCATAAAACTTTATATCAACGTCGGGATAAGTAAGCTATGCTAAAAGCTTTCCTAAGGTACGATTTCTGCTGCTGCGAGTGGAACCAGTCTTTCTTTAAATTAAAACTTTCCTACAGTTTTTGAAACATTATTCTTGCGTTTTGAACATAATTTAATAACCTTGCTTTCTTCAAAATATTTTCTTTGAATTGTGCGCCGAAAACAATTTTAGTTTCACTGGTTTTGCTAAAATAAATAAGAAAAAATATATTCGATATTTCTATAATCCTTTCAGTCTAAAGCCCCGAAAAGATGAAAAAATTCCACAAATAAATGGCATTTCCAACCAGTGCTAAAAGTAACTTGCATTTAGATTTTTAATATTAAATGAAAACCAGAGCCGTCGTTAAGTTGGCATTTAAAAAACTCGCTTATCCAAAGTGTAATCTGGATTTCTGCAAAAGGAAGATTACTCCTTAACCCGACTAAGGATGATTCAGGACTGGCCTTGCATATTTTCAGCTCTTTTCCCCGGTTTTTTTCCTCGGGGAGGGAGAGGCACCGGCGGCGTCTCAATCTTCTCGAAATGCGGAAACATAATTTAGTTTTCCGCGTTCGCGTGTAACGCTTCCCAATTAGAGTAAGAGCGGTGGCGCTAACGAAGTCTTAATTTCTTGATAACGCTAGCTATTATGCGAGCGCCGGGCGACGAGTCAGAGAAAACAAGTCGGTCGAAGTCTGCGGGAGCAAATAAAACTTTTCCTGCACCTCCCCCCCCCTCCCCCCTTCTATCGCTCTTCTTGCTTGCCTCCTCCCACCTTCGCTACTCGTCAGGGGAAAGTAGGTAAGCTATATGGCCGTTCTCGAATCAACCCTCCCTTCGCTTTTAATTTTTATGCATTAAGGGAAAGGATAATTTGTTTATGGTGAACCGTAACAGTAAAAAACACTTTGTTATTATAATGTTCTTATAATTGTACAATAGTTTTAATATTAAATGCATTAAACTCTTTAGATTATTTATCTTCAATAACCAAACAAACATTTTTATTTATTACATACCAGTTTTTTAATTCGGCTTACTCTGATAAAACCTGTTTATGACATTTCATAAACTACGTAAAAGATCTTTTCTATACTTTTCGCAATTTTATTCGATGCGAAATGTACCAATTTTAAATCTCAGTGGGAGTCAAACTTTATTGAGAATTGACGTCAAACACTAAAAACGATGGCTTTTCTCTGTATTCCTTTTAAAGTTTCACAATTGATAAAGTAGCTGAATATTTTGTTTTGTATAAAAACAAATTATGCCCGAAACAGTATTTTATGTTTTATTTTTAGCGGCAGTATATTTCATGTCATTATTTATAACGGCAGAGAAAAATATAGTTTTTTTAAATTTTATAGTTTTCATACATTTTCCTACATTTTTATAAAAAAAAAAAAAAACCAAAAAATGTCGGAAAACCAAGCGACGCTTTACGAGCAATTAATCTGGAATCATAAACTTTTCCGAAGCGACACTCCTGGAAAAAAAATTCAGTGTAAAATCACTCCGGCAGTCCTAATTTCATCAAGCCGAAGCCAAGTTTATTCCCAGATTGAATTTTTGTCAGAGGAAACGGTAGCAGTTACCAGCAGCGTATACCTTCGGCGTCGAGTTAACGAGATGTTAAGTGTCGGCTCGTAAAATCGGCCGGACGAAAGGACGATAGTTTGGGGCTTTGTACGCCCGCTGACCTCCGCGAGAGCGAGAGAGAGAGAAATTTCAGCGAGCCAATTTTACGGTATCCGAGTGAGGCCAAGAAGGGCCGCGAGTTAACTCGAACGACCATTAACCCTACGGCTCGCCGTAGCTCATGCGAGTGCGAGAGAGAGAGAGAGAGAGAGAGGCCTGACGCATGCGAACTTTTCTACTTTGTGCTCTTGACGTGCCGTGATTAGAACTGTATTTTACGCTTCTTTCTCGCTCGTTCTCTTTCTCATCCCAGTTATCCAGCGGCAAATTGCTGCTGCAAACTTTCGCTCGGTGCTCCGTTAATGAATAGAATCGAATTCGCCGAGTTTGCCGCGGCGAACTGCGGTGTACCTTAATATCGATATATACCGAGCCGCGAAGACGTGGATCAATGAGAAGGTCTGATGGCCGATGGCTCGCTTTTCATGCCCGCGTCAATCATTGTCAATTGCTGGCCCGGTAAAACATTTATTTTCACAATTCTTTCGATCGACTTTCATTAAACTCCGTAAATGAACGTTTGATTTTAGAAACAAGCAAGCGCCGCGTTTTCTCAGAAATTCAGCGACATCGATCGCGCGGAATTTCGAAATACAGCGCACGTTTTTCGAGTTGCGACGCCGCCTTTGAATTTCGGATGCGTCGCCGCACCCGAAAGAGCCAACTCGTCGGAATTTGCACCTATTCATTTCTGGGAATTTTTGCGTGACAGGGAAGATACAAGGAGGAGCGTTCGGCTCATTTTTGCGTGGGAAGTGGGTCGCGAGCACAACAATCGCTTACCGTCAAGAGGTGACGATAAATCCTTGAGATAATCCCGAAGGTCAGCTGGAGCTTAATGCAGACCATTCTGCGTATGGAAGCTTTCTTTGGAAGCGTCGCGAAGGAAGGTGGGTTAAGAGAGTTTTTCGTGCTGCGCAAATGTTGAAGTTTGGTAGTTGAGAAAAGTTCAAGTAAGGGATCGTTGGAAAATCTAAAATATTTTTTTAAAAATCCTGGACAATTATAGAAATATGAATTTCAAAACAATTCAGTTTTTATAACTTACTTTCCAATTATTAGCAATACCTTTTCAAGAAAAATCTAGAATAGGTTAAAAGTTGAATAATTTTAGCATTTTTATTATTGGAAGAACAAACAAGTTGTAAGTTCGGAAATACCTATACGTATCAGAAATAAAGGTCTCTGAGAAGATAAGATCAACTGCAATGAACACAAGTTCGAAAGAGAAAAATCTAGGCCTTGCAAATTGGTGTTCTCGTTGCGACCCACATTTGCCTGTTCCTGATCAAGAAGTAGAGCGTGTAAAATCGCGCCACTATTTGTTCGGAAATTCGCAAAAACGAATAAAATCCAAATTTTTTTAACGTTACTGTATATTACGTTACTGTTTGATCACGCATCAGATAAAGTATTCAGAATGATAAAATGATAAAAATGCGATTTTCGTTGCGTTCAAAGCAATTTTCTAAAGAAAGTGTGTCAAGAACTTTACGAGGACGGCAAACGCGTTGAAAAAATGATAAGAATTTTTCTGTATTAAAAGGTAAGGTATATAGTATCTATTGTGCGAAGAGATTAACGTAGAGTCAACAGTAGTGGGTAGTGCAGTGCTTGCCAAAAGTTACGGATGCTCGGATTTCTGAGCGCCTAAAGTTCAGACATCGTCTGTTGGTACTTAACCGCGACAATACATAAACTCCAACGAAAACTACAAACTTTCCAGCAAAAACCAAGTTCGCTCGCTACTTCAATTAACATTGACTTTACAATACTAATGAAAACCCTAAAACTACTACATACTGAAAATTATAAAATTATTATTTTATTCAAACATTTAGAATAAGAAGAACTGAAAGATTGTTTTATAAAAGACGAAAGATCATTTGAATTCAGCCCCTTGCCAGTTTCGACTCGCAAAGTTTAAATGGACTCATCAGTTTAAAGGGGCAATCCATTTACAAGAAGTTACAATCAACATCATCGAACGAAAACTACTTGTTCAACAGCGAAACCCCGTTCCCGAAAATATAGCCGCAGCAGCAGTTCTCGAAAATTTCGAGGCGTTTCGCCCACAGCCGCGCAGTCGCAAGAGTGAAATATCACACCAATGGACTTCACCTTCGGTCTGAGAGAGATTCCGGCAGCGGAGCTCGTCAAGCAGAAGCGCGTCGGGGAATAGAGAGAGAGAGAGGCTCGCTTGCCGAGCGTTCAATGCATATTTGCCCAGGGCAAACGCGATTGCGGCCGCCCAAGTGCGAGTCGAGTCTCGGCACGTTTCCAGCCACGTGCACGCCGCGCGCTCGCCCCCTTTGATCTCTCGCCGCCCGGCAAAAATGCGCTTTCGCACTCCCTAAGCGCGCGAGAGCTTCATGTGAGCGCCCAAACTGTGCAGACGTGTCGAGCGAGCTCTTTGCCCCTGACTCCTTCTTTCGCGGCTGGCAAGTAAGTGGGCTGCTGTGAAGCAACCGCCTCAAGACGACCCGAGTGAAATAACTGCTTAACTCGCTGCTTCAATTTTCTCCCACTTTACCTCCCCGAATCAATATCCAAAATCCGTTCGGAAAATAAATATCCATTCTTAAGGGAATCTTTCACATTGGAATATAGGATTTCCCGGAGGGTATTGTATCAATATACCGCATCGATCCCTTTTCAGCTGACCGAGAGTTTTGACCGCGTGTAGGTGAGCAGAAATTTTGCAGAAAGAACAAAAAGCAAAGTCAGAAGCGATTTTCAAGCGTCAAAAGTAAGAGGGCGAGTCGAACTAAAGTAGAAAAATTATTTTTATTTCCCAACAAAATCTATATCGAAATAAAGCAGGAATCGAGCGCTCTTCCAGGGCGAACTTTCTGCGAAAATAAAAGCAAAACGAGGCCAGAGACTCGAGCCCGTCCCGCGTCCGTAAGAAAACGTGTTGAGCTTCTTTCTCTCCTCTCCTTTTACAGTCGCATTCTACAAGGACAGGCGCACAAAACGTCCATCTCGAACTGCGCGAGCGCAACAGCGGGACTGCCACTCGTCCCTTGCCCCTCGAAGCTACGAGCAAGCAACAAAAAACCAGCGCGTCCGTACATTTTTATGAAAATCGATGCGCGCGGAGAAAAGGGGAGCAATGAGCCGCGGCCCTCTCCTCGGATACACATCGATTTGCAGTTGAGGCCGAAGGAGCAGTGCAGGCAGCAGCGAACGCAAAAAATATAAACGCGCGCGCGCGAGAGAAAGAGAGAGAGAGAGAACGAAGCTGCCGAGGCGGAGAGAAAAGGGCCGGGAAGCGGAAAGCAACAACGCCCTTAGGCACGAGACTATCCTTACTTTGTCTGGCGTATAAAGCGGGAGGGGAAAACAAAGAGAGGCTCAGAGCTGCGGCCTGATGGTCGATGCGATTGCGCGCTCGCGCTATTTAAAAGTCAAAGCGAATGCAGATGAGGGGGCTGCGCGACACACTGCTGCTGGTCATAGAGACGTTGGCTTTTCTCCCCCCCCCCTCTCTCTTTCCAGGCTCGGCGCAACGTTGCAGCCAAGTGCGAGCTTGCACGTTACGACGTGTACGTTATCGAGGCGGGCTTCGGCGGCGGAGGATTTCTTCGCATAATGCCGGGGGTGACCTTGCGGAATGCATTTTTACCGAGCGCATACACCGACCTAATGGAGCTGTACGCTGTCGTTTTGGCCGAGCTTACGGTAGATACGCGGATTATTACGGTCACTTTGGCTGAGATTTTTCGAGAGATAAGTCAAGTGGTCTCGCTCAAATTAGGAAACTTTTTGCTTTTTGATCCTTGATTGTTCGACTGAATTTCTTTATACATTATAAAGAAAGAACATAATTATTATGCAGAGCATTTATTTATTAGGACGGCAAGTTTTACTTACTCTTTCATAAATATAAACTACAATTTATTAACAAAGAAGGATATTTAACTTTGTAGTTTTCTCTCTTAATTTACGATATAGATGTATTACACTATACTGTAGTGACTGATGTAGTTATAATATCTTATTTATTATTATCTTTCAAGTTTTCAGGCAGCGAAATTGTCTATTAACTGAATCAAAATTTATTTAGGAACTTTAAATCAAGTTTTAATTACTTTACGAAGTAGTTGATATTGATGAATTTAATTTAAACATTACAGAACAATTGTTTGGTTAATCATGCTTCACAAAATTTACAAGTAAATAATTAACGAAGCTATTTATAATTGAAAACTATACTAAAACTATCGATAGTAGAAGAGATTTTTGAAGTTGAAAAGTCCGGTTTGAAAAGTTATATATAGAAAATATAAACTGCAAAAAATATTTTATCGAGTGCATTTTCATGAATTTAACGAAAGCTTGTTGCTTTCATTTATGAAAAATACGCTTTATAGCTCAATAGAAGTTGAAATCTGCCTTCTGACTTTAATTGAAATAACGGTCAATAAAAAAAAATCGACGAAGCTAGAATAACTCAGCGGCGGCCCGAAGAAATGTCAGCGAAGCAAGAGAAGCGCAGTAGAAGGAGAAAAAGCTCGGATGAATAGCGGAGCCCCCGGTGGTGACCGGCATCACGTGCGTACGGCTCATTCATCGACTTGAAGAGGCCCATTGTCCTCCAGACGCGTAATGTACACGGCGCAGAGACACATTGTGCGGCGCCTGCCTTCGCGCCCGCTCCTAAATATCGATGCACGCAGTCTCACCTCCGCGCAGCTGCGGTCATTTTCGACGTTGCGGCTTATTGTTTGACTAGTGCGAGTAAAGGTGAACGAACTTCATCATTCGAGAATCAAAGAAGACTGCTTGAGAACTTTTTTCAAGATTTTAATATTGCACAAAATTACGTACATTTATTGAGTAGCTTGGGCAAAAGTTCCACGTTACCTTCTTTTATTTAAAAAAAGTCATCCCTGCGATAGGCATGAAGTTTAGCAATAGTCGATTTAAAATAGAACTAAAAACTCGGAAATAACCAAAACGAATCTCAAGTTCCAAGTCAGATAAATGTAAGGTAATAGTAAAAAAAATGAATATCGGTTGAATTAGAATTTACATTTAAGTTAGTGCAATACTTTTCTAATAAATTAAATTTTATTAAAACCGACTTTTCAGAAGCCAAACTTTTAATGAAAATATAAAATTTTCCCCATCAAAAATTCCCGCAAAACTGGGAAAAAAAATTTCGGAAAATACTTTTACGCTTTCATAAAATCAAGCAAAGCAGCTAAATTTTTAACTCTTTCATTTTCGAAGAGACTATAATTTAATTAATGCGAACGCGAAGAGAGCGGTACTTCCGTAAATCGAGCTGTATCGAGTCGATCTACGTGCAAATGCGCTGGATTTTCCCTTCCACCTATATACGCGCTGCTCGTAAGCATTGACTTTGGGCCGATCTTGAAAAGCCCCCGGGAAAATGACCGGAAAAATTTCCATAACATAACGAACCTTGTCACGACGAGGTTCGCAGCTCGCTCAAATCCTCCCCCTCCTGACTTGGCTGTAGAAATCAAAGGGGGGGCTGTTTTATGCGGGAGTGATCGCAGTTTATCTGCTTATTTCGAATGATCACGTAGCTTTTAAATTTATATCTGCAATATAGCAAGTTCTAGTGAAATGAAACGTGACTATATAGTTTAAAATTTTGTCGCACTTTTGATTAAAAAAGTAAGATTTTCACTGAAAAGTGTACTATTTGCGGTTAAATTCTATCATTTTTTCATGAATTTGTAAACAAACAGAAAAAATGTTCCGAGCTGACTTTCGTAATTTAAAAGTCATCAGAAGAGCAATTTTCCCAAGTATTATACATTTTAATGCAGTACTTCTCTTTGTATCCGTCTGCGGTCTCCTTATCTCCTTATCCAGAAAATAAGTTGGGAATGTCGTGGGAAGAGGGCGCAAAAGTGAAAATATTTCTGAATCGTTTGAATCTCGGCAAAGGGGCGAAAGGGGCGCGTTAGCCAAGTTAGGGCTCTTAATTTACGGCGTCCTTCGGCCTGCCGTCCCCACCCAGAAACTCGATAACGATCACTCTCGTATAACTTGGCGGTTACGAGTCTCCTCTCGGCTGCTTCGCCAGTCTCGCTCCTTTCCTTTCGCGCCTCGATCTCCGGCCGAGTTCAGCGGCCGACGCCGCCGTACTCTCACAATTACGCTCTTCTTCGTCCGGATATTGCAAATATCATGCGCCGCGCTGTAATTCTCCCCGACCTTTACGGAAGGTAAACTTGCCAGACGCACAGTCGGAGAGCGGCGCGCCTCGAATCACTATTTGCCGCGAGTTTAATGATCTCGATTATACGCAAGTTTCCCTGCCGCTCTGTTGATTTTCCAACTTACTGCAGAGCATATTGATACTTCGCGCCCGGCTGCCCCTCTTTACTCGTTATTCAAAGTGCTATAATGCCGAGTGCTTGCAATGGATTAGACGGAGGAATTTTTATGGGGAAGCCCGCTGTCGCTAAATGAGCATTCCGCAGGATGCAAAGTGATTTCACGACCTTGCAGACGTTCCAAACCTTAAAAACGTAATTCAAGCCTTGATGAATGTCTTATACTTCAATCGTTTACTTTTCACTATTTAGACTACAGAAACGTTAAATATTCATTGGGAAATTAAACAATTTTTGAAATACCCTCTACCTCTTATACCCTTGAAAGACCATTTTCGGGATCTCACAAAAAGATAATTAAATGCTAATTATTCAGAATCAGCTTTACGTAATTTCCGTGTTAAGACGCGAACTAATTAGCGCTTAGCGCACGGCAGTTTATGTTAATGCTTAATGTTTTTATATTACTAGCGATAAGATTTTCACTGTTTCAAGTTGCAGTGTATTGCTCGTGACCCAGATAGATAATTGAAGGCTATGGAAAATTATTCCGCAACAAAAAGCTGCTTGAAAAGCAATTATAGAAAGTTGAAATTTTCATTGTTTCAGCCTGAGCTTAATGTTTGATACTACAAAATAGAAAAGTTTCATAAAATTAAATCATTAAACAAGTATTAGATAAGATTCAATATTATACTTGACGTATATGACCTGGCAATAAGGTTTATCGTTTTCACTGGTTTTCCGTTCCAGCAGGAAATTGGTTCGTGTAAAAAATGCCTAGAACGCTCTCGGAAAGCAGCCGGCTTTGTCCATCTAATCGTTATGGGCCATTTAATTAGCTAAAAGGAGGCTGGCGCGTTCGCAAACGAAGCGCAGCTAACAGCCTCGATCGTCTGCTTTGCAAATTCCCGGCCGAAGAAGGCACGTAGCTTCGTACAATCGGCGTCGAAACACAGCCGGGGCGCTTGTTAGCTTTAAAGGTGACGAAGCGTAGAGCTCGAGAACAAGCTCCGCGAAGCGCGCGGAACAGCGTCTCCCGCGCCGCCCCTCCCGCGCCGCAACTCCTTGACGGTCTTTCCTCTCTCGCGCTCGCGCGAACTCCCGAAATTACTTGGGCGTGTATATATATATATAGATATAGATATTCGCATGCGCGAACTTTCCTCGAGCGAGAGCGCCTCTCATTAAAAATCTATTAAGCCGCGCAAAAATGAGGGGGCGACGAATTAAATACATGTCGAACCGACGCCTGAAAGAGTTTCATTTCCTTTAATAGCGAAGGAGAGAAAGAGCGAGATTGTAGGTCAGCGGAGGGGGGAAAGGGATGATTAAACGGCTCGCTTGTCGGGAAATTGCGGTATCTCCGCGCCGCAACTGAAAATATGATAATTAGTTCAATGGCAATATGTGTGAAAGAATTTATACGACGAGGCGATGCGCCTCGAAGTCGAGTGGCTCATTGTGTGTTGAGGACAGCGGGGTTTACAGAGCGAGTAATGAGGGTAACGCTTTTTTACCAGGTTTTTGCGCGGCCCTTGCCTTTGAGACCCTTTTCAGTGTGCGAGCTCTAATTTCTCCCTCCGCGTCAGCCCGCGAACTGGCTGAATATAGAAAGTTGTGTAAAAAGTCAAGTTGGAGCGGCTTATAAAGTTGCTAAATGCCTTTTTCAGCTGTCTTCGAACTTTGAAAACATGCCTTTTCCTGAATACCCAATACTTTTTTAATGGCCGGCGTTAAATCGAATATTCACCTTTTGGAGCCTTTTGACTCTCGCGGTGCCATAACCTACATACAGGAGAGCCTCCCTTCGTTTGCGTTCTAAAATTACTAAGAGTAAATTTTTTTTAAGAATCATGTTTAGCGCGCAATGTTTTTGGAGGTTGTTTAAATATTGCCCAACGGCCTGGTAATGAAAAAGAAACGCTCGCTGATAAAAAAAAGGAGGAAAATTTAGTTAACAGTAGCCATCGAGAGTCGAGATCGAACTCCATTAATATCTAATTTACTCGGGAAGATCGCGCAAAGTATACGTAAAGCTCCGAGAGCGTAAGAGAGAGGAGGATAGAATGCCACTATAGCTGCCGAAGCTTCCAGTAGATCCTAATGAAGCGAAACTTCGTTAATCTTAAAGAGAAAGCTTTCACAGTGATGAGGGACGCTTCGTAGGAAAACTAAATCCTCTAATGGCTGGCTTTATTCATTCTGTTGCATTAACAATATACATCTATCATTGCCTTGCAAATAAAACCCGCCTTGTTCATTTATTTTCTTTGCTTAATTCAAGAGAAACATGCTTGGTGTTCATGCAAAATATTTATTTGTAATTACATTTATTCTCCGCAAGATTAACAAAGCTGCATTACTTCCATTTTCTGCTTTTAATTAACTTTTCTTCTCGAGCATTGGCGCTACTCTCAATGCATCAAGAATTGATTGAACTTTTAATTAGTTAATTTGTTATTATCGATTTTTAAAGAACAAAAAATACACGAGGCCGAGGGTTATATCTAATTTCATTAATTAATCGTTAATTATAAGCTGGAAGGCGCGATTAGAAATGTATGGTATAATATGGTACCTTTTAAAGCAAAATTAGCGAGCCCTAGAAACACAAGCCTCACTGTCCTGTTCTTGATAGCTTACACGGGCAGCAGCGTGTAAGCGTCTGACTATACAGAGTCCTTACTACTTGCGGTCCGCAGTTGCGTAACTCTCCCTCGGCGTAACCTCAGAAGCACCGCTCCCCTTTGAAAAACCTCAGAGCAGCGCTGCCCCCTGAAAGTTTGATAAAAAAAAACCATCGAATAAATTCGCTTTAATCTTCCGTTATAATATCGTCGGCGACGTCTATAGTCGTAAACCGCTGCATCTACAGGTCGCGCATATGCATGAGAAGCAGCCCTCTGTTTGTTTCTCTTGCGTATATGCACGCGGGCGACGGTTTCCAAAGGACACCTTGTAATTACCGGCAGCGGCTCGTCTTGTAATCGTAACGCCGCTGAAAATTACGCGAGTTTCCTCGGCGAAAAGTAAGCACCATCGAGAACGAAAGTTGTTGCGGAGCCGGCCGTAAAGCAGCGTAATGAAAATCTTTTTTCGGCTATTTGATATCCTAGAGTGGAAATTCGACGCTACGAGGAAATGGAATTTTGTCAGGGTGTAAATATGATTTTTGTGAAATTTAACAGAATACACGAGTGCGTAATTCGGGGAAAGATTTTCCGTGTAATTTTTTTTTCCACGAACGCTTTTTACACAGATTATTTTGTTGCAATGAAATTTTTTCAGCGACTCTCGACTATTTAATAAAATAAAGAACGTATTTCATTAAATCTCGAGCGAAAATGAAATTTTTTAGTTTAATTCGTTCGAAGCAAAGTCATTTATTATCTTTACCCACTCGTTATCTATAAATTACAACGGAACAATTATAGCGGTAACAATATGTACCGAGTTGTACGAAAGCCCTCAATAGCAGGGCTTAATATGCAATTTTCGAGTAGAATGAATCGAATGCCAAAATTAAGCGGGGTCTTCCCAATAAAGCTTTTCAACAAGTACCACACACACAAGCGCAAATCAAAGCCGCCCTCCGGAGCGTAGCTTGCCCCCTCCCCACGAATCTCCACGAGCCTCCTCCCCCCAAAGAGGCTGAGCCCAAGCAAACAGGGTCTAATAAAGCACATTAATAGGTCGCGGCGGTGCAGAGGCGAAAGACAGAAGTTTAAAGAGCCGGGTAGTCGGGAGAGGGCAACGGACGTCGAATCGATCCGAGAGTCCGCTCGCGGCCGGGGGTGCGCTGGTGGGGGCGTCCAGCGGTGGCGGAGTGGGGCGGAGGTTCGCTCGCGGCCGAGATACGCATCGCGGGACCGAAGGAGAAGCTGCGCCGTCGCCGTGGAGCTTGCCGAGCCAAGGGCGGGAGGGGAGAGAGCAGCGAGCGCCGAGCTTCGGCAGCGGCCTGCGAAAACAAGCGCTAGTGTGCGCGCTGCTGCGACGCGGCCCGGAGACACCGAGCGCTCCCAATCCTCCGCTCCCGTCCTGTGTATAAGTGAGTAGTCGAGCGCCCCGGTCACGTGCTCGTGTCTCGTCGACGCTTCTTGAAGTGCAGTGTGCTCTGTGTCCCCGACGAGCCACCGAGGAGGAGCTTCCGCTTCCGTCGGTCCCCTTGCGGATAAGGTGAGTATCCTGCCGAATCACGTGCCAGTGGCTGGGAATGAATTAAGCCGGCAATGGGGGACCGCTCACGTGCAGCCCGAGAAATCAGCGCCGCCAGCTGCCGCCGGTGCATAATGACGTGTGGGTGCGGCAGACTGGGAAAGAAAGGAGGAGGGAAAAAAAAAAGAAAGAGCCGCCGGCACTTGTGTCCGCGGGCCACTCGGGGCTGCGCGAGAGAAAGAGAGAGCTTTCTCTGTATTGTTTTCCCGGGAGACACTCGAGCGCGCGACTGATAAAGACGCAAAGGAAGCCCGGGGAGAAAGAGAGAACGCCGGATGATGAAGGGCTGCGGGAGGGGGGAGGGAGGGGGGAGGGAAAGAACACAGATGAGAGCACGAGTCGCGGGCTGCGTTAGCTTTATTGCTCTTGTCGTTGAGTCGGGGCTCCGATCACGTGGTTCGCCCTTGTTTCTCTCTGTCTGCCGACGAGACGTCGGCCGTGACTTGCTGCTTGCTTGCTGTTTGCCCGGCGCGCTTTTCTTGGATGCGTGCCTGCTCCGAGAAAAGTATCTTTGCCGCCGACACCGGAATTCGATCGCGAGGTGCATGCTCGGATTCTGGAATGGGCGCAGAATCAAAATCTCAGTTTAACAAGTGTTTCATTTGCACTTCATTTTCTTTTTTTTTTTATTAAAGCAAAAAAGCTCTCGGGAGATGCATTTTAAATACAAGTCAGAAAAATAGCGGAGCTGCCCTTAATAGATTCGAATCTGAAAAATTTACGATCTCCGCCCAGAACTCGCTTTTAAATGTTTTATCGCGACAAGTGAAATTCAACTTTTTTTATTACCCCATCTGCAATTTAAAAAACTATCCTGCAGCTTTGAAATTATAATTTCCGAAGGCTTGGTGAAATATTCGATGGCCCTCGCAGCGCCTGAAAATTTCCGATCGATCTATTAAAAACTTTTCGGAAAAATCGCCCATGCGCGAAATTTCCATCCGGCAAGTCGACGAAGCTCTACAGTCGGCGGAGCTCGAGCCATTCAATCGGCGGCTTACAAATTCCCGCAGCCTCCTTAATTCCCAGCCCTTGAACAAACAAGGAGAAAAAAAAAGACTCTCGTCTGAATGAAAGGCGCTCGAACTCGGCGCGCACAATGCACGCACTCGTGATTTCTCCCCCATTGTCTGGTCCCGGCCCTTCTTACAGCTGTCTCGGAGCTTTGGAGGCGTGTGGGTGGCCTTTGTGCTTTAGAAAGGGATTAAAAATTACGTGTGAACGCGCATAATGCGCCCGCGGCATTTGCCCTCTGACACTTTCGCTCTTCCCGCGCCGCCAAAGAAAGTTATTAAAACAGAGTCACGCGCGGCAGCCTCGCGATGGCTGTTTATTAAGGGCGGTCCGCATTATCGAAATAGCTTTTAGATCGAGCGCGTCAGCCAACTCCTTTTTTTCCCCGGCGGTGCTCGTAAAAAAGTTGCCCGCTCCTCCCTCGTAAAATAATATGTACGAACGGATAAAATTTAATTAAATTTGCCACTCGTAGACGCCTGCTTTTATTTTCTTCTGTGTCTAGAACGGCGTGATTACTTAGCGGGTTACAGGGGCAATAATAATTAGTGTTATGCACGTTGAAAACGGCAGCAATATCAAAAACGAGAAAGTATCGAGGCTTTCAGTTTTGACGGTTACGGTAATTGCAGAAGATCTTTTATCCCCGGTTTAAGATGCGAGTAATCCACTCCCATGATTTCTGTCATGTTTTATTTAATTGGATATAAAGGGGATAAAAAAAGTTTTATTCAATAATGAATTTAAAATGCTCGGCTTTAATCGACCTTCTCTCGTAATCCAGAGTAATGGGAATCAGTATAACGCAAAGAGACATAAAAGAAAAGAATAAAAGCCGTAAATGTAAGGGGCGTCGTGCAGTCTTTTTAAAATTCCCCATCGAATTGAAACTGATAAAATGAAATAATCTCCAGTGCAGCAGGCGGATCGTTTAGCGTTAACTATAGGTCGGAGCGAAAAACTCCTGAAAAAGTAGCGTTCGGATGCAGGCGCGAGGCAGCGTTAAATCTTCCACTCTCGCTCGGCGAATAAAAGTTGCTCGCCGGCAGCGGCGTCGTCGCCGAGTGCGCAGCGATAAAGTTTTACGCGCCTAAGATGCGCCGCCCGCGAATCCGCTAACGCCGGGACGATAATATCGGCCGCGCGGCCCCCGGAATGTCGGCGGGAGCCCGTCTGACTAGGCTCGGCCGACAACTACTAGCGGCTCGTCTTTTCTTCTTGGGAGACTCGTTTTTCCTGGTGACGTTTCATTTTTTACGCTCTAGTTTTGTCTATCTTGTAGTATTGTTTAACTCGGCTGCACGGAAAATAAGTATGAACCGCTACTTAATGTAGTACAGATAATTAACAATATAAATAGCATTGAATTTTAATTGATTCGTTTTAACTTTATTTGAAAACTTCATTTATTAAATAATACAGGCTGATGACAAATTTAATATAAATTAAAATTATTTACAAAATAGGTTCTGGAATGTTTATTTAGGGCAGACTAATTATTATATTCGATAATAATTATCTCATAATCAAGATGTTGTAATTGAGCTTATCTGTGAAATATTGGGTGAATTGTACCCAAGATCGAAAAGTTAAATGTGCTTTTCTAATATTGCAATGCATCTGTTTGCCGAGTTCTGTTATAGTATCAACGGTATCTCTAAATATTATTGTCTCTAGGAATTATTAAGAATATTATGTATTAGCTTTAATTAAAAACACCAATCGTTATATAGATGTATTTGAGAAACTAATGGTTTCAAACATTTTTAAAATATTATTTTTGCGAACTTAGTACAGATTATCCGTTCATTTATAATTAAAACGTAAGCAATTCATCTTGAAAACAGCTTTAATACAATATGCATAATAATTTCATAAACGTTAATTAGAACTATTTTAGGATCACAGGTTTGAGACCACGCTAGACTTGGTAGGTAAGCAAATGCTCGAGTTCATTCCATCTCCCGTCTTCTTTTATTATTTTCTCCTAGGAAAGCTTGCTCACATCGCGTTCGAATGGACGAATGGATAAGTAATTGTTAAGTAATTGTTTGAGCCGCCAGAACGGGCCCGTAGAGAAGTGAGTAGATCGTAAATCAAAGGTTGCGCCGTTGAACTCTGTTAAGAAATGTATACCGTCGATGCTACGATAACGAGGTCAGAAAAGTAATGAGGGAGGAAATGAAGCACAGGCGCAGGCCGCTCGGCCCTTCCTCCAGAGTAAACGAACGGAAAAACGGCACTTTAAAGGCGACGCCAATCCACACGGCGCGTAATGAAGCGGTGTCGATTTGGCAGCGTGCTTTTGAGCTTCGTTTACACGTCGCGCTTTGTCGCGCGGCTGTTGCTCCGGCTTTTTATTAGTTGCCGGCCATTTTTCTCTCCCCCTCGCGCCATGTCTTCTGCAATGCTCTTGCTCTTGCTCTTGCTCCCGCTTGGCTTTTCCGCCCCTGGCTATCTTTCTCGGAATATCGAGCGACGAGCTCTACTCTCGCTGAATTGTATTTAAATTGAGCCCCGGAATTCATTCAGCCCTGAGTTTTCATAATAAATTGCTTAATGAAATAGCAAGCCGATTATGCATTTATTCGGCAAGAAATGGTCTGCAAGTCATTCGCTATTCCGATGGAAATTAAAATAACGGTTTTTCTATAATTACAATGTGGAAACGGACACTGCTTTTTTCATTTACATATTTCTATATATATGTGATAAGTTAATGTAATGATTCGCAGTCAAACTGCTAATTGGACCATAATTTGGATTTTATTAATAAGAAGCTATTCCTCTGCTAGATCGGCATTAATTTCCTCAAAAATATTCTATATACCCTAGGTTTGAATGTATAAGTTAGTAGAGACTAGACGCATGTTAAAGCTCAACTAAACACATGAACTATCTAAACACGTGAACGCGTATTGTGCAAATAAATTGGATGTCAAATCATGATTATGGCATGACAATCATAGGGACGGGAATAGAGTAAAGTGTAGAGCGAGATGTAGCCTAACCACAACAATAGCGCGCTACTCGCACGTGGTGCAAGGCATGTTTGTGTCTGTCAGAACAACGTCGTTACATTGTAATTCTTCGACCAGGCACGACGCGCCGTTCTGGCGTCCGTTTCCCCTGGACCATAAAATAAGCTCCTTTTTCCCCTAAATTGCATTGAATTTTTGGAAAAATATTTTAAATTCCTACCTGCAGCGTCGTATCCGGAGGTCTTTTATTTATATTTTCGCATTCGCGTCAGAAGTTGACATAAACATAGTACGCGCTACATTTTTACATTCGTGACATCACTTTATCATGTATGTTTTCAAGTGCCGCCCCAATTTTTACGTCGTATTTTTCCAAACACAATTCTGCACGCTTTGCATAAGCTAAATTATCATCTATATTTCTATAATTTATTTATTTATGTTAAATACTGTTGTCCCTTTGTGTGTGTTCACTAAAGCAATCTAAACGTCGATTAAACGATTATTATGCCTAGAAGCGTTTCAATATAACAACGTACGTGCAACTTCATCTTATATATTATAATAGTCAATGCACTTGTATAGATATCATGTTAGTTCAAAACATGCAACATTTCCCAATTTTATTTATTTATAAACATTAGGTCAACTTTTTTATTAGATTAGGCTTGACAAATATTAGCATCTACTCACATTATTTAATTTACACCAAAAAATATTGAGGTAATGAAACCGCTATTGTACTTATCCAAAAATAGTTTGCGTCTTTTAGCCGCACATTACTCTACCGAGTATAATAAACGACTCATTGTAATGCATTAATCTAGCCGGTGAGCAGAGCGAAATTTTCTTTACCCGCAGCGAAGAAAAGCCCGGCCTGCACAATGGGAAAATTCGATCAGCGCAGACAAACAAAGATTTTCCGGGCCGGCGCGTTCGTGTACACATAATTGCTTGACGTATCTCCGTCCTCGCGAGTCTTAACCGCGGCCGCAACCGGGCGAGAGGAAGTAGTCGCCTAATGACGTCATTACCGACAATATCGCCGCTCGCGGCGCAATAAACGCAGCCACAATGCCCGGCACTGTAATGATTTACTTGAAGAAACGTTCGCGAGAAATGCGAGAAACGAAAGCAAAGCCGCGTCGCCGCTCTGCAATTTAACTTACGCGCAAGCGACACTTTTTGCCGAGGATCGCGTTACGCGAGACACCAGAAGTGAGACCTGGAATTAGGGGCGATTTTAAGCAGACCTTAAATAATTTTTAACTCGATTAGGCGCAATTTATTATTGCAAATTTTATTTTATTTTCTTATTTCTTGTTCAATCGATAATATCCTCTTCTTTTCATAGGTTTTTAGTATTCTATGTGAATTTTCGCATAAAAACTATTGCAGATCTTTTTTTTTTTTTAAATGGAACTGCAGTTAAACTTTTATATGCTTTTTCAGTTTTTTCTTATTTTAACGTGGAAAAAAGCTAGCTTTGTCCCCCGCGTTTTACTATCAATCCTTACTTATTCGTTTGTAAATTTTTTACACGCTCGGAGGACAGTTTTTACGGAATAATAAAAGTAGAACTTTATCGCTTCGTTAATTTCAATAGAAATGTACGAGGTATATGACGGAAGTAAGTACCGATTGCAGTGGTTGACGTCGCTACGAATGTATACGTTGACTTCTCTTATCTACTAACAAGCCACAAAGACAATCACCGAAGTAACAGTTCGCATGCGTAGCTTGCTTTACAGCGATGCTTCCGCTGATATATATATAGTCGCGTTTTAAATGCTCGCTTTAACTCATTCCCTCGAGTTGAAAATATATATCAAAGCAATAAACGTAGATTAACAAAGGCCGTGAAAATCTCTTTTACAAGCGCTGTCCTCATAGGAAAGACTTTGGTTGAAAGTGATTTTTTTTCCTTCATGAAGTAAAACGATAGCTTTCATTTGTTACGAGTGGGGAAATTAAGCCGAGTAAAGCAGCTTCTTTCCATTAAAAGTGGATTTTTCAGTAGGAAATAAGCGTTCTCGGAATTTAATAAACGTTCTGCATGCCTCGCAAATGGAGCGATAAAACAAGCGGCACTGTTTGCTTGAAAAATTTCAAGAACGCAGCAATGGAATCACAAAGAATACTTGGATGAAGAGGCTGTAAATTTAGCATGAACTTCGAGACGTCAGATCGGCGTAAATATCCCGCAGCGCGGACGGCAAGATTTTTCCCCGTCGAAATAAAGCCTCTCAATACATATACAAAGCCTGCACTCCGTAATCGCGTTTAAGCTTAACAAATATATATATATATATATGTATATATGCGTCTCAATCAATCTCCCTCTTAAACGTATCGCAATCTAGCCTGCCTCCGCGAAAGAAATCCGGCAGTGTTTCTCGGCTTGTATCGCGGGCCCGGAAGGGAGAAAGAGAGTGAGAGAAAGGAAAGAGTAGGTCGCCGGCTTTATCCCGAGCAGCGGTAATCCCAGATGTGTAGAGGGCTCGACAATGGCGAGCTATCGCGCGCCAGATTTCCGCCACCCCCTGGATACCTGTCGGACTGCTGCCTCCCACTCCTCCGATCCTCGACGATCCAAATAAAATCCTCGCTCCGAAAAAATGCCGCAATTCCCACCTTCCTCCTATATACGCCTGGATTTTACCCTTCGCTTCTTTCCTCTGTTTTTCGCTCTCCTGAGCTCTGTTTTTTTTCTTCCTCTTCTTCTCTCCTCTTGCTCGCCGAGCTAAGGGCGCGAGAATTTTCATGGGGAGTGGGAGGGGGAGGAGATTTATATCGCAGCTCGATCCTTTCTTATCGACGCTTTCTTGTTTTGCTTCTTTTTTTTTCGAGAAGCCCTGCCTTGATAAGGTTGAGGCCGCTGGAAGTGCGCGATAATACGTTTCCGGGGATTGCTGTCTGGAAAATCTTTTACGCGGATTTTGAGAATGTTTTGCTCTCTGGTTATAGGAAGCTTAGCGAGTAAGTAGACAGCGGGAAAAGTCAGGTATTTACCACTTTCGAAACGTTAAAAATCCAACTTTCTTCAGGAAAAACGATTGTAATGAAATCTACAATTCAATCTAGATATGCAGTGCCGTTATTAAACGTTATAATAACAAAAGAAATTTCTTTTCTAAAACTATTGAGATTAGTAAGTTGTATAAAAACAATTATAAAAGCAGTTTTTACTTATAAACTTTGAGCCGTTTTCCTCGATCCGATGCAGTCGACAATGGCAGAACTTAATTCAATTTTCGAAATAGCGAGGAGCTGATCGAAAACTTTTCGATGAGGCAGTGAATTCAGCGGTCGCTTTACTTGCTATGCACCGGTCGCCGAGAGCGAGAACATCGACAAAGAAAAAGAGAGCCGAGCAAAAAGAGCTCGGAGGAACGGGAACAGAGCGTATAAAGCAGCAGGAAGGAGAGTAACGCATGCTGGCTCTGTACAGTTACCGTTCATTGGCCGCTCCTTTACTCGATTTACGAGGGGGCCACTTCGAACTCGCGAATGAAGTGCATCCGGCAAGTTTCGTCCAAAAGGAACAGTCAAACTCCGGGGGGCGAATTCATTCGTCCTCCTCCTGTTACCTCCCTCTCCTTTCTCTCGCTGCGAAAATAGAAGTGCAACTTGATGAGGCCGCGCAGCTAAACTAAGCCAGTGCTGCGGCCAAGTGCACTCGTAAAAGTAATTAGCATAATAAATGAAGCCGTGAATAAAAGCACCAGCCTGTCATACCGTCGCCTTATGTTTTCTCGCGGCCGCGAGAAACAGAGGGAGCGAAAAAGCCCATCGGTTTACAAAAGTGCGGCTTGACCTTCTTCTCTCGTTCGCCATTTTTTTTTTTTTTTTTTTCAAGAACCAGAACCAGAGAGATTTTTTCGCCGTACGACGATGCCGACGTCTCTCGGCTCGTCGAGCGGCATCCTCCGCTGCTTTTTAATGAATTTTCCTGCTGACGCTTACAATTAAAACCTTTTGTTTACAAATGACTCAGTGGATTTTACGGGAATCTCGTTAATTTCGTTTTATTTTGGGTAAAACGGGATTTTTCGACGTTCTTTGTCAAATGTAAATATCATATTTGCCTTTGTGCGAAATTTTTATCCAGTGATACATTATATTACAAAAGGTCATTTTCGTTATTATTTATATGTAAACAAGAGCCTGTTTAGCATTTTAAAAGAAACCTGAAATATTAGGTGGAATTTTTAATGTTTTAAAACTCTCATCTGAGCAAGTTTACCTGAATTTAATTGGATATCGTTAATATATTACTCTTTCAAAAACCTACTTTTGAAAAAGCGCACTGAAAACTTTTCGGTATGGTTTCATATAGAAATGATATTTGATTGGGCATAAACTTTTACGACTTTTGCGTTTTTCAGCTCTCTAGAAAATTTCTCTACCCTTTTAAAACAGATCCCAGAAAAATGGAGGAAACAGCGACAATCCTCCAAAGTATATTTACTTGTAAAAAATGTTAAGTATCAACTTCCAGATTCTCGGGATATTTTCTGAAGATAATAGAAATTTTGTTTCCACCTTCTTCACAAAAGGAAACGAAAGCTTTCAATAAAATTAGTAGAGCCAATACGCATATAAATTGCATATAGCTGGTATTCCACATTCGAGGTCTCGAATTTTCGATATTAGATCGAATACGGTTGCCGCTGCAACAAAGAGTCAAGTAAAAATTTCAAATAAAGTACTGAAATTCCCATCACTCGGGAAAAGCTATTCGTCCTTTGACGCAGCGCGAATTCACTGGTAATTAACTTAGATCGGGAAAACGTCATCGCTGATCGGCGCTCAAAGAAACAAATATTGTCCGCATCATAATCAGGGAAAGTTAATCGCGAAAAAGGATCTCCTCTGCGGACGGCAGACACGAAGACTCAAAGATCTATCCGGGAAAGGAATGAAAAGCAGTGGAACTCGTTGACGGCTCGGTTTTACGTGTCTGTCCGTGATTGACCTACTCGGCTTCGAGTCTAGCTGATCATGAACTCGGCACGCGTCGCGCCCTCCTAATTTCCAATCTTCATTGACGGAAGCCGTAATGCAGAGGGCTTCTTATCAAAGCCGTGTAATGCAGCGATAACTTTCAGCTCAGTTTTCCGAACTCCGGCAACAGCAGCAGCAGCAGCAGCAGCAGCGGCAACGGCAGCCGTCGACGCTGAGATGAGAAATTGCTTTGACGTGATTCGCCGGCGATGTCGCGCAATTTCTTTATACCCGGGCATGGAAATTCGGTGAGCGAGGATCGCGTGCCGGCATTCTGCATGGGCTTCACGTGTACCGGGATATTGATTTCACTTTAGCCCCGGAGTCGTGGTTATTTCGTGTACAAAGAAGATATATTGGAGATTTGCTCCGATATATGTGGCGCACGACGAGACGAGCTAAGCGAGAATTGCTGCTGCTGCTTCGAGTTATACTCGAGATAATAGATTTTTTTTACTTTGGCTGTTCTGGGCCGTCAGTCGCGATTAACCGAGCTTTATCGCTGTTAAAAGCTAATCCAATCCAATTCTGCGGAAATATTTTTTTTTTTTAATGCACGATTATGCTGCTGAACTTAAATAGATCGGTGTTTTTAAAATACGGTGAGTGCTCGTTGATATTAATAGAAAAATTCGGGCTAAAATGAGCGGAAGATTTGTCGAATTAGTTTGGTGAAAGGGAGAGATGGATCAGCAGGGGTGGCCAGTTGAATTGATGTAGAAGGGGCGCTGCGGTCTAAAAGAGGATGACGAGACGCGCGGCAAGGTAAGAGATGGAGTAGGCTACTTTCGAAATGATGACAGCGGCGATCTATTCTTACCTCGCAGAGAAATTAGGCTAATTTGCTCCCAGCCAGTGTACACTCAACGCAATTTTCAACAAAGAAAGAATACTCATCGGAAGAAGGGTAAGGACTGCTCGAGAACGTAATCGAGGCCAAGCGGAAAATAGCCCCCGGCGGAAATTCGGCCGAAAAATCGGAGGTGCGAACTCGGGGACGGCCCCGATTAAATCGCCAGTTAACGGCAACGATAACTGTAAAAGTAACGGAGAGAGCCGCGGTTTAATGCAAAATGACGATCGGCTCGTTCATTCGCCGAGGCGGATGGCCTGCGCTCGTTGTCGTGCGAGTTGCGGTGCAACGGCTGGCCCGGCCATCCAGCGCCGTTAAATTAAACTGAATTTTACGTACTGCACGCGGAGACATGCGCGTTACAGTGCGGGTCTGCCCTTTTTTCTTCTTTTTTTTCTTTTTTTTCTTTTTTTTTATTTTCAACGCCCGCCGAAGTGTATTATTTTTGCATTTTATTGGATTTATTATATGGACCGTGTTTCGTACAGTTGTTTCGATGTAAATGAAATTTTGTTAAATTTTAAAGTTAAAAATACTGCTTCTTCTTTGTCTAAATATTTGGATGGAATAAACGTGAATGAAAAGCAGTTTTTCATCAGCAACAGAATTTATTGTTTTTTTTTTCTGCTTTTAATTTACTGACAGTCCGCCCAAACAAAATATTCCAAAAATAACTAAGCCTGTATATGAAAATATTTATTTGAAAATTGATGTAAATTGAAAAAAGTGTGAACCCGACCTCGGCGCGCAGAAAATATTGCAGAATCTTTCATAAAAGGGAGCAATACAAGATATAAAGCATCAGTTTTACAAGAAGCCATTCAATCACGCGCTACAGTTTTATTCGCAAGCATCCGCGGCACTTTGGCGAAGCATCTCCCTCAGGTTTTTCATAGCGCGGAAAAATTTCCCGAGCAATTCCGAGAGCACACCTGCGCCTAGCAGAGCCATAATGCGGTATAGATAAAAAAAAAAAAAAAAAAGGGACGCGACCTTCCCGAAAAAGGTCCGATTGTGCGGGATAATAGGCGGTGTCCAATTATTTTGGCCTCGCTTCAGTGGGCGAGCATTTTTGTCAACGTCCTGTCGGTGCGTCGGCTGCGAGGACGGAGAAACTGCGCGAACGGAGCGGCACGTCGTCGAGGCGTTAAAGGGACGAAATCGTTGGGTAATTGAAAGCCCGGCGAAAGAGCCTCGCACACACCGCCGACTCGAATTTCGTCAGACGGGAAGCCTTTGATCCGGGCTCCTGTTTCTGAAGCGATATAATTTGTTGGTATAATTTGCTCAGTTTTCCCGGGGTAGAATCCCCTTTTTATTAAAATTCTTCCTCCAAAAATTTTCTCTAGAATGATCCTCTTGGATTTCGGTGTAATTGAAAATTTTACCGAAAATAATAAATTGAAATAAATTTAAATCGTAGAGCGAAATCTAGATTTTTCATCTCGCCTTGTAGAATTATTATTTAATCTAGATGATTGATCTGTTAACGCGGCGGAAGAATGTAGCCGAATCGATATATACGTGATCATAAAGCTTGCTGGCGCTTAATAAAAAAAAATACCGTAACATCGGCAGCTCTCTCTCTCACTGAGAAAAATGGCAAATCGAGGAACGAGCCAATCCCGCCCCGATAAAAAGCGGTTCGGTTTTTATCCGCACACGCGCGTAAGAGATTCCGAGAGGACCGAAAAATGCTTTCGCGTCCATTTGTTCGGCTGCTGCTGCACTCGTCGGAAAGTTTTTCATTTATTTTTCGGCCGCATTCGTGCCTGCACGCGCAAAGCTCTCTTCAATCGGCTCGCGTTTCTTTGCGGCGTGCCTTTCCCGGCAAGTTGGCTCTCTCGCATTTTAATACGCGACGTTCCTGCATAATCTCGCGGAGCAGCGGAGCTCGGCTGTCATGCGCGAACGCCCGACGCCCCTGCTCGATATTCATGCTGCCGATTTATTTGGAAGCGCACTCGGATTGTCGATATCGCTGTCGATATTTTTAAAGCCCTGTCGCGTGTCTGGATTTTTAATTTATATGATGGAAGCTGCAATTGTCATTTGCGATATTAAACCGGATTTAAAGCCCGCTTTAAATGCTCCTTTTTTCCATAAAATCTTGTAACGTGCTTCCTGCGCCCGGAGCTTTAACAATTTTTTATATTACTTTGAGTACAAGTCATTAAAATTAAAATTTAAAATAATTTTATCCTTCAATTTTCGATGGAAGTAGTCTTCTCTAAAAGATCGATTCCACTTTATTAAACGTATTTTCAAAGCCATTTATTCGATGGTATTCTTCAGAGCCACAATAAACGTTAGACCAGACTCCATTTCCCAGGGTGTTCGTCCACAGGCATGTAAAGCGCTTTCGGATCGACGTCGAGCGAAAGCCCGCAGTCAGCTCGGAGATGGCACGGCGTCGATTCGAGAAAACGTCGCGGCCGCTTCGGCGATCCCTTATCAGCAGCTCGCTTTAACGCTCGAGACGCACGTGAGCGTCTCTGCGGCGGCACGCGAGATTTTATCAGCGATCGCGGAGGCGATCTTGCGAGCGAACGAATAAATCTTTGCCCTCCGGAGAGAAATAAATGTTGGCCCCCCGGCGCTATTGATCAGGGTCACTCTCTCTCTCTCTCTCTCTCCAGAATTTCTGTCGGGGACCTTCATCAATCCACGCGAACAAATGCCGACAGTCGTCTTGGATATAATCCTTTTCCCGCAGCGACAGTAACTAATCCCGCTGCACTTATGATACCGGCAGGCTGCTTTTGCTTTTACGGAGCCGCGAGCTTCGATTCCGTTTCGAATATTTCCCCTCCCTCAAGACGTTGACAAATCGAGCGAGCGGAGGCTGGGCTTGTTTGGGGCCCGTAATCAGGCCACGTCACTCGCGGCGGCCTTCTTATTTGCCCTTTCGCGACTTTTTACCGGCTGCGCAGGATACAATTCACTTCCTTGGAGTAGAATGTGGCTGTATCAGCTTAATTTGGGGAGTTCATAGTTTGCAACCACCTATCAAGAGTAGATTAATAGCTCTTTTATTTTTGCCCTTTGATTTATTAAACCTTTCTTTCGTCTATTTTTCTCAATTTCTTTAAATCTACGAAATTATTTATACGAGGTATGAATATTAAAAAACTAAACTTAAAATTTTAATCTCTTTTAAACTCGGTAAAGTCAGTTATTTTTCGACAACAGCAGTTATCAGAAATTGAACCGTTTACCAAGAACACGCGCGGAATGTTCATCAAACCGTCTCGGGAAAATTATTCGTTTAATTGAAACTTCCGAAATGGGCCTGTATCCCGACAGTTTTATCTCACGGAAAAGCGTCTATTAAAAGAGCCGCGTTCGCTCCCCAGAAAAAGAGCAAAAAGAACATTTTTTTTCAACTCCTCTGATAAATAGAATCGCGGCGATTTGCTCTTTTGAAGGAGTCCAATTAATTTTCGCGGACGCTGGACGCTGTAAAAGTAACCGCAGGGGGATCCCCATTTAACTCGCGGCAGTTTTCACTGTAATCCGTTTCAAAAGACAACTCTGACCATTATTCTAGTTCTTATGCCTTTATAATTATTAGGGGAAACTTATCCTTGTAGGATTTCAATGAAATTTTAAAGGTCTCAAAAAAACCTTCTCAAATAACTGTAGATTGAATCTACACTTTTTTTTCTTTCTGATTTCACAACTTTATTTTACGTTTTCGCTACGAGAACATTCCACGCAAGAGCAGTATTATACTATAACCTAATAAAACTAGAGCCTTTTTAATGAAAAGTATACAGAGTATCCTTTGTAGAAACTAGAGAAAAATGCTAATCAATAATAAACAAGCCTGACGCATAATCAATTATCCCTCGAGAGGTCCTCTTTATTTTCGCAGACGTATACATCGAGAAAATCTCGGCAGTAATTAGCGAGGCGAAAACAGGCCGGTTCCTCTTAAAACTATGGAAATTTTTTTGAAATTAAGAGCGCGAGGGCCCAGAACCGAGGAGAGAGAGAGAGAGAGCGGCGGCAGCAGCGTCGACGAGACGAAGAATTTGCGCTTTAACTAGCCCGCAAGCTCGCCCCTCGCACTGGCATTACGTATGCATTATTCCTTTCGGCTTGCTCTCTCTCTCTCTCTCTTTCTCTCTCGCGCGTCAGCTTTAAATATGCAGGCGTGGGCGGGCGTTCCTCTCTCCCTCTTTTTTTCGTCGATTTGCCGCGCACTTCTTCGCGTTTTTCCTCGCAGCTCCACTTTAGCCTCGCAGTCTTTTAACCGGAGCGCAAAAGCCGGCCGCAAAACGCTGGCCTCTCGAGAGAGCGAGAGAGTGAGGGAGAGGTCGACACGTCGGCGCGTATAACTGCGAAAAATTTCACCTTCCTCGCCTAGCTTGCCCACCTCACTGGCTTAATGCGCCTGCGCGAGCCGAGGCTCCTAATTACAAACGGGTTTTTGCAAAAATACAGCTTAATTACGTCCCGCTGTCGGGACTTAAATGCCGCATTCATTTCGAGGAGGCGCCTTTTCAATGGGTTAATTTTAAGGCGCTCAGCCGCCTGAAAAAAGATTCTCCCCGAAAAGGAGCGCCATTCTAGTTCTACTCTTGCCGCGCATACTGCTACTTGCGTTTAGAGACAAGCTGCTCCTTCTAAATTAATGCCGAGGAGGGCCAACATGATTTACCCGACATTTTACGTTGGCTTTGCTGTAAAAAAGACCATATCATTTGCGTAAAGTATATAATAAAACAAAAGATTGTAAATTATTTGAAATTTAATTCCTACTCGTAGAGAAAGATGAGTTGAAACTTTTAAATCGTAAAAAAGAATACCTAGTTTTCCTAATTCATTTTTAACTGCTGCAGCAGCTTTTACATTTTACTGTCCTCGCTTTAAAAAAACGCCACTTTTAAAAGAAGGAAAATCTCGCTTTGCCCAAGACGCAAGAAAAGCGTCGTGTTTTCAAGCAATAATCAGTAATATTTTTCTAAATTAGCATAGAACGTTTATTTTAAGCAGCCAGAGGCTGCAATAATGTAAATACAGAGCAGCACAGCTGCGTGCACGCAATTTAGCATAAATCAAGCGGCTCCCGCGCCTTGGCACGTTTTCCATACGTCTCCGTTCTCCCGCGAGCCGGAGAATAACGGCGGACTTTCAATTTCCCAACCGAAGCGCCGAAAGCCGCCCGACCCCAGCCGGGAAAATATCCTCGACGTCGAGAATCGCGATCGAATATCCCGGGGGAATATCGCCGGAGAAAATGCAATTTCTGGCCGGGCGCTTTTTGCACCAGGAAGGCCAAGGCGGAGCGCGAAAACCGCAGGAATGCCGATTGCGCGGAACGCCCGGAACGCAGCAAATCTCCGACGGCAATTGGAACCGTATGCCCCCCTCGCAACTTTCTTAACCGCTCTCTCTCTCTCTCTCGCTCTTTGTCGCACCTTCGCTCGACGGGGGCGGCCCGGGCGAGCCCGCCGGAGGAGGGCCGAGAGAGTGGCCATTATGCGAATTTCGGAAATCCATTAGAGAGCCCTGCCAAGTTACTTCAACTCTTAAGCGCGAGAAGTTTCGACGCCCCGGAATGCAATTCCGGCTAATTTTCGGAGGCCCGATTTATTTTTGACCAATCGGACCGATTCTCCCCCCTCGGCAGGAACTTTCGCGCTAAGCTAACTTTTCGAGTTGGTCTTCGCTGGGGAGATTAGAACTGTCAGGTTTCGACGATTTAAGCACCTGAGTTATTTTTGCAATTGCGGGAATCGGCGCTTCTTCTCGAAAATAATCCAATATTTCAGCTGGGGATCGAAATCATTTTCCAGCTCGAATGCTAAGATTATGAATTTTTACATTTTTCTAGACTATGAACGCTAAAATATTGCCGCAATTTACATCGAGCCAATAGCTTTCTACCTTACACTCTTTTCAAATCGCTTGGAAAATCTTACCCTTAAATTTCCCATCATCCGAGTGCACATATTCAAATGAACCTCTATATAAGGCGCGAGATTTAACGTTCCATTTTCTCGACAATGTTATACGGTAGAGAAATGCTGCGCAGAAAAATTAAATTCACACAATTGGCTGCAAAGTGCTAAACAATTGACGGGATTCGGCTCGAACGAAATTGAGCAGCACTCGAGTTTTAAATCTGGCAGCGGTCCACGGCGGGCACTCGATCCCGATCGCGAAGAAGCCCAACCAACAGCCGGCTACGGCTACAATTCCTAATGCTCGCGCAATCTCGTGCTCCCCTCGAGTACGTTCGAGCCTCGAGAGCGGCAGTATACAGCTCGTCCACCGCCGCGGGTTATTACATTATGCAGCTGCGTGCCGACGCGCGCCGCGCCTCCGCAGCGGCACACACAGAGGGTCAGCGGAAAAATTCATGCCGCGTCCGCCGGGAAAACTCCGCTGGGAGCGCAATTCTTTATTCCGAGTCGCGGACGCCCGCCGGATTATCGCTTAACGATGTTTGCTTCTTCCAAACTACCGCGATCATTTTTGCCGACGACCCCGAAGCGGAGGACGCGGGGGATAAAGTAAGGGAGATGATCACTCGGGGCCGGCGATGCCGCTAGTTTTCAGCCGAGTGAATTTCGAAAGGGGAATGTTAAACGCGCTGAAAAGTAAACTTTTACTTAGCTTACGAAAATTAGCTCATTTCTGATTTTCAAAACAACTGGCACCTCTGGTAGTTCTCATCATTTCTGCCAACAAAAGTCAAAGTAACCTTTAACATCTAAGCTAAAATTTAATTAAGTTTCAAAGTAACCAAAGTAATTTTCCTACACAAAGGAAGCTTCATAGTACGTCGACCTTTTGACCCTATTAACTTTTCATAAAAACAGCAATTTGAATTAAAAAAATTAATAGCCCGCTTCGTACCAAAAGCCATAAAAAGTATTAATAATACTTTTCTGTTTACATATGAATCATATCTCCTCCGGCGAGTTCGTCGTGCATATAATTACTTAGCAGCGTAAAGTACAGCTGAGGCTGTGCAAGGGAGAGTCTATAAAAACTTACGACACAAGGAGAATTTTTAATTAGCTCCTCGCTGCGTGCTAAAGAGTATTTGCAATTGAAATTCATGACGGTAATCGACTTGACCTTGCCTGCTTGAAAATTTAGGTCGTCCAGCCCTGCGGGCATCAATTGTCGAGAGTGGAAGCTCTGGACGTAGCGTATCTGCAGAGGCTTTCTTTGCATTAAGGGTCCCTAGGCGAAATCTGGATATTACAGCCGGTTACGGTTATGCCTCGCAATTTTCTCGGCCTAATTTCTCCCGCGAGGCCCTCCTATCCCTCTGCTCCTTCGACTATCTCCGCTACTCCTTCATACCTCCGCCGTCGACGTCGAAATTTTAAAAAAGTTGCGCGTGAAAAATCGCCCTTAAGTAACGAAACGTTACGGAATCTTGGCAACCTGCCACTTCTGCAGATAAAAGATTATATTGTTAAAAACCTGCGACTGAATTTTCAGTAAAATGTATTTGCTGCGTACAGAGCATTCAGTTACATAAAAAATGAAAATTCATGCATGAACGAGTGAAATTTTATTTAAAGGCACGTAAAAATTACGTAAATTTAAATAAAACGTAATGCCTGCCCTCTGTATTTATCCGGTTTTGGTACCAACGTCCTTTTTGTCGGCTTTATTTCAGATACTCGCACAATCGCATACTCTCATTCATACACCTACGAATAATGTTTGTAATTTTTTTATAAAATCGCGTCCGAGACGTTATTAATCGCGTTAGCAATCGCTTTCTGGCGATAGCGAGTGAACAATTTATTACTGGCTTCTGGGTGGAGGAGGGGGGAGGACTCGTAATTTTTGCGATTCACGGCTTAATGATCGATCTTATAAGTAGAGTCATAAAAAAAAGGCGACGGCGCGATGTTTTTTGATATATGGGCGGCGCACGAGCGTGAATTTTAATGGCTTCGGCACGAGCTGATGCACTTTTCTTTTATTGCGGAATTATAGCGCAACGCGGTCGCAAGCATCAAGTGAGTTCGCTCTCGCTTACTACATCGCGTTTTGTGGCAATTAAAAGCTCGCGTGACAGCGCGGTTTATTGCGAAAATATAGCATTCTGGTTAGCAAGTCAGTTTGAGTGAAGTCGATGATCGAGTGCTGTTAATTACTGATTTGTTGATGTGCTCCTGGGGCGCAAAGCTAATGAATCATTTGGGCATTTTTTTCGTGCAAATTTATTTTTTGTTTATTGTTTTTTGTTTAATTTATGGAACATTAAGGTATTTTTTAATTTATGCCCCGTCGCGTAAAGATTTTATGCTTTTTATAAGTGTTTACAGACGTAAAAATTTAATGCCGACCATAAATCATTACAATTAATGCTACAATAATGACCGACAGCGTTTTTTCTTGTGCTGCTATAAAAATTACAAAATAAAAACATGCTCCACAAATCCGTATTGAGAAGAAAACATGTTAAACTCCAATACAGAGTATGAAAAATATAATGTTCTTTACGAATATAGCTATAGTAAAAATATGTAAAGTTTCATCATCAACTTTTGAGGGATTTTCATACCCCTCTCTGTTTTCGAAATCGTCACACCTTTATGCAAGCCCGCCATACGCGTCTGGCTCTGCAGTCATGCACCAAAGCTCGGAAGAAAAAAAGCAAGCTTGCAGGCCGCGTCGTCATTCATCAAAATTCCCCGCGAGCGATGTCGAGCCGTCTGTTAATTACTTTCTTTTACGGCCCTTATCGTCTAGATCCGGTGACAGTCGAACGCCCGCCGAAGCTTTCGTTCCGTCTCTGCCGGCAACAAAAAAAAAAAAAAAAAAAAAAAAAAAATTCACGGGCAAAAAAATGCTATCGCGCTTTTGGACATCCCGAGGGTGAAATCGATTAATCGCTCCGCGGGAGCGTGATTTTTCCCGGCCTACGCAGCTCGAGCGAAAAAACAAAATCAACGATTTTTTTTCCAAGGAACGGCTTAATGACTTTGTTTGCGCGAAATCGCGGGGAGTGACGGACAAAGTCCCTTTCCCTTCGATTTATCCAAAAAAGTTCGGGCCGTCTGCGAAATCCAATTGTAAGTTGGATCTGTGCGCGGGTCGCGAGTTCTCCTCGGAAAGGAAAAAGTATCCACTTTGTTACGCCATATCCAAAGTTTGTATCGCAAATTGAATTCGTCGCCCTCGACTTCGGGCCAAGTTTCGACGGCGGGGAAAGGGAAAGCCCGCGAAGATTCTATTATTGCTCGGCTGCGCGCTTAACAAATAGAGAGAAATTTCGCTTTTTTGCCAATTACCGCGAGGCGCCGCCGCGAGTAAATGATATCAAAGCCGGTGCGATTGCGTGCGCCGCTGATTATGTTCGTGCACGACAAGCTTCTCGTATAAATAATTCAACGTCGCGAAAACACGTGTCGGGTGACTTGCGGGCGCGATAACTTTGAATAAACAGCCGGCGATGTAATTGAATTGTTAGATTACGTCAATTACTCCGCGTAGCGCGGCGCTCGGTGAAGCAGCCCAGAAAATACCTGTTGATTAAAGCATTTTCAAAGAGCGCGAAAGCTCTGTAGCGGCGAATTTTTCTCTAGCCATCTTTTCGAGCTCGCTAAACGCATTTGGCCGCGCCGACAAAAAAGGCCGAAGCGGGGCCTCGCTGTCAAAGGGCGGAAAACTCGCTTTCCCCTGCTCGCGAGTACCCTTTAATTGCACTGAAAACTAATGTGATTACAGAAGGCGCAACGAGCTCGGGTTCGGGGTATCATCGGAAAAGAGCTTTGTTGCGTGCACGCAGAGCAAAAAAGTCGACCGGGGGTGGGCAAACGCTGGCAAATATTTTGTCGCGAGGCCCTCCAGATTCCCCCGGCTTTTTAGCGGTCCGCGGTATTTCGCCGCCGCCGCCGCCGCCGCCGCCGCTCGCTTTGTGAACGTTCGCCCCGGTCTTTTTCTCCCCCCGCCAGCGCGCACTTGTGAATGAAAGGCGATTCCGTACACACGGCGCCATTTAAACTCGGCTCAAACGGAGCTTTTTCTTCGGCTTCTCCGCTCGAGAGCACTCGGCTTTTCTTCCTCCTGAAAAACGCCCGACTCTGTTCTTTTGCACTCTTACTTTCGAGGAAATAAGTTATTTGGATTTACGTATGGTCGAGCGGGATAAAGTGACGTACTTTTTGCATTTGCATTTTCCGCTTTACTTTATGCACTTTAAGCATTGCCGCGACGGAGCTTTTGCCTTCTTCTTCTTCTTCTTCCTCCTCCTCCTCCTCCTCCTCCTCTTCGTTTCGCTCGCCCTTGTTCGGCTTCCTCGTATACTACATGCTGAGTAACCTTTATTTGCGGAAAGAAAAGAGAGGTTATACTGCTTTACTTGGAGATTTTGCGCGATTTACTCCGCGTTTTCACCGAAAATTCATGGCTTTCTGAGTCGTAAAATTCCACTTTGTAAATGTTACGTGCGCGAAAACATGATAAACTTAAATGCCACTGTTCAAAATGCTTTAGGAACATCTGTAAAAAGATTTTCTCCTTCAAAGGATGTAACTCATTGCAAAATTCAAAGGCTTAAATTCAGTAGATTCTTGGTCTTTTAATTTATTCCAAAGAATAAGTAAACATAATGCTAATTGTCAAATGTATAAAGTTTTATAGAACATTTCAGGTTGGTATTTTAGTGCAGTTGAACAGTCTGGCGCAGCGGACAAAAGTCGCCGTCACAAAACGCCACGTCCAACAAGCGGACACTTTTTAGGCTGCTTGGGTTAAATGGAGCTCCTCGGAGCTGTAAAACAATAAGCGCGAAAACGCGAGATTGGCAGAGGGTCGAGGGGGTATAAAACTTGAGCTGCGCGGCGGCCATCGCGTCCAGTCGCAAACTTTTCCAGTTAAAAATTGGCGAAACCAGCAAAAACGAGCGGGCTTTGCATTCGGAATCAACGCGGGGCTGCGCAGAAAACGCCCGAGCACGAGGAAATACCTCGGCGGTTTTCAGCCCTCCGCAAACTCGAGCGCGCTTCGCGTGCCTAGACGCCAAAAAAACGAAGAAGAAGAGAGAAGCAGCGAGCGGCAGTCACGACGGCGACAAAAACGAACAAGACGTCGGGAGGACTGGGAGAAGGAGGAGGAACCGCCGAGCCGAGAGAATCGATCGATCGCAGTCGTTTCTGCTACCTCCTCTCTCTCCTTCGGCTTCTGGGCCTGTTTAGCTCGGCCGGGATTAGCGAAATTGTGTCGCGCGCAAAAGTGCGAAATTGAATTAGAAAACTTTGCCAGCTCGGGCGGAAAATGGGGCGCTGAGAGAGAGAGAGAGGGGCGGACTTTTCAGAAGGCTTACGGAACGCCGCGACGTTTCGCAATTGCGTTGCGGAAGAAAGTCGCGCGATTCGATTACGCCGCGGGTCAAAGTTTACTTTTTAAGTCGGCGAGAGGAAGTTCGGCCCGCGGAATTCCCGAGCTTTAAAATGTATGACTGCAAGATCGAGATTCCGCGGAAGGGCGGAGGAATTCCTAGCGAAATTCGCGCGTTGGATCTTGGAAATTTGGAAATGCTGAAGCGTTTTTGTGCGCATCGGTTTTCGCTGGAAAAATATTGGGGGCTCCCATGTCAGGGGAAGATACGGCTGGCTGTTGGAAAATTGCTTTTGAGAAAAAGCAGTGAGATATACGCGTTTCTGTGCTGAATATCGTTATAGATATTGAATATTACAGAAAAAATGAAGCTTTTAGGAAAGTGGCGTAAAGTAGAAATGTCTAGATACAATCTAATACAATCAGAAGCGAAAAAGGGCTGCTGCTGAGCTTTATGAAATGAGTACGAGACGTTCTAAATATAGATAAATGTAAAAAAATGCATCTCTCTGAAATGATGAAAGAATATTGAAATCATAAATCTGGTTCAACGAGTACGAGCTACTTTTTAGTGGATATTCGAAAAAAATCAGAGCGATGTCTTTTTTTATTTGAAATTGTCTGCTCATCAATACGTAATAACCCAATATTTAAGCTGCCTTTTTTCCGATAATGATTATTAGTTTCCAAATTATGTGCTAAAAAAATTTAATTCTTTAAATTTAGAAGGTTTTGAATTCCTAATAAGGCGTGAATGCATAGATTTTCCTTTCAAACATATCGCAACAAAAACGATATCGCAAAAAATAAGCTCTAAAAAAAGTGCGTAATATCTAGCTTTGCGTCCTCTCGAGTCTCTTGATGGGAGCAGAGTGCCGCAACAGCAGCGTCGAAGATTTGCGCTCGGCGGTGTTTACATATATGGTATCGGCCGCTTCTCGCGTGTTTCGCTGGAAATCCTAGAGCTCTCTCGTCTGCGTGTTCCGGCTAACCATCGGTGGATGAGGCTGCGCGACACGCAGATCTAACGTCGGGGCCATTCCCACACATTTTGCTTGTTATTTCGAATTAGCTTGACGCTGTAAAACGGCCTCGACATCGATTCCTGCCTGTCGCTAATTGAATTCAAGAGCTTTTCTCAATATTTTCACTGTGTAATGGAGTTTTTAAAAGTTTGGCGACGAGTTTTCGGGGTGGATTGCTTTTAATCGGATTATTTTCATTAAACGGCTGAAACTTGTTGTTCTCAAAGAAAAATATCAAGCTGATATTGGCGCTTCTTTTGTTGGATCTGATTCTATTTAACTTCGCGAGCAGCCTCCTCAATAAAGTAAAATTTAATTCTGAGCGAAAAGTTATTATTCGGGCTGATTGTGTTCTTAACTTTAGAGTGCATTTGACACAATCTCGATCAAACATTATCGACTTTTCATCAAAGAATAGTACTTCTGATAGATTCATAAGTTCCGCTTATAACTTTCAAGCTTATAATAAACGTTCGCTAATATTTTTAAAACTTTCGATTACTTTTTTAAATTGGTAACGCTTTTCTATGACAAAATCATTTCGGAAGTGGATAAAGTTACCGTTTTTACGAATAAATACATAAAATTCGATAAGGCAATTTCAGGCTATATTTTTTTCTATCCAATTTAGCGGCAAAAGAAATATTATATTTTGGAATATCGACTCTCGGAATGTGAAAATAAGCCAGTGAAATTTGCATCGACTCGGAGAAGGTGAGATATTTACGGGCAGCCCCCTCCTTCTAAAATATCCTGAAATATGCGCTAGCCCAAGAAAGCTAAGAACAAACCCTCGATGTTAAGACTTGGCAATTCGGCAGAGCGTTAAGTCGGGTATAGGCAAAGAGCGAAAAGAGCGAGCAGGATAATAGCAATTAGAGCGGCAATTTCAGTGGGGCCTTATCAGGATATCCATCGCAAGCCGCAAAACGAATCGGCCGCCGTAATTGAATCGGCCGTAATGCGTCACTGGAAGTAATTACGCGAGCAAACGCTTCTACCCTCGAGTCTGCTGCAGCAGCCTGCAATCGTTATCCCTGCGGATTCTCCGTCTTTCTCTCCCTCTCCCTTTGGATTCTCCACGTGCACACGTACACCTCTCCCGCTCCCTCTCTCCCACTGCGGCATTCCTCCGAGCGCAGCCGAGTAAACGTATTATGAATCGCGTGTGTGCCGCGTCACGGAGCTGGTTATTGAGGATTTATTCGTAATTGTAGGATTTAACCTGGCGAGTGTTGCCGAGAGGGATTCATGGCGCAGCCCTTTTTATCAGGGGATCTGTTTGTTGTCGCGGGGGTGTCAGTCGACCTTTCGAAAGTGAGAGCGGAAATTGTTTCGCGCTTTTTTCCCACTGATTTTTCTGCGGCAAAGCGAAACGAGCCGGATAGAACAATAAGCTTTGTCATATTGTTTTATTGCACTTGGTAAAAGAAACTTGTGCGCGCGAGAACAATGTTCTCCGGGAAACTTAACATTTACAAAAAATTAATTCTATTTTCTAAGAAAAAACAGTTATTATTCCCCTTTCTCCTGCTTCTGCATAAAAATTATTTTACCCGCCAGAGAAATTTACATTTACAAATCATCATAGAATTAATTTAATTTGTTTAAATATTGAATTACGCGGTACTCAATTTCCAAATTTACTCTTCGGCATTCATTACGATGTGCAACCAGCATTAAATAATCCCGCAGCAGTTGACGCAATTAATCAACTGTAGAATAGACTTTTAGCTACAGTATAGACTCGCCTATGCATAGCGAAGGAGGCGCCGAGAAAATGAAATTTATTCAGTACTTGGATTACAATCTCCGGTCCATCCATTAGTTTCTGCCAATAACATGTAATTACTTGAAGGACGTTTTTAGAGCGAAAAATTCCTTTTTCCATCGCCGCTGTTTTCATTCAGCTCCGAGAAGCTGTATACGTCTTCTCTCGAGTTGCTCGCTTGTAATTGCAATTCGCTGGCGTAGTATACCGGAGTACTCGAGTCGTCGCGTCGCCGAGGCGATAGAATAAAACTCGTTTTCGGCCGAGAGAGAGGGAGGGTGATATAAGAAAGTCGAGGGTCGCCCGACCGAGATTGAAATGATTCTCGCCCTTAATATCCAATTACTCGGCGCATAAAAGCCGGCCTCCTCCGGTAATCGCCTCTCGATGCTGTATAATCGCGAGGCGGAAACTCCCCGCAACTGCCGTTCGGGAAATGTATAAGCCTCGTAAGTCCAAACAGGCTTATCAGCTCTAATCGCTCGATATAACCGCGCTAATCCGTTTCCGAGGCAGACGCCCTCTTCTTCTTCTTCTTCCCTCGGCAGATCTCGGGAAATGAACGTGAACGGCCTCCGAAACGCGAGTCCCGCCCCGTAATTTCATGCAGACTTTCGTTGTCCGATGCGCCGGATAAAAATCCGGATTAGCCCTCGTCGGATGGAACGTCTTACAGTCGGATGAAAATTTCAACTTTCGAGGGGATGAAGGGTTACGCGCAGCTCAATAATCTACCTAAAGTGGAATATTAAAATAAAGCTTTAATCTTTGCTCCTCTAATGTACTTGCCTTTTCAACAAGGGAATCCAATTTACTTCATTTATTCCGGGACTCTTTCTTTAGCATTAATTATTTATTGTTAAAACGCTAATTAATCTACAAATGTAAAAACTCGCATGAAATAAAGAAAACAATTCGGAGGCTCCATTCTTTTCCGCTCTTTCAACCGATGTAAAACAGCTGAATATAAATTCATACATTACAAGTACAGGAAAAATCATCCGCAGGCTTTGTTAAAGGTTTTATACTTTCATTTACGTCCATATAAATGCGCGAGAGCTCTTTCACAAATAAATTTGCATGCATCCGAATGCTCTTTAGCCTTGCATAAATAAACAGGCAGCCGAAAAACGCGCGACCAATTAACCATAAATAATCTACTTTCTCGGTGATCAAACAAAAATGAAACAAAAAAAAAGCAGCTTTGGAGATTCGGCGAAGCGCGACCGAGTGTTTTTTACATCAGGCGGCGGCCCAAAATAAATAGGCGAAAATTCGAGGCGTCGAATCTCATTTTCGTCGCAGCCCGAAGCAGCTCGTGCGCGCGACATCGAAGAGCTGCTGCTACTGCGCAAACATTATTTTTGCGCTTTATCCGCAGGCGTCGCCGTCTTAGAGCGAGCAAACTCAAACACGGACTAAAGAGAAACGAAAAATCCATTTCGCTCCCCGAGCCTTTTGAGGCTGCGTAATAAAAAAAGGAAAAACCAGGCCGAGCCTCGCCTCATTGTCTCCCGTTGGCGCCGCAAAAAAGCCCCGTTTTCTAACCTCCTTTTTTTTGCTCCCCGTGCATATGCATCTGCCTGCGACCTTCGCGGGAAAAAAATGTAAATGCAATATTAAATCGGCCGCATTTTTCTGGGTACCCGCCTGTCTCTCGAAAGGCTGCGCTCGCCTAATTGTGTTCTTGGCTTTTTCCCCTTGACTTTGCCTCTTGTGCTTGGCTTTCGAGTGGGGGGCTACGGAGAGGCGAATTACCGCGGAAAAGAGCTTACCAAAATGCGCTTTCGGTTGGAGCAGAAAGCCTGCGCGCACTGGAGGTTTTATGTATAAAAATGGCGAGAAAAACGAGGCACGAGCCTCTACTAGCTGCAGTGCTCGCTGAGACGTGAGCGTTTTGGTTTATGTTCTAGATTACAACCGTGTATGCATAAACAGATTCGCGTGCTTTACATTTTTTGTTATTTGGTATAAGCTTCATAAAACATATTTAGAGGAAAATGATTCATTTGTAAAGAGGTACATACTTGGAAAAGGCTCAAACCGTTGCAACAAAAGGAGTTTTAAATAAAATTTAATCTTTAAAACACTTGAATTTGCAGCTAAAATCCTTTTTTACATTAACGAACGAGCATTATCTCGCATAATCTATTTCACGATTATTATTAGTACGGTCTGCTGTGTCCCGTGTCCAAAAAAGCAAATTTCATTATCATTTTCTCGTTGCTCCGGCGAGGCGGAGTCGTGCTCGAAATTTCGCTTGATAAGAGCGCGCCGCGGCGTAAGAAACAATCGGTACAGCCAGCAGCCGCGAAAAACGAATTAATACCGGTCCACGTACGTATACGACTATCGCGAGGTACGTGCCGCGAAAGAAGAAGCAGCGGCAAGAAAATCGCGCCCGCAGGATATCTCTCGGGCGGCCTTAGGAAAAATGAGAAGCGGAGTCTCCCGCGCGCATGCGCGCGACGCTCCTTTGAATTGTAAAACAAACGCAAAAGCGGCAGCCTCGTAAAGGAGCGGACGCGGTCGCGGCATTTAAAGCGCGCCCACGGTTTATAACCCACGGTGGATTTATACTTTTATGATTCGATGCCAGCGTCTATTTATTCCCGCGCGATTGTAAAAACGACGGCTGCCGCCGCCGCCGCCCTCTCCATTCGCGAACTTTGGCCCCGGAAATTTATATTGGACTTAAGTGGAGCGGAGGGAAGAGGCTCGGATTTATATCGCGTTTATTCGCACGCTCCGCTGGCCCGGAGATCCCTGCTCCGGGATTTTATTAATTGCGAGCTTCGAGGCAGCCGGGAGAGTCTGCTGGCTGGGGGGAGTGTTTTCGTGTAAGACAACGCCTCGATCGTAAAAAACCAGAGGCTTTTCCTCAGATCCAAAAGTCTCTGAGCAATGTAATTTGCCCTTTAAAATGTCATCTGGGAGCAGGAATCGGAAAATCATGCTAATCCTCGAATAAAAGTTCTACCCGAAAAGCGGTGAAAGGAAAACTGGAAAAAGAATTTTCAAAATTCATTTCAAAGCTTCGAAGAATGCTTTTTCGGTTTACCTTGAAGTTCGAAGCAAACGTTTTCTAAAGCCTTTTCGCATGGATGCATTTTAGAAAACGTAATAAATTCTATAAAAATGATCCATCAAACTGAGCCTCGTTCCCCAGTAAAATTAAGATTCCACAAATACACAGTTTGTACATCATAATAAATGCACGCGCTCATCAATGCGGCATTAATTCTTGTAAACATCTCGTCGTGTTTACGTTGGGCAAATGACTATACCCGCATTGTCAATTTTGGCATTCCTAAATTTTGTTTTCCCAGCTGCTGTGTGACAGCAGCCCCCCAAAATCCCGTCACAATTAACGGAGAGTCAAACCCTCGAAAAAAATAAGCCTCTAACTCCTGCCCGAAATCCCCTCTCTTGTATCTCCCGGGGCTTAAAGCCCCCGAAATCGAGTTCCGAATCGTCGTCGAAGAGCGAGCGCATCGTTTATTAGGATCCGCAAAAACTGCACCGACCCAAGAGGGCTTTACGATAATGACGAGAAATGTTAGCCGGCCGGCCATAAAGAAGAGGAGCGGCTCTGCTGACTTGAGAAAAAAAAAAGGAGGAGGAGCTATCGTCTTATCGGCGAGGCCAGCTGCGACGCAGATGAAAGCAAATGTAGCATCGCGCCGTTTCTCATCTTCCGTCCTCATTCGATAAATCGAGCAGCTTCGCAAGCGAAAATGCGCTCGGAAACTTACAAAGGCGTAATCCCCCACCGTCACCGCGAAGTTTCTTCAAGTTCCCTACACCCGTCGTTATAACGCAAGTTGAACGACATTTCGGATTGGTATGATCGACGCGTTCTAATACTAATTCTAATAGAGTCCTCGAAGCCAAAACTTTATATGTTTCATAACCACGAGGTGTATTGGGGATATTTCTTGAAATCGATTATCGGTTTTGGAAAATGTGGTTATGCTCGATTGTAATTGTTGAAAACTGTCAGACGCTTTGCAATATTCCCCTTTGCAGCATTACAGAATAATGAATTCTAATTTCATTTTTAATTGGCAACATGGCGCACGTGATTTACCTCGGTAGAATGTGAAAGTGCCGGTATAGTTTTGGTTTTTTCGAATTTCTCACTCGAGGCGCTACGCTTGTTTCTTCGGCAACTGTTGATAGGGAATCGAAAGTTTTTATCTCTGCCAACTTGGACGATTAAGTAACTTCAACAATTCAGCGGTGCAGCTCGCAAGGAATTCGCGACCGGAGTTTTCATTGAAATTTAAATGCACGAATTCGGTTTCCGATATCTATAACCCAAGTTTATTCAAAGTTTATAATTAATACGTAACATTCTTACGAAGAATAACTCCCGAGTTAAGTTGTTTAAATTGTTTGATCATAAAATATTCTCGTGTTCGCAAGACGTCCGATCGAATAAGCTCACTACTACTGAAAGAATAAATTAGATCGTTCGTGGAGACCGAGAAGTCAGGTAATCCTAACCTTTTTACAGAAGAGCGGAAAACAGACTTTTCTTATTCTTTGCCTTGGAATTCTTTTCTTCTCACGTTCCTTCATATGGCACACATAAGCCCGTGTTTTTGTTGACGTTGTTATAGACTTTATAAACAATTCGGTCAAAGGATCTGAAACTTTGTAAACATGTCGTTTTATAAAGGCGTTTATATGTCGAAAACTTTTGCTTTTATATGGCCTGAAAATCTCCGTCACCTTAATGCTTGTTTATTAAAAAAATAGTAAAAGGAGGAGTGAAAAATTTCTTAAGACCTGCATAATTATTTTCAATTTGCGGTTTACGCATGAAAAACAATCTTTTACAGGAGAAAATATAAACCCCCTTTAAAGCAGCTCGTAAAGCGTTAAAGCTCATGGCCTAGAGTAGCTTTTATACCTGCTCTATAAAATCATAATATTTTACGCGGCTATCACGATTAACAGCGATAAATAATTTTTTCCCCGCGATTTATCCTACTTTTTCGTGTGAACACATTTTATTTTATCTATTTGTAAATAAGCACCTTACAGAACCTTGAGTAAAACAATAAGTTTTAACACGTTTTCTAACTATTTGTCACTTAAATTAATTTCGAGCATGCGAAAGTTTGAGTCTGAAATACTCGCCCGCTGAAACTAATAAACTGAGATGGTCATCTTCTAAAGCAATGATTACGAAAGACCTCCGATAGCCGCTTATTGCCAAGCCCGTTGAAAGTTCAACGATCGATGCAGAATCCTCCGTAGCCCCCCGCCATTAACCGGCGGATTTACAAGTGTGCCCGGCGGCGTCGGCGGACTTATAAATCTGCTTGTCGCAGCCGAGGAAGCCTCGGACCGCGCGTCAGTCGTCGGCCGGCGGCGTTAATCGGAATTTATATCGATGCCGGAATTTATGAGTGCACGTCCGCGGCCGAGCGTAAACCAAAGCCGGTAATATCGGCACTGACGCGCGGCTTTCCACTCTACGTATTCCCGGCGATCTTCCCAGGTAATTCAGCGCGAGAAAAACTGTAATTGATCCAAGTGCTCTTTGCTTTTTTGCGGATACTGGGTAACGCTGATCCTTGAAAAGTCGAAGAAGGCCTGCTTTAATTGCAATTTTCCATCGCGTTTAAAAACTCCCCTTCGACAGAAATTACTCAAATAATTTATAACTTTGAAAAAGCCGGATTTGTTCAATACTTTCTCTCATCCGACAGCTCATCAATGTGCAATAAAATTTTCTACTCCTTTGATGTCCTCCACGAAGAAAACAACGCATCACAGCCGACCGTAAAGCCCGCAAAATTATAAAACTCAACAAGTGAAAACGCTCGTCTCCTTCGGTCAGGAGGAAGGCTTGTTAGTCGAGCTTTGAGTCGCTTGCCGAAGTTCTGCAGTCGCGATAATTGCCATCGACGATACACACCTTGAGCCCTGCATTAGCATATCTTTGAGGCGACTGGCGTGCGAGCAATTACCGCCTGGACACTTGATTGCGAGGGCGGCGTCTTTGAGCGCGACCCGTCAAAATCCGCGCGCCCAGTAATTGTGCCGCCCGTCGAAGCCTGTCGGCGCCATTGAAAGTGAAATTTAATCGAATGCCGGAACGAAAGTATTTGCAGCTGAAATTGGGTTTAAGCTTCAAATTTTCTTTCACGGGATTTTATCGGAAGTGATTTTGTTTAAAGATTAAAATTTTGGGTGAACCAATAATTAGGTGAAGGAGAACCCATTTTGGATGTTTATTACAAGAGTATCCATCTTCTCCTTTGCGCCGCAACTGAAAACAGGATCATGTAGCGCGGACGGCTAGAAATAATCTAATTATCCATCTACAACTCCATGGCAAAGATAGACAAAGCTAGTTTACCAAGAGCTAATTTATTGGATGAACCTATATGGTATAAGCTTAAAAGGGTAATTATTAATAATTATATTATTACAAATACGCGAAGATAATTGAATTGAATGTTTGTTATACCTTGCAGGTGTGACAAAGGCGACAAAGACGAAATCACACGAGCCGTTGGCAGGCTCGCGCACGCCATTCCGCACTTGCCGAAAATTTTAATAAAACCCAAGCATACTCGTGAAAGCATTTCCATTAGCATATCCGGGGAATAAAGATCCTCTCCGCGGCCCTCATCATCAGAATTCCGGAAGCCGCGTATGAGCGCGCTCATTCTCGAGCTCCATTTCCCGAAATAATGAACTTTTCCTGATGTATGGATTTTTCAGCGTCCGAATCGTCGAGCAATTCTCTCTCTCTCTATCTCTCTCTGGCTGGAGCGTCACGCCTCCAATTCCGGGGCCGCCTCTCTCTTGGGTCAAGCATGCAAAATCCATCGGCACGTGAGCGGCCTGCAGACGAGCTTCCTCTCTTAGGCACGTAAAAGCGTTACACGTAGTGCGTATAACGGCGGAGGAAACGAGCGGCACACGCAAAGTGCCGGAGAGGAAGTTTGGATCTCCTTAACGTCGGCGGCTCATCTCTTTGGGAAATTTTGCCCTTTTTTCGCCTTTATCGCCCGGGATATTGAAGAGGGCGGAGAGGCAAAGGCTCGGCCGGAAGGAGCTTCAAATTATAAACTCTACCTTCCCTTCCCGGCTCGGCTATTCTTCCGAGCTCTATATACGTAGAGAGCGATCGGACTTTCACGCCGTCTGACGCTTAATCGAATTTCATGCTTTGATTTCGAGAAGACTCGTCTCTTTGACACGCAAAGAGCTTTGTCGAATTCCGTCCCCGACGGCAGCCAGGCGCGTTTGCTCTATTGGCGTGATTTCTTCGTTACAGAGCTCCAATTTTATATTGCCCTCCTCGCTTCCTGCAAGATTTCTCGCTTCGATGACTTTGACGAAAATTTTCACCTTGAGAAAAGAAAGGGGACCGACTTGTCATCTTTTTGGGAAATATACGAGCCGCGCAAAAATTGTTTAGTCAATGGCTAAATAAAAAGTGTACAAACAAAAGAATCAAACAATGACACGTGAAAACAAAAACAAACACTCGCAGAGACGAGGGCGGCAGCAATGGTATCGACAAAAAAGTAGAGAGCAATGAATCTGGCCCGCAGGGGACTGAAATGATTTTTTACATTCAATCGATCCTCGTCACGCAGTTACGGCCGTTTGTCAATAAATTATTTTTCGTTTTTTCCCTCGGCCCCAGTCATCGGCGCTGCTTTTTCCGCGCTCAGAGCGCAAACAATTTAAGTTTGCAGAGCGGCATCGCGCCCAGCTACGATTAATTTTAAACTTTCAAAATGCAGTTCTTCGAACTCTGTCCAAAAGTCGATCAGAAGTGGAGTTACGCAAACAAAAGAATCTGATTTGGTACCTTAGAATAAACATTCTGTAACTTGGAAACGTGCTTGACAAGACACTGATTTTTACATTTTCAATTTCTTCACTTCACTCTGCTTCAAAATGCTTTGTTGGATTTAAAAATGAATATCTTTTTCTAATAAAAGTAGTATAATAAACCTATAGTCAGACAAAGTCCGAATGCTTGCCTGCATTAATCTCAGCAAGCGCTCAATATTACAACGACTTCACGTCCTGATATACGGTCCAGCCAAGAAAAATGCTTCTTATCGACAAAGGACAGACCGAAGCGCAGAAAAGAACGCTGGCCGAGCGGGGAAATAAATACAGGAGGGAGAGAAAGACACGGAAAAATACATCGGGCAATTTTCGTCGGAGCCGAGTTAACGGCCCTCGGACGATAAACGCGGGACGAGGGACCATATACTTTGGAGCCTCCTCCCGGCCAGAAACGGAGAGCGATTGACGAACGCCGCCGGAGGGGGAGGAGCGCCTTTAGCACACCTTTATGGCATCCAATCATTTTTAAGAATCCCCTGCGCCCCAAGATTCCCGTCGAGCGAGCAGATATCGAAGCGCGCGACATCCATTCTCCCGTTCGTATGTGTGTGTGAGCGGGAGTACGAGCACCGAGGGACTCGACTCCAGGCAATTCCGAAATCGATTGGAATTAAAATCTGCGCCGGCTCGACTCCGCCGGGAACTACACGTGTGCGGCCTCGAAACAAAACCGCCGCCCGCAAAAGTGATTGGCCGCGACGCCGCTCTTTTTTTTTTTTTTTTTTTTTGCTCCCAAGTGCGAACTCCTGCCTCCCATTTTTCCCGCGCGTCGCCCGCGGTAATTATTTCTTATCGATCCGCGGGCCTGGAGTATCGTAATGCGGCCCCGATTAAAAAACAAAAGCCGACTCCGGGAAGCCTCTTTCGCCGCGCTGATTAGCGAGGCTCTCCGCTGATTGAATTTTCATTATTACCATTATGCAGATTCGTATAAAGCTGTATTTCGGCTTCATAAAATTTTTATTTCAGGTTCATAAAGTTAATAGCATTAAATTATTATCGAGGCAATTGAATATTTTCATTTCAGCGAAGTAATGCGTGTTGATATTACAAATAAATCTGTTGCTGATGACAAGATTTAATAAACTTATTTTATGAATTAAAGGAACAGTTATTAGAGGAAATAGTTATTATCAAAACAGTATTTAAAATTTCATGTTTTAGAACTGAAAGCAATTTTCGTTTGGAAAGCTTTTTAAATCAATTAAAAGTATCTAATTCGTTCGGCGCAAAAAGCACTTTAAATTCAATTGAACTATCAAAGAGTAGTTTTTACTTCTCTTAAAATAATTAATTAATCAATCAGCGCTTTAAAAATAAGTTTTTTTTTATCAGAGAAAAACAGAGTATGTGAAAGCTTTCACTTATCTCAGATGAACATTTCATTAGCTCCTAATATAAACAATTAACAGAATTAATTTCAATCTCGAACAAATCAATATCTATTAGTTATCGAAACTGATATAAAACTACACAACAGTGATATTATATTTTCCAGAAAATTCAAACAAGTACAACTAGACCTTGATTAAGTTAAAAGTATTTGACGATAATAAATGCGCAATTTATACTCGAAATGCATGCATCGCGCTCCGCTGTAGCGAAAATAAATGAATGCTTCGGTGCGCAATTGTGAATTTCGCGGGCATCACTCTTGAACGATGAAAAAAAAAAAATGAATTGAATATTCGCCCATATAATCCGGACGCCATTTAATCATCTGTTCGTCCATTCCCGCGGCTTTATAGGAGAGCTTTACTGGCGCAAAGTATAGCTTGGCCAGTTGCACCTGCGAATATAAATTACTAAATTCCACAGGAATGCATCCAAGGTAATGAAAATTTATATGCGTAAAAAAAATTAGCTTTATTTGCCCAGACCAGTTGATTTATTACCCAGTAAACGTTGTATCATCGCGCGGAATTTTATTTTTAAAAGTAACGTCGGGACGGACCCCTTGCAGCATGATATTTGTTAACTGGTTCAAAAGCAAATATTAACAATTTTAAAATGTCACGGTTATAATTGAGAATTAGAAGGTAACTAAAAGAATTATTTGTACTTTTATAATAAAAGTATTTTTCTCGATGAAAAAGTAATTATCACAGAAGTTTTAAAATTAAATTTATTTTTCATATCGGTTATCAAATTAGCAATAACGAGAAAACGTTTTCGTCCTTTGATTAATTATTTATTTGTCGATTAAAAAATATTCGAAAAATATTTCATTACCTACATATTAGCAGCCCTAATTAACGATTACGTTCATTATATTGTAAAAAGCTTTGTTCGCTAAGACGCGCATTTACACTAATTGAATCCCGCCTCTTTCCTTTTTGTCCCAGATAACCTCTTTGCCGTAAATCAGCGAAGTACACGCTAAAGCAGCTGCAAACAAAGAGAGAAAAAAAGAAGTAGCCCTGTCCCACGAGCTCGCAGCTCGAAACGGGATCGAAAAAGATCCGGCTACCCGTTCAGCTCACACCGACGCACACGAGAGCAAGTGAGAGCTAGTTAGCGCCGGTAAATCGAAGCTCGCGCGTGTTTATGCAGTTGGAGTGTGTCTTCGTATAACGGGCTTGCACGCGTAACAAGGCTCGCGTAATCCGCTTAATTCTCGATAAGCCGGCGCCTAATCTTGATTGCATTCTCTGTCTCTCTCACGCGATTCCGTTCATCCCCGGCTGAATGGGCTTTGGCCGCGGAGCGAGCCCCGCCCGCCCCCCTCCTCCCCCCCCCCCTCTCTCTCCTATTATCGCGGAAAAACGTCGTTTCGCAAGCAACTCCGTCGGCTTTACGACCGCTCGTTTTCTCGCGCCGAAGTGTGCTACCTGCTAACAACGACGCGCTTTTCCCGCCCGGCGACCAGCGAGGGAATACGGACACTACAGAGATTGATACCGAAGGGCTCTCGCTCTATATCCGGCATTGTCTCGGCTGCTCCCAGACCTTTTTCAACGCTGTTAAGGGAGGGGCGACGTCGTCTTTTCTTTTTTGAGGAAACTGCTTTCGAAAATTGCGGTCGCGTTACGCGCGGAATTGCGTTCTTTTCGAAAAATATTGAGCTTTTTAGGTTAAGCAATAGCCTGACATATTTCTTTTGAAGTGTTATACAAATAGGCTTTAGAGATTTAAAGATTCTAATACGATTTCATATTTATTTTTATTAGTAATTCCGAAATAGTTTTATTGTACGATATTTAATTCACGACGCATAAAGCCGTTTTTTGGTTTTATGACTTTTTATGACAGATGTAAACATTTCCTGCCCAACAAAACTTCAATTTCCCGTTAATAATAACGGCAGTAAAATTATAATGAGTGACGTTTATTGTGCTTGTATAATAATTTTTAGCGCGTTTCAGGCACATTTGACACCGTCTGTTTCGTTCACATTTTTCTCATATAAAATTTCTCGGTTTTCGAGCTTATGTTAACTGTAGGTTGTTATACGAACCAATTATGTAAAATTATTACGTTCATTATGACACAGTGACTCTCCGGTGTATATTCATTACAAATGCAACATATTTTCCAACTTTTACATCGCAATAGAATTCGAGATTTTGAAGCTTTTCTTTATTACGGGTGAACTTAATTGAACTTTTGTAATGCAATGGAAATATTTTTAAAATAAGTCCATTGTTTCCGTTAATTTTATCCTCGTTAAGTATGTTTTATTAAATCTGTTAAAGCATTCATGTTTTCAATTAAAAAAAATCTTATTGCAATGATAAAACCTTATGATGTTTCATTATACAAAGCGAATTTCAAGCCACTATAAAGGCAACAAGGACCTATACAGCAGAGATTTCAAGCGATATTGCAGTGCAGTTTATAGTAGACTCAATTTAATAAATTTTCCATTGGCGAAAAAGACAAGCTTTCTTTTTCTAGTCATAATCCCAGGATATTTACGAGCGCTTTTCGAAAAAAGCACAACTTTTATGAAAGAAAGATTTATATCGCCGTTTATCAGGGCAACGTCCAGCGGAACATTCCGCCTTAAAAGCACCTGACTATCGACGCCGAAAGAAAAGCGCCACGTACGGTTCTCTCTCCCTTCGGCGCCGAAAAGCCGTTTAGTTTTAATAGAGAGACGCGACGGCCGACATGACTCCGCCTGAAGCTGCCGCTTAATTACGATAAATCCTTGCTACTCAGGCACGCAAGCAAGTTCCGGGTCACGCGTCCAAAGTCGCGGCGCAATCGCGAAATCAGCCGTATTATAGAGGAGCCGCTTTTCTCTTTCTCGGAGATGAAAAATGTTCGCACGCAAGAGCGAATCCAGTCGAGGATAAAATCGACGCTTTATTCCTGCGAGGCCGTCCCGCCTATATACGTGGCTCTTTTTTACGCTCGGAGGCGCATTTCCGAGCTGAGCAGGCCGCCGCTGCATTTATTTGAGTGTGGCGCGTAAACGTATACGCGAGCGAGAACGGGTAGAGCAGGAGAAAAATGTATTTACATTGTTATTTTGAATTTATGCTTACCTTTTTTTCTAGCGACCTTTGAGCCGTTTTCTCTCTGAGAATTCTTTTCTCAATATTTTGTCCGAAAATTCCAAAATTCCTGCTATTTTTGAAATATGTTTTGATTTTGAATTTTGGACGTAGACCCGATTACGCTTGTGCATACAAGCCGATTCCTGCAGTTTGTTTGTAAAACGAATTTTTCTGTTAATTTTTTGGAATTTCTCTGTAAAAAAGAGTTTTTATTAATTTAAAAAGGTACATCCATTTTCTCAGCGAGAAAATATGCGATTCTACTAAAAAGTATCGATTCTTAAAAGTATCGAATCTTTGGTAAAAAGAATCGTGGAATCCAGGAGAATCGCTAAAAAATTACTAAAATTTAAAAAAAGTAATAGAAATCACTTAAAATATAAATTTGAAATAATTAAGTTTATTGTACTGAAAAAATCTGTAATATTTATACATAATTTCACAAATTCCATTTTTTCCCTGCATTATTTCAACAACTTTTTGGTACTTCAGTTATTGTACGTAGAATTAAGTTTAAAAATGCCAGTAATATTTTTACAAATAATCTAAAAAAAATATATTCATTGTACCTTAATGAAAATGGAATTAAAATATATTTAAACACTTAATTTTAATATGCTTATTGATTAATATAAATCTTTGTTATGAAAGAAAAAAATTATTCATTTTCAGAATAATCATTCATTAATATTTACTTTTTATTTAATTAATAAAAAATTTAAAATTTTAAACGATTCTTGGCTTAAAAGGTATTCTGAAAGAATCGAATGGAATCGGACATCACTATATACGACTAATAGACGCGAATAATTTTGAACAAACGGTTTTAGTATAAAATTCTTTCGAATTGCCCGAATGAAATTCCCATATATAAATAAAAGAAATGCGCCGCGAAAAGCTCGCGAAAAAAGCTGAACGAGCGATGGGGACGACAGTGCACTTTCAGTTAATCCCGCGTCTCGCACCTATTCGTCCCGCATCTGTGGCCCTTCGGTGCTTATAGGCACATAAAGCCCAGTCGGCGTCTCTCTTGCGAAATTCCGGAGGCTTTGCCGCAAGTTCGGCCACGTACAGGGCGCCGCTCGGAGCGGGGCGCGACGCTGTTTACTATTAATTAACAATGTTTTAATCGACGAGAGGCTGCATAACCGTTCGGTGGGCTTCTGCGCTCAGGAGAGAAAGCGCGAGAGAGACAAATTGGATCGCTTACGAGGCCGGCTTACCTGCGTAAGCTCCTATACGGGGGCTTTCGAACCCTGAGCTCTGAGCCTGCCCTCTCTCTCCCTCTCTCTTTCCGCGCTCTTCCTCAAAATGGCATCGTCGCGCGGCAGTTAGTCGTAATAACGAGCATTTACGAGTCTTGTATAATGCCGCGGTCTGTGTATCTCTCGTAAACGCCGCGCGGCGTACGCATGTTTTACGCCACCGCAAGGAGGAACGATCGTTTTTCGATCGGCTTTGTTGGCCCCCCGTAAAATTGCCGCGGAGCCCCTTGCTTTTCTCTCTCGTCAAAATTTATTATCGAGCCGATAAGTTTTTAGGTTCTCGAGCTTGAGGGCCGCGTGTAAATCTTGCCTCGTCCCGGCTAACCGAGATCGACCGTGATTGAGAGCTTCGAGGCTGCTGTTTAATAAGCTTCGCGTTCGATGAAGAGCAGCGTTGATAAAACGACGTGGGGGGTTGCTTTTCCAGCTATTTTCGACCAGTTTGCACGTCATTAATTAGTTATTCGAAAACAATTTTCTGCAAGTAAAATTATATAATATTGAACCAAGATTTTCCAAAATCTTTATTTAACTATAAAATATTGTACCTTGCCTAAAATTTATAATAATCGCATAACGTGTTTGTCAGACATCTGATCGTGGATGATGTAAAATCGATAACCATTAATCTTTGTCCCTCAAACGGAATAATGTTTATAAATTTGTAAATGGAAAACCATTTATTCTTCAAAAGCTCCAGCAAATTGAATTTTCCACCAATTACTTTTTATATGATGCATTTTCCAATTTTTCACCGTTGAAAATTATCGATCAAATTTTAGGCTTTGATCGCATTATTACTTCGAATAAGAGCACCGTAATACATGATACAATTTTTATCAAAATAATTTCACCCAAAGTTTTTAATACACGTTTTATTCAAATTATCTTTCAATAACAGTACGCGGATTTTCGGTTTCAAGCGGTTATTATAAGCTTTTACAATTCGGGCAGTTGAATATAACTTTTCAAAGTGCAGCCCATTGTTCGAATTATCAATTTTGAATTTAACAGTGAACAAAAAATTCGGCGAATAACTACTACTTCCGAGAAAAATGAAAATCATTTGGACGCGAATTGATTTCAATAAATCTCCGCTAAAAATTCAAATTAATAAACTGAAAGCAATATCCGCGCGCAATTTTCCCTTGCAAGCTCTCTCCCGAAAGAGAGAATAGAAAGTTGACGGGGGTAAACTTTCTAAAAACTCCGGGCACTATGTCAAAAGCTTGCAGCAGCGGCGTAAAGCACTCGAGTGGGAGAGAGAAAGAGAGAGAGAGACGTATGCGCGCGAGTAATTTGCAAACACGGAAATCTCGCCTATAAATTTTTGGGCTTCCGGGCGGCTTGATATTAAAATGAAAAATAGCCGGATCGTCGGGCCTGATCGAGAGCGTTGACGCGTCTTCGGAGTGGCCGTAATCTTGGCCAATTTGTAATTCAAATCGTTCCGATACGAGATAAATTACTGCAGCTGTCGAGGACAGAGCGCGCGTGTGTGGGTGTGCGAGGAAGGGAAACGAGAATGTGCATTGCCACTCGAGCCTGAGAGAAGAATCCCTCTTTGAGCGGAGCAAGGTTGATCTCGACTCTCTCGTTCCCGAGGAGAAAGGAAATGGAGTAGCTTCTTTTGCTTGCAAGACAAAGATTTCTTTCTCTAAGCCGATTTTTCTGCTTTAGCGGAAGCTTGATTGGGACAAATGCACGTCGGGAATGGTCGATTTGATTGCTGGAATTCTGCGATGACTCCTTTAATGAATTTTAAGCAAACGAAAATATTTCCCTTTGGTTTAGGTACTAATGTCAATTTACTTTGAAACGAAAAATTATAGTAAAATTAGGTAATATTTATTCATCAGCCGTCTGCTTCTCGTTAGAAAAATGGAACAACATCATTGAAACTCACTTTTCAAAATCTGTATATTCATAAAAATGTAAGAATGACTCCCGAAGTGAAAGCAAACTCCACCCGGACAGCTCAATGCAGCAAACAACAAGCCCAGAGCGGTGCTTACAAAAAGCAGAGGTAGCAAGAGCAAGGTGGCAAGGTGGCGGGAGCAGCTGCAACTAGGGTAGAAATTAATCGAGTTATAAGGTTATTCAGGGAGGGCCGGGCGCACGCCTAACGTAACGAAGCCCAGGAGTTCGGGCTCGCCTTGGGGAGCAGCGGCACTGCAATTCCCCCGCAATTTATGCGCGAACACGCGCGCGATCGAACAGCACTGGGCCTACGCACGTGTCCTCCACCGACAAGTGGCCTTGAGACCAGCGCTTTCCGCGTGCGACTCTAGCGAATTTTCAAATTTCTCTCCTTACAAGGGGAATGGACATAAAAATCCAGCATTACAGAAAGCGTAGGCAAATTGGATTTTGCGAATCTCTTTATCTCTTTGAGAATCGGGATGAAATTTTAGATCGTTACGAAGGAACGAGGTCGCTGATTCTGCATTACGGATTAGGAAATTCCTGTTAGTTGCGAAATCTAACTCGAATACAAAGAGTAGGATAAATCTGCGGGCAACGAGCGGGAAAATCTAATAGTGCGTCTCGAGATAAACAGGAAAATTCCGCAGCTTATTACGAATAATTGGATTCGTGCGGACCCACACAGCCACACGGACAGCCAGAATTCCGGGGTGAATTTCGTGAGCTATTCCAGGCGGGGCTTCTCCACCCCGTCACTCCTATCCCTTTCTCGGCTTTTTCTCCCAAGCCCGGAGGTTCGGGAAAGACGGAGAGAGGAGCGCTCTCGCGTAAATTACAGTCCGGAAAGAAACAGGGCGTCCGTGCGCGTTTAAAATCCGAGTAAATGCCCCCGTTCGCCCGGCGAGTTTCGGGAATTCGCTGACGGTTTAGCTGCGTCCGAACTCGGAGATAACGGAGCCCGTGAAAGCTTCCCGAATTTCCCTGACGAAGGACCGGGGAGTGTCGCGATTTCGCTTACACGCGCGTGCGCGACAATATTTTCCGCGATCTCGTCTCTATTGTCCCAGGCTCTCGAGTTCGGTCCCTGTTTTCACAGGCTGATTTGTTTTCCTCCGCAGCAGAAGGAGAAATGGAGGGCGCTGCCGAAGAAGCCCCTCTCCTTTTCCCTCTCTCTCTCTCTCTTTATACATCGGCAACCCGGAGAAAAGGATCTCTTCCGAGGGAAGAGGTCCCTTCGCTCTTTTCTCAGAATGGATGCTGAGCGCGAACAAACTCTTTGCGCCAAAGTACAATGTTTAACTAAAATGTCGATGCTTGAGAGGATTCCGTGCGCCGGACTTCAAAAGGATACGACTCCTTGAAAAAGAGCGGAGAGGGGGAGTTTTCTCTTTGCCGCGAGTCTGAGATGGTTTCATACTTTCGGTCTTGCGAGCCGAAGTAATGGCGTCAAGTTTTCTGCCTATTTTTATTTGCCGGCTCTTAGGATTCGTTAGAGCTACAACGTGGAATTGAAGGAGTCGAGTAATTAGTAACGAGAGAAGAGCAAAGTTTCATTCGATCATTCGAGTGATGGAGGAGTTGGAGTTTGCCCAAGTTCAAAGCCACTTTTTCGAAGCTCTTTAAGAATTATTGAATTAGATTTTTTCCGCATAGGAGTAAAAGAACTCTCGAAATAATTGGCGAAACTAAAATCGAACTTTTTCTGCGTATTTGCAAAAAGAAGAAGTAATGTTTTTGAAAGACAATGTCTTCTCCGATCTGAAAATGTTTTAAAAAGCGGATGGATCGCAAAGTGAAAAAAGAAGCCATCCCCTTTTCTGGAAAAGCAAAAACCATCTATATCCGCTGAGGCTTCGAAAGGACAAAGAAGAAGGTACACAGCGAACGCGAGAGCTCAGAATCTAGGTAAATAAGAAGAGACTTGGGATAAAACTGCGAGCAAATATGGCTATTGACAATCGCTAACGAGTGCAGCGGCGGCGGTGGCCCGGGGAATAAGGAGGCGAACAAAGAGCGCGGGATGGAGGAGCTGAATGCCTCGGATTTTGGAGTATCAACTGCCAGTCCTATTAGCCGCAAAATCGCCCGGCATCCGTATCTGATGTAATCGCGGCTCCCGCCCGGAATTTCCAATTGTCCGTGTGTAATTACAGCTCGCGAGAGGGAGAGAGAGTCCTACTTCTCTCCTCGGCTGCGTAAAGAGAACGTCTAATTCTCCGGTTTCGTTCGTTCATTCGTTCGGCGAATGTGCAAAGCGCGAAAGCCCGTCGTCGACTCGCTCTGAATCAAGCGAAAATCTCCGCTGTAATTTCCAGGCTGGATAAATGGCGAACCCGGCCGAAATTAAAGCCTCGGATGAGTCGAGGATTTCTTTTATTATTACGAGTCGCGCGCATTTACGTTTGCTTTGAAACCGTTTTTTTTTCCTTTACCATCAAATGCTACTATATATAAAAACTAATGAAAACGCAATGTTTTTAAAATAAAGATTTCCCCAATTGTCGAGCATCACCTAATTGTACAAGCTTCGTTCGGGTTTAAAACAATTGAGTTAAATTTCAGTAAGAGCACAGCAAAGATTCACTTTATTTTTTGAATTTCATTAAGACAACGACTTTAATTAGCACAAGAAAATTGGTTCGATTCCCCTCGCTAAATTCCTTAACGCAAGAGAGCGTTTACTCGTTTCGCAGACAGCAACCTGTCGTTATCTCGTTACGCAAAAAAACGAATCGGAAGGCGAAAAAGGGGCGAAAGAGAAAGAAAACAGAATTCCAAGTCAGTGAAAATCTTATAAGAATTTTCTCGGTTGCACGTGCGAGACAAGATTTTCCCAATTAACCCGCTCGAGCTTGCTTCTTCGCAGCGTCTTTTAGCCGGGAAAAAGGAAATATTCAAGCGCAGCGGCAAACTCAATTTTTCGGAATTACGCGTTTAGTTTGCTGCTAATGCCGTGCGTAGTCGCCGCGACTAATTTGCCGGAAAAATATTCCGCTCGCCTTTCGACTCTTGCACGCTCGAAATTTGCATGTAGTCCCTACATTCCTCTTCGCCGCCGCTTTTTTTCCTCCCTTTCTCTTGTAGCTCTTGTGCTCCTCGCCGCGAATTAAACGCATCGAGCTGGGCAAAATTAAATAAAGCTCCTGCTGAGAAATACGCAAATAGCCCTGACGTCAATGGGGACGAATGAACAATTTGAGGGGGTTATTTCAGTTGCACGGTGAATCAATCTATATAACTCTTGCTTCGACCCTCTTTGGCCTCGAAAATTCCGCAAATTCCGCTCGCTTTGTCAAGGAACGCAGGTTTTACATTATTATTGAATACTTTGATACGTAGCCTTGCGTCAGGTTTTATTTTATTTCTCGTCAACTTATATATTAATAATATATATGTTTTGTTGACTAAACAATAGCTGAGAAAGCACTATTTTTAACATTTCCATCTCTTTTCGAACCCCTAAGATTTTTCAAGAATTATTCTCGTTACGAGAAGCTACTTGCATCCTTGTGCATTACTTGCGTTACTCACATTCTTACGAATGTCGTAAGCAGCTGAAGTATGCGTGATGCATATGCTTCCGACTGAAAAGCATCTTATCTTCTCGAGACGCCAGTGCTCTTTATTAAAATTGAAAATTCTAGCTATTCTATATTATATTATTTTATATTACACATATTTTACTTATATTACACATATTTATTTATCCATAGAGAATGTATCAACATTATTTTACAAAAGAATAATCCAGCAGAGGAAAATAAATTTTTTGTTCTCAGCTGTCTGGACGTAGGTACAAAATAATGATTCACGGAAAAGCATTTACGAAAGTTTTAGTACAAATGATTATTGCAATTCTGAAATTCGCTTGGATAAAATCTCTTCTCGGTAGATCTAGAAAAATTTATCATTGCAGCAGACGGTTAACAACGCGTTCGTCGCGAGGTTTTTTTAAAAAACTAGTCCTGCTCATCATCATGCACTGAAAAAGCTTTGCATGAGCATACGTAACATCCAGTTCCGCTCGAGAGCTTCATATAATCAGATTCAGGCATTCCGTAAGCGAGCCCTCAAAAAAAAACTCTAAAACCTTAAGCCTCTTTCGCAGATTCGGAGCCCAAACTAGCTGCATTTCGCGAAAAGGCCATTGCCGCCATTTACCCAGGCTGATAATTAATTTCCCAATTAGAAAAGGAGTAGGCTTTAATATTCCACTTGCTCGAGCAGAAAGGGCAAAATACGATCAGCGCGATCATTTTTCAGGCAGCCGAGCCGGTTAAATATAACTGAAATCCTTTTAGCCGGCGACACTCCTCGGTACAGAAATCGCGTCTAAGTTACAGGGCGCTCGCTTTTTTCCACGGGGATTTCCCTCGTTAGCTTGGACTTTACGCATGACGGATCAAGAACGTTCGGGGCTCCGGGCTATTCCGCAGCTAATAACAATCGTTGCCCGCGAGGATTGCAATGCAAGTTTTAAGCCACGCGTAACGAGATAAAGAACCGCCTGCATACATACTCGACGATAAAGACGCTTAGGTATGTAATATATATAATGCTTAGCGTCCTGCGGCCGCGTCTTTGTGCTGCTCGTCGTGAGCCAAGAGCCAAGAGCCGAGAGCAGGGCTTCAATTTCCACTTGAAGCAGATTTACTGGATATTGCTAAAAGCTGCATTATCTCCAACTCGAAAATTCATGTATTCTCGGCGTTCTTAGCCCTGCCGCTCCCAGTACTCAGTGCGCTTTTACGCCTGTATACATAATCTTACTTGACTTTTTATCCCGCTGCCTGGCTGTTTTTGTATTTTCTAGGCCGAATTTGCAAGGCGCTCTTTTGTTTTTCAGCTCGAGCAGGCACCAAGTAACTTTCATTACTTTTTAATGCACGCGTAAACCGGACTCTGGATTACTCGGTTTTCGAGCTATGGATTACGCTTAATCAGATAACAATCTCTTGTGCATTGTTTTCGAATAAAATTTAATTTCCTCTCGTTTATAATTGCGCTGGCGAGTTTAATTATTTACCGTATCAGCCAAAATGTTTTTTTTTTGTTTTATATGTCTTATCAATAATAAATTAAACAATCGAATTTTTTGTTTCAGGTAAGCCCTCGAAAAGAGAATACTAATGATTCGGAGGACAATAGCAGGTTTGTGTTAGGCAATAAAGTTTTCAATCATTAAATAATGCGAGACGTCCGTTGCCGGTTATCAATTTCGAAAGTTCTGAAATTACAAATAACTTAGAAGGCACGAAAGTCCAACTGCAAATCGCGAATCGAGCGTAATAGGCAGCGGCGATATCCGGTGACTAACTTTATAAATGATTACTGCGACTTCCCCGGCAAGCTCCGGTCTTTCAAGGTCATTACAATTATAGATCTTTGATTAAGTTTGCTCGACTTGAATTAAGCTCTGAAAATAGTTTTCCTAAAATAGTTTCCCTATAAGTAGATTCAAGTACTTTGGAGCCTTTAAATTTTTAACCGTCTCTGCCAAGAGTCTCCCAATTAAAGTTCGTACAAAAGTAGATTACGATTTTACAGCTAAGCGATACACGCGTCAGCAATAAAATCCGGAAAAAATAATGTCGTTTGACGAATGAACTTTTCAGGAGGCAATACTTTACTTTTAAGTATTTTAACTCGGCCGAGAGGAGTAGTTTGAGAGATGCGACTTTATGACATAATTAAACTCCCCTTTTCGTCTCTTCGTATCTCGCCTGCCGCCTGCCGCCCGCTTACGTCAAGCTTACGGACTTTATGAATTACTCCATAACTCCTTAAGTATCTCGCAAATAACTTTCTTAATTGTTCCTACTTGATACCGTGCATAATACACTGATTTATCTGGCTGTTTATCTCCTTCCAGTGGCTCTTATCTTTCGCGAGACCGACCCGGGCCGCAAAATATTGCCGGAGAACCTACCTGCCATCATGGCTAATAAATTTTTTTTTCAAAATTACCGCCACTTGTATCATTTAAGCGGGCGAAATAAAACTTTAAACGTCTGAGCAACAAACTTTCGCGAAACTTGATTGAATCTTAAAAACTTTACGGCTAATTTAATACAGTTTATTCTTTTTTAAATACTCTAAATCACCAACAAAATGCGCGAGTGTTTTTAGTAGAATTCATTATTCATTAATTTATTCAAATTTGCTACAATTGCCTTTTAAACCATTATCTACCAAACGACAAATTAAATCATGTATAAAATTTTCAACATTTTCATTTACCTAGGCGGGCATAAATTTTATTCACGTGCATTACATTAGAGAAAATTATTTATTATTTAGTTTGATTTATTTTATGAATTTTATGTAAATAAATGCACTATATCAACACTGATGTCGTTTAAAAGCCAGTTTGTTGCAAAAGTATACTTTTACTATAGCATGTTTGTAGTAAATGTACTACTCCACGAGTTTCCCTTTAAAATTACAAACTTTAAAGCATACAATAGGAATTTACAACTGTTTTCTCGTTAAACAAAGTGACGAAACATCGCAGCCAACTGCAATTTCAGCCGCAATTAGCATCGTTCAACTAGAATCGCTCGGAGATAAAAATAAGTCGGGCCGCACTTGAGCGCTACACTTGATTCTCGACTCCCGGCGAATTAGTCGAGCTCGCGCGTCAACGCTCGTCCGAAAAAGCTCGCGGCGCTTCCCGTAGGTGGGCGGGTTCCGTAAACTGCGCAAAGAGTGAGCCGGAGAGGGGGAGGCGATATTAACGGCGAGAGCCCGGGATTTATGGCCCCGAGCTAAAGCGCGGCCGGCGTCCTGGTAATACCAAAGACAAACTCGTTCTCCAGACTGGTGCGGTCGGCACTGGCCGCTCGATCCTCCTCCCGGCCGGTATTTACCGCGGGCCTGACACGTGCTTTACTGCGCCGCGGCTGCTCCTGAAGCGGACGAGCCGCGACTTTCTTCTAATTTACGCGGGGCTTTATTGTCATACCTGCCGGGTGGGGGCGCTCTCTATTTCTCCGGTATTATCGCTCTATTTATGGAGCGAGCGCGCCGTTTTTCGCCGGGCTCGAGAGCTGCAGCGAGCGCCGCTTACGAGCCAGTTGTTTGACCGGTCGTTATACCGTAGGGGCATTATTTCATTGCTGCCGAGCTTCTGACAGATAAATTCGAAGATCCCAGTGAATGCGAGTCGTTCATTGTTTAGTGCCGTGCATTTAAATGGAGTGCACGATTTGCATTTTTCTTTGAATTTTACCAATCTAGCGGCTCGCGGTGAATAGGTGAAATCACAAAGTGTTAACAAGTTATCGACGTAGCAACTCATACTTCTGCCAATCCAACTTTGATTTACAAATGAATGAACTATTTCGCAGAAAGTTTCGAGATAAAATGCGTTAGATCTGAAAGTTCATCCGTCGATAAATCGAACAACGGCAGGGGCTGGGTAACGCTTCAGCTATACCGAGCATTACGGCTGTAAAGCCAAACGGGCTGCGGAGCATCGGCGCAGCGGCGAGCGAACTACCGGCTAAAATCGCCAAGAAAACTCCGGAGGGGGTCTGCCGCACAAAGGGTCGAAAGTCAGCTGAGGCAATCGGCCAATTGGGCGCTCTCTTTGCGGCGGAGTGCAGCCGGCGGACGGAACTCGAGCCGCTAACTCGATTACGGCAGAAACACGAGGCCAGAGTCCCACTTGAGCGCTCCGTTTCGAATCCCAATCGCTGCGCGGCGAAATGGCCGCGGCGGCTACGGCGGCGGCGGCGGCGGCGGCGATTTATTGACCGCGCCTACGGCGGCTGCAGCGCCCCGCGAGCGCGAGGCTATATGTATACGCTGCATTACGCCGGTCGACGCCCGAGCGACCTTCGCTCCCTCCCGAAGCCCTCTCTCTTTCCTCCTTCCGCGCGCTCTGCTTCCGATGCGAGGACCCTCGAGGAAATCCAAGCCGTGGCCCCAAAGACGACGGCGACGACGACGACGACGACGACGACGCCCCGCTGGAAAGAGTTCGGGTAATTGTTGTGTATTTTTCATGAGGCGCCGGGACAGCTGGAAATATCGCCCCAACTTTTCAACGCCCGAACGCCGCGCGGCGTGTCCCTGGATTTGTGGCCTTTTTATACGATCTTGAGGATAAGATCGAGCTGGGGGAGGGCTGAGAGAATGGACCCTGATCTGTGATGTTGATTCCTAAACTATTGCCGCACTTCAGAACTTTGATTAACTTTATTCATTTCTGATTCTTTACTACAGTTTTCATAAATCTTGTGCAATTGCTTTTTCGAAAATTCGAAATAATTTCGGTTTTTTTGTTAAAAACAAAGCAAGTCTTCTAAATTGACAGACGTGCGTTTTAAGCGGTATCAAATTATTCCAAAAATCCAGATGACGTTTGAATGTTATGCGCATTCTTACCTTCAAATAATTTATCGAGCTTCACCTTGAAACTGCTACTAATAATGCACGACCATGCTAATAAATAACACAGCGGAATATACAGTATTCTTAGTCAAGTTACGATTGAGTGCTCTTAGAACAACTACAATAGAATTTATCAAAAATATAATTCTACTTAAAATGTTATGAAAATTGTTGATAAACTAGATTTAAAAATTGGCTTGCTTATTAAAAGAATCAGTAATAATGGATTGAGCTATTTATTTGGAAAACCACACTAAATTTTCCAAGAAGCTTCTCCGTTTCGGCCGAAAATCGTTATCAATTACAATTTCAGCAGGCCTCGAGCGGGTGTGGCGCGAGCCGAGAGAGGGAACGGGCCCTTAAATTCGTTAAAAGCATAGTGAAAGCTTAATGCCGCGAACAATAATTAACGGCATTAAAGACTTGGAATTTCCCGGTGCAACACAGACGATAATGAATTAGCCGGCGCATAATGCATGCCGGCTCCTTTCTCCCCGCGGATTATTAGAATTAAAAACACCGAATGGAGTGTGCATATTGCAGGAGACGTTGTTACCGAGCCCTTCTTAGCGCGGGAGGAGCCGCCGCTGCAGTTTAATCACCGGAGGCGTCGTTTTAATCTAAATTAGCTCGGTCCTCGACGCACCACTAGACTTTTTTGCGCTGCTTTTTGCAACCTGTCGCGTGTCGCGCAACTGTTTAGTCACTCTATTATTAGCAATGATTAATCAAATTTTTAGTCTGTTTTCTAGCTGGCTTTTTAACGAGAGGGGCTGACTTTAGAATCGCAGTTCTTTTTTTAAACAAAAAACACGTATTCGTCTGTATTTTTCGTTTTTTAGTATAAAAAAAATACGTCTGTTTTTGGTGATATTTCATTATTAGGTAGACACGAAATAAAAAATTTAAAAATAGCCAGTGACGAGTATCATGCGAAATATGAGTGACGTAAAACCGTTGTATCGAAAAAGCGTTATTTTTAAAATAGCCTGCATTAAAGTTTAAGTGAAAGAGCAGTCTTTTTTCTTGTTAGCATCCGGATTTAAAACAAATGACCAAAGGCCGCATGGAAGCCTGAAAAATGCGTTGCAAAGCGTTGAAAAGCTTTGAAAAATCGAGAGAAACGAGTTAATGAACTCGACAAACATTAGAGCCCCCCATCCCAAAACCAAAGTCCGAAACGCTTGCGCGAGTGAAAAGCTCGCGTGAGCGCGCGGGTTGAATAAAAAAAAAGGCGGGAGAGAGCAGAAAGAAGGCAAGAAAGAAAAGTGGGACGCAGCAAAACGAGGAGTTCGCGCGAGGAGCAAGAAAATGAAGGTGAAACGCTCGAGCAAGGAATAAAAGCTGCGCAATGCGTTTGTCTGGCAGTATCGCGCTTCCGTTTTATCTTATTTTGCGCCCAAGTAAAAAAAGCTCGAAAATTGCACCGTTAAAGTCGTCCGGACCCCGGGCTCGCTCTTGCAGAAAAAGAGCGAGCCAAGCCAAGGCGAGCTGCGTGACATTATTCATCCTCCATCGGATAAAAATAATGGCCGCGTGCGTAAAGCACCGTACGTCCTCTTCTCTCGTTATGTACCGGCGGGCCGGATCTTTTTTACGCTCGTTTCATGCACGATTTAGAAACACGGCCGGCCAAGCGAGTTTAAACTAGTCAGTGTAAATGACGCGAGAGCGAGCCATTTTTTTCCTTTCACGAGCTTTCTTCGAACGAGCGAACTGTAAAATGCGCGCCTCTTTTTTTATTCGTCAGTTTATGCAATTGCCGCTAGAACGTAAACAAAGAGCGTCGGAGGGGTATTAATTTAATGAATTCATGGCTTCGTAATTTAACGTTTGCTCTTTCGATGCTGAATTTAATGACTCGTATTTATACTATGTCAATTCGCGGAAGAGATCCTTGCGATTTTATTGATATTATCGCTTGATAATATAATTGCGAGGGATAAAAATTTTGATCGTTTTGTGATAAACTCTTAGGCTTGGGTTTTTTCGATGACGCTTTTTTGTACACGGAAGCCTTGCAGAATTTAATCTAAAAATACTTAATCCGGAGCGGCTGCGAAGAATAATGGAAAATTCTCTCTACGAATTTTTCGCGCGGTAAGGCATTTTGAAAATTGAAATTCTTGGCGCGTGCACTAAAAATGTAAATGTAATGTCTACATTTTTAATTATGCTGACTACTTACTTAATCATAATCTCGGTGCGACTCTCGCGTGAGAAATAATCGTTGACATTAAGTAAGAAAGAGCGACTCAAAATGCTCGTTCCCCGCGGATAATCTTATTCGACGAAATTTTCTAATTTTCAAAGTAATTTGAGGTTAAGTGCATATACCTTAAAAAAAAGTTAAGCTGCAGATTACAAATTTTTTTTAATAAAACCTAATATTTATCATAGATTCAAATAACAATAATTTTTCGAAAAATTCGGAGACCTGTAAAGATATTAGTTTTCTGAAAATTTGTTGATTAAAAAAGTTTAAAGTACGGCAGCAGACCTAAGCATTCCCAGCATTCTCTAGAGCATAAATCACTTCTGGTTTAGGCAAGGAAGGCATCTCTTATTTTTTCCGGGGCGTATTCCGGCGTGCTTTATTTCGCGTAAGTGCTGCGCAGGAAGGCAGAGAGGCCAGAGGCTCGGGGCTCGACTTAACTCACCTGGCAGGCGGCGGCGGCGGCGGCGGTGGCGTTCGGCGAGCGCAGCCAACGAGGCCGAACGAAATGGTTCGAAGCCCACCGAAACCGCAAACTGTAAATACGGGGAAGGCTGCCGGTGCTGCTTGGTTTTCGCGTGCACGCAAAAGCTGCCCGAGCCCGGGCCAAGGCTAATACAACTTACACGTCGGAACTCGTTCCATTCAGAAAACTGCGCCGCGTGCGGTCTGCCCGTTATATCAGCCCGACCCGGATTTTCCTGCCTTTAAACTGGCCCTTCCTGCCCAAGCGTACACATCCGCCGCCGATAAAAGCTCCCCGTCCGAGCCTCAACGTTTTTAATGCTTTAGCCCTGAATCGCGCGAAGGCACCCGCCCCTGACGGATGAAACTGTTATTTTATCGGGAAAGGTAATTTAGCGCCGCAGATCCGGCCGATTAGAGCGGCAATCTCCGCGAGATAGGAATTACCTGATTTCAATTTCAGCGGGCGTTTTCTACGCGCAAACGATCACGCTGTAACTAGATTCTCTCGCATGATAGATTCTATTGTTCGAGCTGCATCGTTCATTACAGAGGCCCGGCAGCGCTTTGTATTATTTAAAGCAAATTACCGAGCCGCCGAATGAAAAATCAATTTTCCAAAGCCCACGCAAGTACAAACTAGCTAGATTCTAACGAAAAACCGCACGAGTTTTCCACCGAAACTAATAAAACCTTGTTGTTTGAAGTTTCGCCCGAAAGCCAGATTGGTGACCGGTGAATCGGAGTAATTGTTTTTTGCCGAAAACAGCGCAGACTGCTCTTTTTGCCACATAAAACTTGGACATTTTCTACGAGCGCGATAAATTTCAGCTACACCAGATCCGCTGAAAAAATTAGAATGCCAGCTACACTTGCGAGCGCCACATTCGCGAAAACAAAAGCGGAGCACCTCAGAAAACAATCCTCGGGAAAAATCTTTTTATTCCTCGTGTACAGCGGCATTTCCTTAAATCATAACCACTTGGCCGTTAAAGCCAGGCCGGGCCGCGCAGTCGATAAATACTTGAGCTCGTGTTCCGCCTTCCGGGGAACGGGACACGGCGGGCTTCTCCCCGGTACACGCGGATTAAAGCCGGGCCCCCTCGGAAAAAAGCGAGCCGTACACGAACTATAAATTCGAGACGGACGCAGGCGCAAAAAACGAGAGGGAGAGCGCCGGGATTCAAAGCTAGTGAATTACGACGGGTATTAACCGAGCGGCCGAGTATAGGCTTTTTGTGTAGCGGGGAAAGGATGGGGGATAACGCGAGAATTACATTCATACAGCACTTACGAGCACGTCAGTGCATTTACGCCCTCCGTCACGCGCCGCGAGCCCTTCGCCGACCAAGCTGCAATCGGAAAGGTGGGATGCAGCATCGCTCAACTGCCTGCGACCTGCTTCGAGCTTAGGAATTATAATAGAGGTTGTTGTCTGGAAGACAGACGTTTCGTAGGGAGAGCAATTTCGAACAATTGTTCTTTACGAGCGAAAGTTTAATTTAATTTTTCACTTGCCTCGCGTAATTGGATTTAATTGCCAAGATGAGCGCCGATAAAAGGCGCTTAGTGTCTGTCAAGTAGAATTGCTAATGATTTAGTCAGACGTTTAGAGTGCACTTTGCCAAAAGTGGCGCTTTAATCGCTCGAATCGGATAGAAAATTTGATTTTTCTTCTAATTGAAATGAAAAGTTTGTGTATGACTCAGCTCTGGAGCATCTTCCTCGTCCAAAGCAGCAGCAGCTTAAGAGAATCAATAATGAAGACAAATAAATTCATATGATCCATTGACGATGAGTCGATTTGCCAATCGTCTTACCAGTTTATTCACAGAACTAGGCGGATCTGCAATAGTCAAAACATCCTTACTTAGCCAGCAGATTGACACCGTAGAAGACAAAGAAGATTTTACCTATAAAATGGCTCCTGCATCGGCTACGAGTCAGTCTATGTCGGGTTTCCAAACTGCAAAAACGTACTTCAAATAAATATAGTTTTATCTTTACTTACTTACACCTCCCGAACTTGAAACATAACTCGCGCGCAAGTATACTTTTCTACATAAAACAAAATGCTCTAATCCCACTATGTTCCCGGCGAGGGTTGAGGGCGGGAAGGGAAAAATGTTTCATTATCAAATGAGCTTCGCGCGGCAGCTCCGCCAGGCCAATTAAGCCCTCCGCGGAAAAGTAAAGCCCCTCTCCCGCCTTAAATTGGATATTTCTCAGGGCCAAGTATTTCATCTCGGCGGCGCACTCGGGGCGTAATGAAGTTACTCGGGAGATATCGAGAGGCTCACGTAGAGCGCTCGGCAAGATTACGTCGCCCGCGGAGTATGACTAGGCGGTTATATCGGCGCGCAGCTACTGAGTAAGCCTGAGCCCTCGAGTGCATGCGGAGAAAGCGCAGCCGAGGTCACGTGCCGGGATTACACGGGACGGAGGACGTGTACACGCCGGGCGGGGGAGAGGGGGGAGGAGCTGCGCCCGATTGCCGCAGCAAATAGCAGCCGCACCGGCCAAATAATGTCGTAAGGCCGGGCCGTCGTCCTGGCCTTCCTTGCGGTCGGCCGCTCCGATCTGCGGCGCCGAGCTCATTCTTTGACTCGGGGAACGCGGAGAGTGAATCGGCAGCCTGAGGTATTACGCAAATTGCGAAGAAGGATTTAGGAGGGAGCCAAACTTCGTTCTGCGTTCATTTGGGATTCGCTATATTGCCAATTAGAGATTAGCGGAGGGAATCGAGAATCAGGAGGCGGGATTCATGGTGCGGTTATTTTTCGCCGCTATTGAAATTAGCCCATTGGGGGAGATCGATTCGCTTAATTGCTCGATTATAGCTTTGTCGGAGGAGACGAATACTTTGGATATTTTCGGGATTTAATTTACGTGATTTAATTTACGGCAAAACTGCTTGCGATAAAATTGAGAAAGTGTATTCTTGAGGCAGTAACGGCAGCTTATTCGCTCTCGAAGCAATACTGCTGATTTATTGAAGCATGCATAACTGCAATTACCCATGCTAGTCGATTCGCAGACGATACGAAATCGACTTTTCCCTTAATTTCCGCAGCGATTAGGAAACCCGAGAAATCGTATTTTCCAACTTTTTTACAACTGGTAAGAAAATAATTTTTATAGTCGATTACAAGGCGAGCAGATAAGAAAGTTCCTTAAGCTTTCTTAACGAAGAACTTCTCCAAGTACTTTTCTTTGAAGATTTATTTGTAGCCGATGCTTCTTCCCCCAAACCGGCGTCTCGCCTTAAAAAATTATTCGAGCGAAAAAATTTTAAAAAATAATCCCGAATATTATCAGCCGCTCGGAATCGCATTAGCCTGGGAAAACAAGCAAGAAAAGCGCGGAACGCCGGGAGAAATTTATCATAACGTCAGGAGTTGGCTTCAGGTACAGGCACAGGCGGCTAACTTTGAAAGAAGTTGAAAGAGATCACGCGCGGCGGCGGCGGCGACGGTTGTAAATGACGCCTCGCTCGCGCGAAAATTATTTTATCTTGGCAAGTGCCAGCTCCGCGGTCTCTTTGTATTCCGGGCCCCGTCACCTGATTTCCCCGGCGACTTTGCTTAAGGGAATCTCGGCCGAAGCTAATCGCGACTAATCCGCGAGGCCTCATTCGTCTTTTAAGGGGGTATGATACCGACAAAATTTCAAAAAATGGAAATTTTTTTTATTACATATTTTGATTGTATATGTTAT
>JAWWEO010000036.1:27304179-27317553 GCA_035582975.1 Ormyrus labotus
ATTTGTTATTAATTAATTTATGTATTTTTCAGGTCAATTTTGCAAGAGAAGAAAATGGGTATCATACCCCCTTAACTGCCGTTGCTTTTTCATCTGTATTTTCGAGTTTTAAATTAAAAAAGACAATGAATTTCGCACGCAAAATTATCTACGTGAGCGAAATGGTAGATTACATCTAATATATGTGCCTACAAATCTGTGTGCATAGTTTAAGCACACAGACGTACGTATCCATAAATATATGTGAGGATACACATCTCGATGTTTCCATGCATGTGCTTTGTACATATTTCAAAGTTTGAGTACACGTATAGGTACTGTTTGAGGACCGGCAATACCTCGGAGTTTCCTTTATTCGGAAAAGACTTTGATGGAGGGGTGAAACTGTTCCCCCGCTTACATTCTCCATCCACCTTATGCAAATATATCATTTTTCGAGATTTAACGTGAAATAAATCTCGAGAAACGATTTATGAAAGCAATGATATAAATTACCAGCGCGCGAACGCCAGCCTAAAGACGTAAAAAGATTATTTACAGTCCGGTCTCGTGCGTTGCGCAAATCGCGGGGGAAACACACTTACCCAGATAACGAAAACGCGAGATGCGAAGGCTGTTAGGCGACCCCTTGTAATAAAGCGTTACGCAATAATGAGGTAATTCTATCCTCGCTCGGTTACCACTGAAATCTCATTTTCATTTATATAGTAAATGAAATAAAATTTGAAATTTTAGCCCACGGCAGCTAATATAATAAAGCTACGTATGCGTCTTCCGCTCGATTCCTCAAAGTTCGGGCTCGAAATGACAAGGGGCCCCGAAGGACATCAGCAGCAGCAAGCACGGGGAGGAGATTCCGGCGCAAATAAGCTGGGCAATGCACAAAGCCGGTATTTAGAAGCTTGTCGCTCTCTCCCTCTCTGCGTTTGACGCTCGGCAGCCTTATCTGTTCCTTGGTCGGCCGCTGCGACATGTAGCTGCAGCAGGGACACATTGTGTGCCAGCCCGGCAAAAGCCCCGGCACAATGGCCAAATGTAGACGCAGGCGAAGACGCTGAGGGCTCTTAGGACGAGTCCGCCTCGGTGCACCTCGACTGTGTATCTCCGGAAGCCGAGATTCGAGACTTTTGAAATTTCCCCGAAAACTTGCCTAAGTCGAACACGTGAATTACCGACCAAAGACTCCTTTCGAAATATTGCTTCGCCGACTCGCTGGTTTATAAGTTCGATGCGGTTTATTGACTTGCTGCGGTTGCTTGGGATTAAATTACTTTTTCCACCATTTAATTAAGAAATATCTATACCTTAGATCAATCTAAAAGTAATTGAAAGTTTAGAGTAATTGAAAATAAGTTAACTTTTTCCAATCTTTCAGTTAATTTCATTGAAAATATTTTATGTTATTTACAGTGGCTCATTTTATTTTCTCAATGGATAAGTTGATACATTCAGTTAGTACATAATTCATGCAAAATCAGTGAAATAACCGTGCACTTTGAAATTATTAAACAAAAGTTTTCTGCGCATAATCAGCATAATGGATTTGAAGAAAGTTTCGGCGTAATTTCGTTGGAAGCTCCGATGAATAAGTTGCGTTTTGAAGCTCAGCGCTTTGATCGAGTTATTTTAATCTGAAAGGAAGGGAATAAAATAAAAAAGTGCACGATCCATCTTCTTTCAGATCAAACGGACGTTGCATAATATTGAGCGGCATCTAATACGAGGCGAAATCAATTTATAGTTGGCAGCGATGGCCTTCTCTTTCAAAGCTTTGCTAACGCAATGCATCATACGAAAATGATGTTTGAACATAAACAAATTTCCCCTGCCTTTAACCTTAATTTGAAGTATATGCAACGTTTGATAAAATTGCTTCAAGACATTTTTAGCTTAAATGAAAAGGTTGTTTATCTTGCAGAGAAAATATAATAATATCTTGGAGAAAGATTTATTCTGCTCTTATAAAAGTAAAGAAAATGAACAGCTTGATGCTTTAAAATGGCAAAGAATTTCCGTTAAGGACCTTTCAACTTTCAAAGACGATTTTCCAAGCAAACAATGTTTCTTTTTTTTGCGTTTCGTAATGAAGAATTGCGTAAAAGTGCAGAAGCCAAGACTGAAGAATCGGCTGTGTGAAGGAAGCGGAAAGCCGATACAGCGAAATCAGGCTGAAACACATCGCGCTCGACGCGAAAGCCCCTCTCAATCTCCGCGGCAGAAAGCCTCCAGAATTTTTTCCCGGTTCAGTTATCCAGCTTTCACTTAGCGCCTTTACGTAAAATATCCACGCTCCCCGATAAACCGCAAGGATTTCAAGTTGAGCTCCCGATGCCTGCGCGCACTTGCAGACCATAAGAGGTAACACAAGGCTATGTAGGCTATGGATGCGCGAGCGAGCAAACACGGGCATCGACGACGACGACAAGTGGGATTTTCCGTGTGTTGCTCGGCGGCAGCGTATCGCCTCTCCTCTCCGCGGGGCAAATCGTACTTTGGAAACTTTTGCAAATAGCCGTAAATCAAAGTGAATGCGATAGCAAGTGGTCCTCGTCGACGCGTATCACCGCCTACCTCGCACACTCCGGGCTTATCCCTTTGGTCGTCGAATAAGGCAGCTGCTACGCCGGACTCTTCGCCTCGCTGATTTCTTTGCGAAGGCGCTCTCCTTGTTTAATTTCACGATCCATTCTCGAAACCTCTATCTCTTGTCGCAACAAAATTTATCAGAAAATAGATCGTTTCGAGCTTCTATTTTTTTTTTTTTTAGAAACATGTATGTATTAAAAGTCAGTGTTAAAAGTGATACAAGATAGGACTTCGTCGTAAAGCTGCAAGGACTGTCCTTATGAAGGTATTAAATTTTTCATAATATTTTACAATGTTCAATCAACATTTACGATAGTATACAGCTTATTACTCAGTTGATATTGATACTGAAGATAGATTGAAAAACGGAGTAAACGAGGAAAAAGGGCGCTTCAACACGTAAAATAAATCATTTATTACGCTACTTTATGTTTCTGTTTTTCTATATAAATTTCATAAAATTCGCAAAATTTTGAACGTAAAATTTCCTACGGTAAATTAACAAAGAGTGTTAAATAAATCAAGACTAATTTGTTTTTTAGAACTTTATTTTAAATGATGAAATCCAATCGGTTTGAGATCTCAAAGAACATTGAAGATTGAAAACGATGAAAACAAGCAAATTAATAAACGGTTACTCGGAGAGAGATTTTCAGCTTTTTTTAAACATTAAAAAACGAAGTTAAATATTAGTAAAACAAGCGTTGCTAGAGCTAACCATCCGCGAGAGAACGTTGTGTCCCTCTCGCCCCGTGCCCTCGTATCGATCGAATATTCGATGATCAGCTGAGGGGAATCTGCGGCCACGGAAGATCCTTTACGATCTCCGCAACGCGGCCTACGTAACAGTAACTTATTTTTCTCTGTTACGGCGAAACGTCTGTTTTTAATTTCTGTCTTTTTTAAACGATCTCTCTCTCTCCGAATAATAAAATATTTAAAACATCGGGTACAGAGAGGTTCAGCGACTCTAGTATTAAAATCGATGCCCTGTGAATACGATACTCCTCTGCTGAGAAACAATAAAATATTAGTTTCAGTCATATCCAGTTCGTTAATTTTTTATATAACGAACTGACGACTCTGATTTCAAAAGGTAGATCTGAAAAGCTTACTGGATCCATTTTTTCGTACTGTCGCTTATTTGTTACACGATAACTACATCGAAATATGTGCTAGAAATTCTTTAGAAATAAAGTAAACAATGCTGTGCGTATTAAATGAAAACCAAATTGAATAACCGGCGAAAAATATTTTTAAGTTACCTTTCCTCGACAATCGATTTCTACCTGCATTGTCTGCACGTCTATGTGAGCGAGAGCAAGAATAGAGGACGTTTCAAGATATATTGATCCATCGAAACTTTTTTCTTTATCTCCACAAGTGATATTGGCTCAAAGAATTTTTCAAGCTACCTCTCGCGTTTTGTTTTCGGCGAAGAATTCTATATTTCTAGAGAAATTTTGCCCTCGCAAATCTAATTTTGCAAAATATTTCTAAACAAGATTCTTTACGAACGCCTACCAGAAAGAAGATGAAAAAAATCTGCCGACTGAAAGCTCGGCGACCCGCGAGCCTGAATTTTGCAGACTGTATAATTTGCGGAGCTCGATGCCAGAGTGATACACTTGTCGAAGAAAGAGGGAGTGCGTCGACTGCTTGCCGCAAATCGAAGCGCGCGATGTCCGCGTCCTAGTTTCTTTCTGTTAGACAAGAATCCAATAACCGATAACGAATAGGCCTCCTCTGTAAATACGGGCGCGCAGCCGCCTCCAGCCAAGATATAACTTGACTCGAAAGAATGCCCAACTCTTTCATTATTCGAAAATCCTCTCGGCAGGTGTACGCTTATTAATTACCGGTTAGCTTTCCGTCGGAAGAAATGTTTTAAGTATAAATAGAACAGGCAAACTGTCTCATTTGGAAAGTAACGCAAAAGGGTGATACTATTAGCGATATAAGAATTTCGCGTAAAAAAAGAGCTTCACCCGAATTTATATTATAACCCGAATCAACGCCATTCGACACCCGCTCAGCGCTTAAATTTATCCTTGGCGAAAGTTTGCAGCTGCCACGACGAGCTCTCGCTCGGAGATAGATAAAAACGCGCTTCATCTTCCCGAAGAAAATTTCGTTATCACAACACGGCGTTCTGTTTTCCTTCTCGCCTCAGTCACTCTTTTCATCCTTTACGCTCCGGCGGAGGACGTTCGATCTTTATCATTGCTTATTTCTCCATTCTCTTCTCGGCGCTGGAAATAGGGCCCTATTTCCGCAGCAGCAGCAGTGGCTTCTCTCCCTGGGGCAACTATCCGGCTGCTGCTGTCTCGGAACGCTTGCCGTATCGATTTAATCCTGCAGCGCGCGGTGGACTTTTAATAACGTGGCCCCGCCGACGTTTTATTTTCCCCGCCGATGAACTGTCGTGAGAACTCTGTTATGTTTCGAGAACTCGTCGATACTAGACACGAACTTGGCCCCGCGCTGCTTTGCTTATTAGTTTTCCGAGAAATTTCATTTACTCTCGCTGCATCTCGGGAAAAACCGACGCTGATTTCCAGGCTTTCTTTGCCAAGAGTGTTTCAATTATTTTTGTAATGGTAATAAGCAATTTTCTGAGTCCCTGCGATACTTTTGCGTCTTATTTTGTTTATTTGCTAAATATTTATTTCACCCCTTGAAGCACCATGCGGGACCACCATTCCTATCAACTATTTTTATTAATAAAACTTATACTTATTAGTATTTTTACAAACGAAAATAATTGTAAATAAACAAATGGCAAATAACATCATTTTTTAGGCGACATTCATTTTCCAGCTTATTTATTTTACGATTCTCATGAAAATTTGTACGTTCAGGTTTTTATGATCGTTCAACCCCGAAAACTTCTGAGTAAGAAATTTCAAACAAAAAAATAGCCAATAGAAAAATATATACGCTTTGAAGAATTAACTAGTTCTCCCAACATAAATAAATTAATGTTGCGCGCACTTTGAATTTTTTCTTATTTTAATTGTAAATTGTTAAATAACGATTAAATAAAAATGCTAATTCTCCCGATAAAATTCGGTGGAAAGGCATCGGGCGGCGCTAAAAATCATCGCTCCAATTCCAGTGCTCTGGATTTTTCGGCGCATTAAGCAGTTGGCTTCGTTAACCTCGTGATTTCCAGCGCTTGAGAATCCCTCTGTCACCTCCCTCGCGCGCTCCTACGTACGCTACACGTGTACACAGGAGGATTCTGGGAGGACAATCGGAAAAAAGGGAAAAAGGAAAAAAGGCATCTCGCCCGCTCAATAAAGGGCCGAATCCAACAGTCGAATCGCTGTTCAGGAATGACGTTACACGTGACACTGACTTTACGAGCGGCAATAAAGAGGCCCGCGTGCCTTTCGCCTTTCTCTCTTCCCTCTTCTTCTCCACCTCTGTCATCTATTTCCGATCGTATAATATACCCCCGGACAGAGTAAAAATCCCGGCGTAAAGTCTGCCGTGTGTACGTGGCATCGATGCATTGCTCGAAAGATGCACGGAAAAACCGAGCGGCGAAAGCAAAACGAGAAAACCAAGCCTGCATTCACCAAATCTGAACGCACGATAAATCACTGCTTACCGGGGTTTATATTTTTCGGCTACTTTCAACTTGTTACTGCTTTTTTCTCCCATTTCAATCCTATGGAAAAAATATTTCCTATTTGCAAAAGAGGAGCAACTTAATTTTATCAATATTATTGCTCGGAGGCACTATGAAAATTTATCGAAAAATAAGTCATCAGCGGTACTTTGAAAAACAAACTTTTTTCCCCGTTTTAAAAGCAAATAAAGAATCGAGAATCGCTCCGGGTAAACACATAAAAAGCAAGCTCGCTCTCCCAAAAGCACCGGAAGTACGCGCAGCCTCCCTCTCAGTTCGTCGGAAATGGTAAAAAAAATCACTCGGGCCAGATTTAAAAAAGAGGGAGCGCGAGAGAAGCGTCGCCCTCCCCCGACGAGTCTTTACGAGGTGTCGCTGCGCGGCGTTATGGCTCGGCGACAAGCTTTCAAGCCTCATCGCGGGGCCTCGTTTCGAGAGAGTGGCATGCGAAAAAGCAACAACTCTTGTCAAATGCAGCGCGCCAGAAACTAGCCTCTTCCGTGTCGTGTAGCTTTAAGCCCCCGTCCCCCCTCTTCGCCGGCGCCCTTTCCCTGTTATACATCGACGTGCGCAGCGCGCGTTCGTTAATTAATTCCTTCGTACGCTCGGCCAGCTGGAAAATTATTAGTGGCCCTGCCTCGAGTGCGCGCACTACATTCTCGTGTTAAGGACGAGTGCGATTTATATATACATCTTTGTCGACGCGACTTTTACCTCTCAGGCTTTATGTCGACAGGCTTGTTTAGCTGCAGCGAGAAAATCCAACCGATTAATCGCAACGAATTCTTTCGATCGAATTATTTTAAACGTTCGGATAGCTATTTATGCATAAATTCTAACTGCAAGTACGAACTTTACTAAATTGGCGGAATAATACAAAAAATTAAACTGAAAAACAACTTTAAATTCAAGTAAAAGGCGCAGACTTTATTAAATTTCGCAGTCCTCGAAAATTCGGTCCCCGTTCAACGGAAAAACTAATCTTTTCAACAAACTGGAAAAAAAAATCGGCCGAGTTGATCCGTTGCTTTGGAGTTATTGAAGGAGCTATTTAGGGCAAAAATTTTAATAATGCAAAGAGGGCAGGGGTGAAGAGTTTAATGCGGGGATCCCCTCATTAAACTGGAACAGAATTCCGGGCCAAGACTCGAAAAGCGGGGAGGGCTAACTATACATTTTTAGCCTAGGAGCAACTAATTAAATTTCTGCCCGGACATGCACTACCCGTAAAGCTCAAAAGCTAACGGCCTCCCGATGTGTGTATTCATGTAAGCGCGCGGCGTCGGTACTTTTCAGCATCCTCCTACTGCCGCCTCTCATTCGGCCCGCTGGAGCTTTTCTTTGGCGCCACCGCAATTACCGTATAGTCACTCTCGATTTAATTAAAATCAAATGCTGCGACGTAAGCTGTTTGTTTATGCCGTCGCTGGGAGTTGTTTTATACTTCTTCTTTTTCCACGGCAGCAGGCCGACTCGGAATAGTTGTTTTAAGGGGAAAAACTTGGACAATGCTCGCGATATTTACCCGTTTGTTAAAGCGGCTCTAAATAAGTGCACTTAACATTTCTGACTTCTGTCTTTAATTTGAAAAGTTTCTTGCTGCATATTATTTAGGACACGCCAAAAATATCAAGTTTTCAACTTATGTATTATAATATTCAATCCGAACAGTTTAGCGCCGAATATTTCGAAAAGAAAGCAGGCAAAGTACTACTCGAGTCGACAAGCAAAGTTCATTGACGATATTGTTAACATCGTGCCTAAGGACGTAGAGACAGGAAGAGAGGCTTGGAGGAGCAATATATCTTTGTCGGCGCCGAACCTAAAGTTTCAACTCGACTAATCCGCCAACAGCTTCTGCAATAATAATAATTATAACGTTAAACTTGGCAAGAGTCTTTGGAGCGTGTAACAGCTCTACACTTCTCTCACTCTGCTATCTCCGCTTTTTACCCTCAGCTCGCACCGCCGTCATCACTCTATACTATGCTCATTCAAGTAGTATTTAACGCGGAATTCAACCCGCTGCTATGTGCGTCGCTGCTTTTTCATCATCTCTTAGCTTCACGTTATTACACGAGCACTAAATGCAAATTTCTTGCATTCAATTCAATATTTTTACGCTACTTTTTACTTTTCTCGACGATGTACGTTATTTCTCGAACAATCATTGAAATATGCAGGACACAGAGCTTTATTTGTTCGAACGCTGCAAAAGGTTACAATATGGAGGTAATTCTATTCAATTCTGCTCATCGATTTACTACTATTTAGCGCTAAATAATGCAAAATTTTGTGTTGAATATAGACTGGTCACTAATAATTAAAATATTAGTAAGCGGAGACCGAATCGACAAATACTCAAGCAGATTAAACAGCTCGATACTGTAATAATACAAGTAGATAGGCTATATAAAGCCAATAAAGTCATTTAATGCAGATAATACAGAAATCGATGTGATAAACACAGAGTCCTGTTTTATAATGAATACTTTATAGACAAATATTAACTCAATTATACCTCCACTCAATAGCTAATAAATCATTTTTCAGATATTTAGAAAGCACTTTTATTAAAATGAACTCCCATTAAAGCTCAAACATCAATTTAGAGTTACGAAAGCTTACTTCCGCTGCGCAGCAGGGCCATAATTTACAAAAAAAAAAAGTAATATCCTTCCCGATAGAAATCTCAAAATACAGCTCGCTCGCCATAAAGCAGCAAAGTTTAAAAAAAGGTCTTACACGGTATATCCCGTAACTGAGAAGAAAATACGCAACATATCTCTTACATCCCGGAAAATTCCCAGGGGAGTCTCGCGCAGCGGCTGCGGCGGCGGCGGCGGCGGCGGCGGCAGACGGCAAAATAACGACGACAAAAATCGGCTAGGATTCCTGCGCTCCGCGCGTCGCTTCTTGTTCCTTTCGATCGATGCCTGCATGCATACTTGCATGCGGGGTGTCGCGTATCTACGCGAGGCAGCCGCGAGCGGAACACGACTTTAAGCTCGGCGGAGTTGCCGCGAAGCTTTTAGCCCCCTCCCCCCCTTCACCTCCGAGGGAACAAGGCTGCTCATAATGGGACTCGCACTCGAAAGTATATAGGTGCAGTGTGTTTCGCTCGCGGCTCGATATATCAGAGGCGCCGAAATCAAAGACGCGAGGCTCTCGGGTTATCTTGAATAAACTAAATGCGAGCTCGTTTCGAATGCGCGATTTCCCCTTGTGGAGCATAATTATGTACGTCAGAACTTAATTATAGATACTTTCGGTCGAGCGGTACAAAAGATTAATTATGTTGTTTGAGCGACGGTAACTATATATGTATACGCGGCTGGACGGTTCTTTAAGTATAATTTTACGGGTCCCTCGCGAGCATGTTTTTGCCGAAATTAATGGCTTGGTTGTCGAGCCGTAATGTTTTATTAGAGCTTTTGCGGCGGTGATTGGACGTCAATTATTCAATCGCGCCCTGAAATATCGTGTTTTTGAAATCATTTGATTGGTAATTAGTCCTTTAATTACTTGTCGCTGACGCGAGAATTTTCGGGGCGACATTTCCAAGCGGTTCCGTTTATTCTTGCTCTCAAACGATTCCGCGTTTTCAAGATTTTAATTGTGTATAAATTGTAATAAAAATGCTTAAATGAAGGAAATATGAATATAATAATCTTGCATTGAAATTAACCATGCAACGAAATTAAACGTACTATTGTTTATTCATACTGTAACGAACGTTACATTCCTCTCTCTCTCTCTCTCTCTCTCTCTCCTAGCTATTATGTATTTCAAAATTTTAATTCTTGTTAGAATATTACAGGTGCTGAGGAGAGCAGACGACGAGGGCGCTGTGTAAAGAGAGAGACAGAGAGAGCGCGGGAAGCGCGATTGACCCGAGCAAACCGAGCGAACCTTTTTCCGTACGACTCCCTAGAACGACCTTGTGAGTGATCTCCCGTGCGTGCCTGGTGCCTGATTCTGCGTGCGCTCCAGACCTGATTGTCTTTTCCAAGCTACGTCGAGCGAGCGGAAATTCTAGCGAGATCGCAGCGTCTTCACGTCGAAATTGTAAGTGCCCGCTCTGGGCGAACTTCGAATATGTTTTCTCTGTCTCTCTACGTTTCACTAATTAAAGTCATTTTTGTTTCTTATTTTTGTTGTTAATAAACCACGTATTACATTTTAATCACGTGTCGTTTTATTCTTTAGTTAGCTTTCCCGCGACAGATATTTTCAGCTTCTTAGTGGCAGCAGCGCAGCAGAGGAGAACCAGCGAGTACGCAGCACAAGTCTCCGGCTCTCTTTCAGCTCTTTCTAATTTCTTTGCTTTTACCCAGCTTGAGAGCTTAAATTTAGTTTAAATAAAATTCATGCAACGACTGACTAGCCGGCCGTTAGAATACATTTTCACCACCAATGGAATGACTGATGTCAATCTGAGATGGAATTCTCAAAGAGCAGTGCACAGTGCATTACGGGCCAAGCACACTCTCGAGAATGAACCGAAGTGCAACAGTCGTGCAAAATGCAATGATCGCGGTAATCCTTTCCGGCAAACATCTCGCTTGACTCGGACTTAGCAGCAATAGAGCAGGGGGATAGCCGTGAGCCATTCATCAATCCTCCCATAAACAGATCTCGCGCATCATATCTCCTAAAATAGAGTTTACGCAGGCAGGCAGCCAGGTAGACGAGCCGAGGCTCGAGCCCGGATTCCGAAGGCTGGATGCGGGCGCACAATAATCAGAGCCGCCGGCAACATAATTCTAAACGGCGTGTATACTGCCGCGCAGATAGCACTCAGACGTATGTAGCTGATACGCGTGCAGGCACACAAAGGACCAGCCGGCAAGCTATGGACTCTCTAGAGAGAGAGAGAGAGAGAGAGAGAGAGAGGGTGCGGCTCCAGGTGCTCGCGATCCCCCGCCGAGGACCCGGGAATCGTTATGCTTCCGGTTTAAGAGGATGCGGATTGTGTAATCGCTTCCCCTGCCTTGGACTCCCGCGAGCCGTCCATATTGTTTGCGAAATCCATGCTGATTAGTCTTCCCGTCGTAATTTTATCTCTTCTTCGTTCAAAATCATCTGTTGATACTCTAATGAGCAAAGGCGCTGTCAACGTAAAAAGCTCGCAGTTTACTTCCGAGGTATAAGGTTTTCTCTTTACAAACATTTTTTTGCATCTTTTCGTTATTCCAGACACGACGTGCTACAGTTTTCAAAATAGTATAAAGATGAAGCCTGAAAAAGAGCGGTAACAAGAAACTTTCGTCCCATTCTCTCCTGCTCCGCTTCAAATTCCGCTGGCTTATTCATCTTTTAAAAAATACTCACGAGCTATTGAGCCCATTATAAACTCGATACGCAGTACGGTGCTCGTCAGAGAATGCATATGTCGCCATTACTTGGCAATTACTTATTATCAATGAGCGGAGAAGTAGCCTCGGATCGTAAGCGAGCCAATTAGTGACTGGCGAGTGACCGCTAAGATCCCGGCCCCTCCGAGATCTATATATACTATATATATATATATATATATGTATATTTGTATACGCTGGCACGTGTATCTATAATATGTGTCAAGGGTGGGAGGGGGGTCAGGATTCCAAAGGCGGTTGACCGCGGCCGCGCAATGCTGCTGGCGTTAATTGCTGCTACCCGCTCTGCGCGAATGCCAATTGACCCGACGAGTTTGCGTGCCGATTACAAGTACCCCCAAGCTTAAGACGGAGCCGGCTCATTGATTTTCCAAATACCTACGCCAAAAATGACTGAGCGACGGAGCTCCATTTGAATTCGAGCTCTCCGAGTGCTTTTGGGAAATTCAATATTGCTGTCAATTTCGAAGCCGCATGAGATTTCTGTAACAAATGTAATGATCAATATTTACTCCTTGGATAAAAAGAAAAAAAAAGCACGACAATCGCGCAGCTTAATAAAAGGGGCAAAAAAGGCAGCTCTCGTTTGCGAGGCCTTTGAAAAAATGTACCGAAATTTGGAGAGCGGCATTCATCAAGCGACGCGGCAGCAGCCCCTTAAAAACGAACGAGATCGCAAAAGCAAGGGAGTAGCGCGAGGAGCGTCGCGTAAATTAATATGCCGCGTACTCATTTGGGCTACATCCGCGCTCGCTTACGTATACATTTACAGAGGCAGCGCTCGTCGCTCGGTTCCTATTGCACTTAGCTCGATATTAGGTACGTTAAGGCAATACGAGCGGCAGCTCTCGCGTCTCTGCTCGTTACAGAGCACCCGGGAGCTTGAAACTCGGCACGCGGACGCGAGGCTCTATACACTCGCGTAATGAGGACGGCAAGCGCGGCGGCAGAGGCAGCGGCAATAATAACTGCTTTTATTTGCCGCCCAAGCCGTCAAAGGAGAGAGAGAGAGAGAGAGAGAGAGAGAGTATAGTGACGCGGCACTTATATGACGCCCCGCTTCCCGTGCACTGCTCCCGGAGATATCCAAGCTATTACTTTGCCCGAGCACCGGCTAAGATGCCAATTGAAATCTTTCGTGCCAGACTTGTGGCACCCGAGACACCTCTTCTGCAGGCAAGAGCATTACGTAAAAACGCTCTCGCGCAATGGAAGCACTTTTTCCGATCGTTGCACGATTTTCTTCTACACTTCAACTCAGACTTTTCCCTCTTTTTCTATATATCTATCCTATTTAAAAACTAGAGTTTTTATGTGCTTACTACATCAAAAATGTTACTACAGGTATAGATAAATCACGTTTTCGAAGCGTTTTCAAACAATAATTTATTGACCTTTGATTCTTGATAACAAGATTTTAATGCGACCTATATTATCAAGTCCAATTTCATGTATTCTTATCAAATAATCTACATTGTGAAGGGAATTGTCACGTATTGCTTATCAAATAATGTACCCTATGCAGAGTATGATGTTCTCCTGGAATCATACTGATGTCGTGACATTTTCAGTGATAAACAATACGTGAACATTTTTGAATAATATTATACTAAAGCGAATTTCGAATAATTTGACGAGTTAAATGCAGAAATATTTGATGCTCATTCAATACGGTTTCAGAAGGCTCGAAAATCATAAATAGTATATTACGCACCTAGGGAGGTAAAGTATTGGTAAGCTCATAGCGCGTGTAAATTGACACCCGAGCCGAAG
>JAWWEO010000036.1:27317653-27385338 GCA_035582975.1 Ormyrus labotus
GCGAGGACGAAAATACAACGTTCCCGATTCGGCGCCGGGAGGGAAAGTAGTACTTTCGGCCCGCTAGGCAAAAAATATCTTTAATACTGAAAAAAAACAGGTTGTTTCAGCTTTAATTCACAATCGATAATTGCCATAACGAAACAAGTTCCAAATTGATTCTATTTAAGTATACAAAGTTATTCCATAACAGCTTCTGCTTTTACGCGTGGCTGGACTTTATTGATCTTGCACATGCTGAGGCATTTATTACTTTGTAAACAAAAAAAACTGTCAAAGTGGATACTTTCCACAATACTTTTTGAAAAAATATAAAAAGTTACTTTATAGACACTCATATTGGCATTGATGCGTCAGCTTTATTTAAGTTATGAAAATAAATAAACTGTAAATAAACCATAGAAAAATTTTATGCAAAAACAACTTGCTTTAAATTAAGCGCAAAAAACGACACTAAAGTAAAAGATCATTTAATTCCTGTTTTTCCCTAAATTACAAAAAAACACTGTTTAATTAAGTGCATTGTATTTTAAATTCAATTTAAAATTCGGAAGCGCAAAATCTCTGATTGCAGTCATAATTTCCGAGCTGCACTGGAAATTAAGCACACATTTCCATCAGTGAATAATTAGTTGTATTTACTTTATTAAAAAAAACTGTCCATTATTAAATTTTTTAAATCCGGGCATTGTCCGAAATGGAATAAATATTGAATACTGCAGCACGACAGGGGAATATTCTTGAATTATTAAAGACACGAGAGAGGGAGGAAGCGCGAAGAGCACTTTTGCTTATAGAGAATTTCCGCAAGTTATCAGCTTCGCAGCGTTACAGGAAGCTATTCTCGTAAACCCAGTAAAACTAATTAATTAACTCGGGTCTTGAATATATTGAAGTATAATATATCAGTCTTTGAAATTATAAGCTATTTCCCCAATCTACCGAGGCACTATATATCAAAACAAATCCTTGTTAATGAGAATAAGTTGGGTACATGAAACGAAGCCCGCGGGACTCGTAACGCTACAAAATTATCTATATACCTATATCGAAATCGCTTTCAATACACTTCAAAGACTACGATTTTCCGTTGAAACAGCTTTTTCAAAGCACTCTTCGATGATTAATTCACTCTGATGTCCATTAAACACTCCTCCCTACGTATTTTCTATTTATCGCTCATATCTGCAAAAACACTTCCTCTTACATTATCATCTCGAAATATTTCCTCTTTTTCCCGTCTCTCCACGTCTCGGTTATATAGCATGAAAAGAAACGACAGCGCGGAAAGACAAGCATTTTTTCTCGTAAATCGCAGGCAAGGGGAAAAGGGAGAGGAGGAGAGCGAGAGAGGAAGCTCGAAGAAAATGCATGAAAAGCTTTATACCACCGGCGGATATCTAGCATTCTAGCGCGCTCCTGTAATTCGTCAAGATCACCGTAAAAGCACCCAGCCGGGCAGGAGAGAATCCACAGGCCGCAGTTCCATTCGACACGTGTGTCTATATATGCAGCGTTCCGCATCGCGCATCGAATCTGTCAGTGCCAAAAATTAAATATCGTAAACTCAAGAGCGAGTTTAATTTCCAGCTTTAAAGCGCGTAAAAGGTTATTGCTCGAGAATGAGATATGCGGAATTAAGGTAGACGATTGCGGCCAACAAATTTCCCCTGCACCTTTCGCAAAATAATTAAAGTTCACTTGGAAGAGAGGCGGAAGCTCAAAGTTAAAAATAGCTGGATCTACTTCATTTGCGAATGCTTCTAATAAAGAATTTGAATTCTTCGGGGCGGAAAGCTGCGTATCCGCGCACTTAGCTTTTTGCACGCATACATAAATCGACGCTTACACGGGTTTTATGCTCGTCCGTGAGGCAGAAAAAACGGAAGAAGAAGAAGAGGAGGGAAAGGAGTGAGTAAAATTCGAGCGGAGAGCTGGAAGGAAAGTGTTGAGTCGTAGAGTCGAGCTCGCCTTCATTCTTCGGCTGCAGCAGTAAGAAAAAGAAAAGGAGGCGACAGAGTTCTGGGGCTGGAGGCTTCTTATTTAAATATTTCATTCGTGCGCTTATTCCGTTAAGGACATTCGTAATCCCCGGCTCTAAAGGTCGAAACGAACCAGCGCGTTACTGCCGCTGCTGTGTGGCTTTAAACCCGGCACCCGAATATGCACTTCTTATACGGGCGCTATATATATTTATAAAACGAAAGCTGGCTCCTCTCTCTCTCTCCTTTCTTTTTAGCCGTTCCCTTCTTCGCCGTTTACCTTTTCCAGACTCTCGGCTTTTTTGCTCGTTCACGGTTCAAAGGCAGCAGCAGCGGCGGCGGCGGCGGCGGCGGCGGCGGCGGCGGCGGCAGCAGCAGAACATGGGGGGAGGCAAGAAATGCGCGGAGGGAGTATATATAGAGAGGGGCTCTGCTGGCTGCTCACCGCTGGAGGGAAGAGGAAGAGCTGGCTGTGCACGGTTTCCTCTCCCCCGAGTTTGAATAAAGAATGACCTGTGAATTATTGGTTCGTCGAATATCGACTTTCGGCGCTTCCGTGCCATCCCAATTCGCTCGCCAACAATCCGCTCTCGCTAACATCTTCCTCGCGAGCGAGCTCCATCAATTCATAAACGCATTCGTCTTCCTCCCGCGTTCCTTTATTTTTTTAAAGCCCCCCTTTCGCCGCGCTCCTTTTTTCATCGCATGCATGCAATTACGGAGCGCGCGCCGGCAGCTTGTTTTTGTTTTTCCTTGCCCTCGTTGTTCCTGCATGCTCTCGCTCTCTCTCTCTCTTTTTTTTCCAAGGGATTTGCTTTCATGCACCGCGGACGTCACTGTCACGCACGCGATCGCTTTCTGACGCGTCTTCATGCCACTGGCGCTATTCGTTACGGCGCGGCCCCCCGTGTATTTTTCATTGTCCGGACGCGCTTCTGCGCCACGTCGGATATCAGATGCGGTTTTTTTTCCCAATTCAAAATTTTATTTTATTTCTGACGGATTGAAAGAGTCTATTAGTTTTGCGTCTGCTTTCATTTTTTCCTCAATTTTCGCAAAAACAGCCCAGGAACTTTAAAAGAATCGAATGCAATCCGGATAACTTAAACCAAACTTTCAATTAGAAACTCTTTAACCTTTCGAAGAATGCATAGGAACGAGAAAATCCACTCGACTCTGGAGACCGCCTCTTCTCGGTGTCTCTGAATTTGCATAGCGGAAATGCACTCCCCGCGAAGGGGGAAGTGCACGCGCGCTCGAATTATTACATAATTATTGCGTTATTTCATTGCGCTCCGTTCATTGTTGCTGCCGTCGCCGTCGCCGCCTGCAGAAGTTATCCATCTATCGATCTTCATTTCGCGCGGGTTGTCATCGACAGAGGCGTCGCCGTCGTCGGACGTAGCGATAGGAAATTACGAGCTGGATTAGCGGGCATTTACAGGAAAATCGAAAATCCCCGCTCCTTCGCTCCTCTCCGCTCCCTTATTCTTGCGCCGCTTATATTCGCTTCCTGCTCTCCCTGCGAATTTACGACTGGCCGCTCTGCGAGCCGAAAGCTTCCCCGTTTCAATTTGCTCCGGCCTTTTTTCTGGATGCTTGTGTTTTAGATTAATTTCGTTGTTTTGCCTGGGAGAGAGGAGCTTTGCTTTTTTGCCCGGCGAATGAGGTGAAACGGGTCAATCTGCCCGGTCGTCATTGTTTATTTATGAGACGAAGGCGCACCTAAGGTCGACGAACTGCGCAAATCGAAGGTTCTTGCGTCCCGGGGGAAATAATGGGAAAGTTTATAAGCCTGCATAATCTAGAGGTGAATTATTGTTTCCAGGACAGAGTTTCCAAAATTAAAAAGATCGAGCGGGATACCGTCATTTTTCCTGCTTATCCCCGCAAACAGCAGCAGGCATACTCAACTCGTATCGCGATAGTTTTCCGCGTAATGTTTGCACGGCACTATTCATTTTTAAACTCATGAACCGGGATAATATCGACTTTCTTCGGAATATTTCGAGAGTAGAGTTTTTGAAAATTGCAGTACATTTGAACGTACGGCTGACCAAAGCCGGCTATTTCTACTTGCACGTGCGCGGAGTATTTGCAGCTCCCTCATGAGGGGAATATCCCGCGTTTTTACCGTTCCTCTTCCGCCCCGAACAAAAAGTCATTATTGTAAAAATTGTGTTTACCGTTTTTGCAATTCAAAAGAAAAAACTTGACCAATCAGCGTAATTGACTGGCCCAACCTTCTCAATTATTAGCAGAGTCAATTCGACTTTCGATTGCCGTCATCCACGGCAAAGTTCATTCGGGGCGCAGTAAACTGCAATCGTAAGCATCGCTGCTGCGAAACCCCGCAATTTCTCTCGGCGGCCTACATGTTATTTCTCCTCTCCTCCCCTAGAATTTCGCGCACTTTTTGGCGAATTCCTTCGCTTTTGTGATACACGGGCCTGAACTCGTAAATCATCGCTGTCGTGATAAAGCAGCGTTTGCATCAGTGTAATTTGCGCAATCGATACATTTACGCGCTGCGGCGCATTTTCCCGGGCGCAAGTGAAACGAGAGGGAGGCTCGGCTCGCAGCGGCAGCCGTCTATATGCGCTAGAGCGAGCAAGCAGTAAGCTCAATTAATGAATTACCATATTTGAGGCAATTTCTCGTAACAACGCACAAATTGTTCGCGGTTACCGCGATTAAGCGGTTCCACGCGTTTCTCTCTTCCCCCCTCCGGCCCGCTTTTTCGCCGTATTCTAGCCGCTCCGGCTCATTTCATCTTTCTTTCATTAAGCTTGGCCAATTTAATGCCTCGAATTACGCATCGACTTATTTGATTTTATATTCGCCGTTCGCCGAGCCAAGTACTCGTCCCTACAATGGATGATTAGTCGGCAAAGTGGACCACTGTGTTTTATACAACTGACGGGAATATTAAAATGCGACGTGAATTTCAATCTTTTGTTTTAATTCTCGAATTAATTCGCGATCTCTTCTTCTCTGCGCTGAATTTTACGATCTAAGTTGAAATCTAAATTTAATTTCGCAAAAATTTGAGAACGGAATTTTATTTCTTAAAAAATGTTTAATTTCCTTTTCTTTTTAAAAAAAAACACCTTGAAATAATTTTCTAAAAATACGTTTTTTAAATAAAAATTTTATTGGAGAAAATTCTGAAAAGAAAATTAGGAGGTTCGATAGACTGAAAATATTAGCTTTTTACCGATAAATTTTTGAAAAATGGAAATTATTAAAAACGTCTGTTAACTTTTTTATACTTTATTTATAGCTCTCATTATTTTTTAAAACTTGAAATGTCACAAGCGCAATGATATCCGAACATACTTTAATTCTAATTTCGATTTATGTAATTCTTCTTCTATTTTAAAATAAAGAATATTCCATATTTCAATCGTTTTAAAAACTGATTTCATCAGCTCGAGATTTGTATTAGCAGAAAACTACAAATCACAATTACATAATTGTAGTAATTATTCCGTGCATTATATTATTAGATTTGAATTTCAATGAGTATTCAGATGATTTTAGTTGCTTGAGCAAACAAATTCTCTTAATTCCGATAACCATCGGTAAGTTTAAACCTCAGCACTCCTTGGGAAATCTCGCTCCCGGAGATCTCGTGTTTTTCGCGAGAGAAGTGCAATTCCAAAAAAGCAGTTCTCTCGACTCGCCACTTAAGCCCTCCCTCCGGCTGTCTCTCTCTCTCTCTCTCCCCGAAACCAAGATGAAATCTCGGTTCCTCTCGTGAATCTCCGCTCGGCAAACAACTCCCGCGCACCCCCCGCTCCCGATAAGAGTGCAGCGCTGACGCGTTGCGTAATTAGCAAAAGCAGCTATATCCATTAGCTTAGCTCTAATTGTCGCGGGCGAAGTAGAAAGTTTACGCCCCTTCGATCAAGAAAGTTGAAATCAATTGTGCCAACTGAGTTTCGCAGATGCATAACCCGGGAGGAGTATCTTCCGTCCCGCTGGAACTTTCTTTCGGGCGAAAGGCCTTCAACTGCCCTCTGCCCTACAGTTCAATACGTATCCTCTCGGAGAGTTCGAGCCTCTCTTTCTCTTTCTCTCGATCTCTCTTCCCGCATGCAGACGCTTCTTCAACTTTTGGACAATGAGTGCGCGAACCCGCGAAGAGCACAGTTTCCTCCTCCCCCACCGTCGCCATAAACGACGGGCAAACGTATATATAATGAAAAGCTCGAGTATAATAGGCAAAAGTCCCGGGCCGTCTTTTTGCGCGCGCGCGCGCTTCCTTCCCCGAGAGCTTTTACCTTTTTCCCGTGCTGCTTCTATACTTGCCCGCGCGTATCTCTCTGTACTTACTCTCGTAAACGCAGCCTGGGTGGGGCTCCGCGTCTTTCTTATCTCGCCGGCCCGAACGTTTCTAAGAAAGAAGCTGCTGCTGCTGCTGCTACTGCCGCCGCTGCTGCCGCTGCGACGAAAGAATTTCATTTTACGATTTCGTCCCGTTACGTCCGGGGCGTTTAATTTCGAGCTATTCCCTTCGAAACGAGATCGTCTGACGGGTTCTCAGGAGCTTTCAAGGGAATACTTTAGTTTTCCTTTAATCGCGAATTTGTCTACTCTCCTTATATCAGCGAAGGTTTCAATGCCTCCCAAAGTGTATAATTGTTTGAGCTTTACTTAACTCGATTATCTCCAAAGATCTTCCGGCTGACTGAAGCCTGATTCGGGCTACGTGAGCGAAATTTTTTATAAATTCCTCCACTGCGATCCTTACTTAGCGCGTGAATTTGTAAAGAGCATTTTTTCAATCCCCGAGTTCTTCGTCTAGCCAGTTGCGAGGTACAACCCAGTTTTACGGCGTCCTCGTCTCGGCTAAATCAATCAATAGAGTCTTGCCGCTCATCGACAAGAAGCCAATCCGACGAAATCGCAGGTCCAATAAGCTGCAGAAGCGGGGCTCGAATAAAGTGCGAGTAGCACTGCTCCGGCCGTCCGTCATCTCTCGAGAAACTTTCCTAATACCGGGACTCATCGCTTGGGGAGAAGACGCGACATCGCTAAATCCATGTATCAGCGTTTTCGCTCAAGTGCCCCCCGGCTGTTTTAGTCAGCCGGACTCCTTTTCCATTTTATTTTTCCCTTTACGATCCTGTTTTTCGTGGATGACTCGCAGAATTTCGGGCTCGATGACGATTAATTACGAGAGAAGAAAATCTTCCTTGGTCGAAGAATTACGAGGTGCATGCAATCGGGCTGAAATTCTCGGCGCATTTTTCTTCCTTTCATTTCACTTGGCTCTCTCTCTCTCTCGCTCGTCATCGCCTTTTTTATTTCCGAGCGGCACTCGTATAATAAACGCACACACGACGCGCCGACGCACGACTCGTCGCTTTGTGACCGACTTTTCTCTCTCGCTCCCTCTTCATCACTTGGAGCCCGTGACGCGAAAGTCACCGGTGCAAACGTAATTTGGAATTGTTACAGTTGACTTCAATTCCCTTAACGACGCCCGATGTCCCCTCTATATACATTCCTACCGCTCGCACTCGGCGTTCCTCCTTGTTATTTTCCTTTTTATCTTTCCGGCTGTTTTTTCGCCCTCTGCGTATGTGCTCCGGCAAAAAGCTCTCTCGCGATCGGGAAATAAAGATTCCGGGATGTATCGATTTTCGTACTTTGAACGAAGCAGCAAGCGCCATATTTGTTAGTGGGCTCGTTGTCGCCTTACTTTTAGCCCTCTCGACACGGCGAGATAAATAAATACGCGGATGTGGCGGAAGCGAAACCGAATCGCCGAGTGATTGGCTCGTCACCGCCTAATAAAAACAGATCGTCCAAGCTTTTTTACGCGATGAGCTTTCTTACGACCCGAGTTGTCGTCAATCCAAAGAATACGACTTGAAATATTTATTATCAAAATACAAACACTTAGAGAAAAAATGTAGAAAGCACTTTAATGAAATAGCCGTGTGTTTTATATACTAAAGCGGGACGTGCTTTAATATTTTCAATCTCAACAGTTTCATCTATTTTTTAACAAAAAAAAAAGCAACGATAACATTTTTTTAGATTGTTTTATTTTCGCAGAAAATCGATGCATTTTTTTGGTGCAATATATGAAATTAATTAAATAAAAATACTATTCTTTAACTAATTTAAAAAAATTGTACGCGTTGTTACGAAGCGCTGTTCCTTTTCTTTGTAAAAATAAAGCGAACGCTCTGAAAATGTACATTTTTAAGGGCTGAATATATGCGTCGGGCGCATATAACTCTTGGAAGACAGGCTAAAATAATACGTACGTCATTCAGTAAAACAATAGCGTTCTCGGGGAAAAGAAGAAAGTGTCAGCGCAGTGAAAACACATGGCAAGGAGCTTCTGTCGCCGTGACGTACAAACGGCCGAGCATGAACGAACATTTATTTCGTGCCGAGTCTCGGCGCGACTTTCTTAAGCGAGTATTAAAACTGACTTTACTCAAATGGAGAAAGTTCCCGCGTCTCCCTTTGCGACATTTTTATCGCGACTCAAACAGGCAGTCGTGTTTACCTTTATTCACGCTAATTTTTATTTACGAGCAACTTTCTGAGCAAACGCAATTACGCGGTAGGAGAAAACTTTTTCCAACGCGTAACGTCGAGAGAGAGAGAGAGAGAGCTTCCTTCTTTGTCGCGCGGACGCGAAAAAGGAAAGACGCGGGATTTATTGGCCTTGATGCTGCGCAGCGCAAATTAAGCATAATGAAATCGAGCGTCGTTCAACGGATACGCGGGAATATGAGTGCAATTATGAATTTATTATGCGCGCGCTCCGTTTGAATATGAAATGTGACCATTTATCACCGACAGCGAATCAAGGGATCTAAAATTTACGACTGATTATTTGCCGCGATTAAACTCGTTCGTTAATGCTTATTAAATCAGCATTCTGATCCTACGGAGCAGGAATAACGGGCCATTAACTAAAATAATTAATCGGCCAGAAACGCGTAGCTTAAAAATGCTTTTCAGTTATCGAGAAAATCAATCGCCGTTCCATCGGGGATATTACGATAACAATTTTCTTTTTAATTAGAGAGCAAAGCCTACTTTTTTTCGGGATCGCTTTTCGCTCGCGGCCGTCAATTTTCAACTACCCGGAATCAAACAAATTGACTATGCGCGCTACGGGCGCAGGCGCGCGCGTACACACACAGAGTCGCGACGAATCGGCGAAATTCGCTAGTGCGGAAATATTCGCCGCTCCTGAGAATTGAAAATGCAGAAATAATGAAAGCCGCGCCACGCAAAAAAGCTCTCGCGCTCGAGTGACGAACGAACGCGCGTCGGGGACTTTTTGCTTTCGGCGAAGAAGTTACGACTGCGACCTGGCGCATTTGTAACCAATATTGGCAAAGTGCGCGTCGGCCGCTGCCAGGAAACTCGCGAGAGCGAGTCGTCCTTTCCATCTGCCGCAGTTTCCGCAGTATAACCGCTCGATTTCGCACTCTCTCTCCTCTCTTTTTTATTATCGGATGACAATGTAGCGAGAGGTTGCGCCGCAGCTGACTGCTTCTCTGTCTTTTCCACTAATTGTCCGTGCTTTGTCGACGGCTTTTTATGGATTACGCGAGCGCCGACGAGTCTCTCTTTTACCTCCTCTCGATTTTTAATGAATTACGTAAATGGTTACCAGCGATTTTGCTTTAATTAAAGTCTCGAATGATCCCTTATTGAAATAATTTAGACCATATCTTTGAGAAGTGTGACATCTCACATATTGAAAACTTTTTATATTTTTAAATCGACTGCAATTTCAAGGCTTCGCTGAGTGAAAATTCATCAAGTATTCTGCAGGTTATGGCAATTTTAACGATCCACACTTATTAAGTTTATCTTACACGAGGGAAAGCCGAATTTAACACTTAATACTTAGTTATAAACAAGTACCCTGAGCGTGCACGCATCCGCCAGCGTAAAGCAAAGTTTGGAGTATAGGGCCTCGCCGGAAATCCAGCCAGTAATAAGCAGCCTTGTTAGGCAACCGAGAAACCGGCCACAAAAGAAGGACCTGGCGCCGCAGCAGAGAACGCTCTCGGCGTACACGCACTCGGTCCCAGCGGCGCGCTCACAGAGGCATCTTGAATCCGTGGACTCTCTCGATCGAAAAAGCCGCAAATTCAAGGAGCGAGGCCGTACGTAATGCCCGCGTTCCGGCCAGTCGAATCGAGTGGCTTTTCGCGCGCGCTCGCACACCGGAATCGCCTCGTTATACCGCGCGTTTCGAGCCCCGCCAATAACAAACTGAATTATGCGAGGCCTGCGAACGCACGCCCGAGCGGATTAACGAGATTGTTTCGCGTCGAACCCAACCCAACCGTCCTGCGTTCGATTTCGAGGCTTTTTGCTCCGGAGCCGCGGCGGCGGCGGCACCTCTCAAGGAGAAACTTCTACGCTCCTGCGTTTGTTACGCGCGAAATAACGGCCGCGCGCACACCCCGTGAATTCCTAAAAGGAAAGCAAGCGCGTAAAGCGGCTGCCGGGGCTGAGTAAATTGCTTTTATGGGTCAAAGACGAAATGCGACTGCTTTGAAATTATTTTACCGGCGGAAACTTTCGTTTATATCTATTCACTTTTATTAGAAATTCAGTTTCTTGATTGCTTCAAAACTTTTTTCACAGAATTCGTTTCAAAATTATTCTTTTACTTTTTAATGCAGATATTAACTAGTTTCTGAAGCGTCTAATGCCTTAATAACAGATTTTCATCGCGTACTTCCTCTTTAAACTTGTTTTAAACATAAATCTACTGATAATTGAATTTCCGATTCCAATCCGTTCAATAGCACTTGATAAATATAATATAAGCATCTAACATTAGTTCCTTTCAATTAATCTGCAATAATAAACAACCTTAATAATTGCATCCTTCATTATCAATTCGTACATTTAGATACAAATTACCTGTATGCACTAATTAATGCGTGCATTTAAATATTGACATGAGATTTATTGAAACGACTGTACAATGTTATAAGAGTATGTATGAACTGCACACAAGTAATATTATTCGTGACAACTGCATTCTATGATTTTACACGTTAAATTTTAATTAATCCCTTACTTAATAAAATACAGATTTTATATTAAAGTAAATAAAGCTAACAATGGTCACTACTGCCAATTTATTTAAATCTTAATTATTGCCAATATTTCGAACACTTGGTGGTCATCTCCAGAGCAAAAATAAATTACCGTGATGTTAATTATCAAGTCGAATTGTCTCTAACTAGAGAGCAGTCGAAATATTGGATAAATTGCTAGCAGTGACCAGTACTAGCACTTTCTTCATTATTTACACCAAAACCGTGAGGCCAGCAGAAGCCAATTCAATTTTTTATAATCAAATAATTACTTCCGTTAATTCGGCTTCGTCTATAAATTAAATTTTCAATTGCCGCGCACCAAAACTCTGCATTTCAAATAATAATTCCTTTAAAGATTCGAAATAACCAATTTAGCAGTTAATTAATTAGTAAACCTATATAATTGAGTAATTTTTAATACAACCGAAACAATATTCGCTTAATTACTCGTAAAATAATGGTTCATTAAAAAAAAAAGCGAGCTCGAATTTCTCGAGGAAGAAAGTAGCTAGACTCTCTAACGAACGGAACGATCGCCCGATAAAAAGGGATCGTTTATCTCTCCGAACAATACTCCCGGCTCGCCATTAATGCGTAAAATACACCGAAGAATTAGGAAAAAAATCGGAGAAAAGATCCTCATCATTATCGAACGCTTTAAAGTCGCTGTCCTCCAAGCAAATCCAGCGCAGCGATGCTGCAGCGCAGATATCCTTTCGTCTGCCGTTTTAATTACGGCGGAGATACGAAGAGAGGAGGAGGAAATGAAGAGATGACGAGAGAGAATGAGAGAGAGAGGCAAAAAAGAGGGGCTGAAAATAAATAGAGTCGCGATACAATCGCCGGCCGTAGGCAAGAGGTGCATCGGATTATTTTCGAATCGAATTACTGGCTCGAGTTTTCTGCCCGTCCCTTTTCGACCGCCTTTACTGCGACTGTTTTTACACGCCGCGCAGCGATGAAAGAGATACGCGAGAACGGCAGCCTTGACAGCTCCCAGCGCGTTTTTTCGAATAAATTCGAGTCCTTTTTGAGCGTACGCTATATGGAAAAGAAGGATTTATTGTTTGACTTTTGACAAAGGAATTGTGTTTTCGGAAAAATTCGCTTTTCAACCTTTAAGATACTTGCATTGAGCTGAAAAAGAATCGAGATGTACGTCCTTGAAAATAAGTTATTTATAATTCTTATTTATCGTGCAATTTAAAAAAAAAATATACGCTTTGTAATGAAATGCTATTGATTGCATTTGAATGATTAATTATCGATTGGAACGTTGAAGAATGACGCGGATGGATGTACGTCCGGCCTTACATGCCACGCCTATCTGTTACGTGGCGGCGGTCTGACTCCACTCGACACGTAACTACTAATAGCTTTTTCATTTATCTGCTCTGCACAAGTTTCGCTAACTTTTCCAGGAATCCATTTGCAGCAACCAACACTTTTAAACATTAGTACATTTGCAGTCCTCTGCTTTTTAAAAAAAAAAACGTTTATGAAATTTCGTAGAAGGGAATTCCGAATAAATTTGAAAATTCAATTTTTTTGCAGCGTCGTCCCCGCTAAAATCTGAATGGACTCGTAATTTAAGGTTAAAAGGCCCAGAATCCCGAAGCATATTCGAAGAGTATACTCGAATCCAAGTCGCCGCGTCGCATTGATAAACCAAACTCTCAATTTGGCCTCATAAATAATTCCAGCGCCGCGGCGCATCTTCACAAGCGACACCTCGGCGCCGCGCGAGAGCGAAAGTCATCAGGCGAGTTGATAGAAAATTTGCGCCTATTCTCGGCAGGCGCCCCATGAATATTCCGCGGCGGAGCCATTAATCCGCGGAGAAAGAGTTTGAAAATCGGGCGGCGGCACACACGCCGCGCGAGCCCCGATTGATCGCGGCGGCATAAAATCTGCTGCATAACGAGGCCCGCGCGATCGACGCTTTTCCGCGAGAATTATTCAGCGCTAAAATTATTCAATTCCGTCTGTCGCGGAGGTGTGTTCTACTCGCTCTCTCCATTTCTGGTATAAAAAGGACGTAAAAGCCAGCCGCCCGGCGCACCGAGAGAGAAAGAGAAGCTCGATGGCGCGATCCTCTCTTCTTTCTCGCTTTTTTTACAGCTCCAGTTCCTTTTAAGTTTTTCGCTCGGGCTCTTGTTCCTCTCCCTCCGCTTCTTCTTTTTCGCGGAGCGCAGCTGTCTTTGTCTATAATGAAAAACCTTTGCCTACTTCTCCCTCTCCCTCTAATTAAACACTTTTTTTCTTAATTCACCAAAGTTTTAATGAAACTTTTATTAAATATAGAACGGATTGACTGTGCGAAATGAAAAAGTTGCCCCATCTTTTTCATTTTTTTTTTTTTTTTTTTTGTGTTTACATTACTACCCACTTGAAGTCATATATTTTTGTTCGTATTTCGGCAAAGTATTCTTACTACAAGCTTATTTGAGCTTGATTTATGCTCGAGCTGAACTGAATTATTAATTAATCAATCGCGCAGAATTTCTAATAGCTAATAAATGTCAGTGACAAATAAATTCTTGCCATTAACTTGTTTTTAAATTGCGATCATGTATAATTCATTGAATCAGCATAATCCATTGTGCAAATTAGCACGGAGAAGGTGGAAGCGGCAGCCAAAATAAAAAATTAGCAATTCAATGAAATCGATACAGTGTTTATGCGCATTCAAAGTCGATTGAATTATCCAAACACGGGCCGAAACTTTTTAGCGAATTCATTCGTCAAAGGACGTCGCGAAAACCGCGATTAATTCCTCAGAAAGCTGCGGGCGATAATCCGCGCAAAAAGGCGACGAGACAACAATCGACATCGGCGCGCGTGTCACCTCGTGAATAATTCCGCGGCGTATTAAACACACTAAATTAGCCATCCGGCTATCCATAATCTCGACGTCTCTCAATTCTCCGCCCCTTTGCCGGGCTTTTTCTCTCGCGCTTCCCGAGCTTTTTCCCCCCGCTAAATTATGAGCCGAAAAAGCTCTAAACGGCCGGGCTCACACCTGATTTATCGATCGCTTTTAAGGAGGCGACGGAGCGCAGAGGCTGCGGGTGCATTGTCATTAAAATGTTTTCAGGCGGCGGCGTCGCTGCAGCTCGGCTCATTTGTCAAACCGCGTCGTCGATGTATCGATCTTTCCGGGAAGGCATTATTTCCGTTGATTTATACGCCGCGCCGCTCGAGCGACAAGCTCAAAGCGCAATTTCGAGCCGCGCGCAGAGAGAGAGAGCTTTTTTCTTGCCCACTTTTTCTACGCCCTGCGCGCAGCGTGAAAAATAATCCGCTAAAAATTGCGTGCGGCATCGGCAGCTTTTTTTTTTTTTATATCGAGTTTAGCAAGGAGTGGGAAAAAAATGGGGCAAAAGTAGGAGGGGGAACTTTGTGTACAAAGAACCAAGTGCTCTCTAACTCTAATTCAACGGCGCGACCGTAAAGCGAGAAAAGGAGATTTGTAGAACAAAGATATACTAACTTAATTAATTGTACGTAGCCATTGAAACTTTTCATTTCATGCTGCTTGTCGCGGCGTCTGTACGTAAACAAACTTTTTACGCTGCTCGAGCTTTTTGTCCGTAAAAATGTTCTGCGTTATTAATTTCAGAATGCGTTGCTGCAGAGGTCAGGAGTATCATTAAATCTCATAATAAGACGGTAAGATGAATTTTCAATTAATTGAAGTTTATAATGCGAGAAAATGCTTTACGATACTTTAACGAGCAAAATTAATAATCCGAAACAGTCATTTTCCAGCGTATTAATTTGTAATCCAAAATCATTTCACGCACAATACCTCTGCCCGAATGAAATTAATCCTCGCCTCGCTTAAAAATATGAAGTCTTGCCGAGGCCGGAAAATCCTGCGAAACGATGAGTAATCCTGAATCAAAGGCGGCCGCAAAAATAGTCTAGAGATAAAGTATAGCCGCAACGCTTAAAAAAAAAGTGGCTCTTTGGAAGGAAGCAATGAGCGCGGAGGATCCTAAAGTCCCCGGGATGCATCCTATTACGGAAGCTCGCAGCTGTGTCTAGCGCCCTGGTAAATTTGCTTTTTCTATTAGTGCCGGAGAGCGAGCGCCCGAGATAAATCTCCGAGAATTACTCGAGCGAGTCGTCGATCCCCGTGATTTGCCGCGGAAGCGGACCGAGACCCAAAGACCCTTTTGATTATTGCCTGCATTAATTTCGCCTTCTCTGATTACGAAAAATTCGCTGCCCTAATTGGATTCTTCCTTTCCCTCTTTTGGGAAATTGTCAAAACATGTACTTACAGGTTTCGTTGCTCAATTGGTGTCGTTAATTTAGGTTGTTACATAAAAAGGTTGTTTTAATTAAAAGCGAATATTTACGAGGTAATTAAAAAATAAAAGTGCTGCTTTTCAGGGAGAGTAAAAAGGAAACTATTGGTAAATAAGTTTTAATTGAAAATTTATTTTCTTTTTCGATACATTTACAGATTTCAACGTTCATCGCATCAGTAATAACAATATTCGCTTAACGCAAAAATTATTCGCTTCCTAGCATTAATACTAAGACGAGCACGACTTACAATAAAAGCTCGGTCCCGAATTTTTGCGCGGAATGCAATTCATTTTCTTTCCGGTTTATATACAAAATGAAAAACTGAATCAGTCGAGATTGGTCCGTTTGCACACTTTAACCCCATACCAGTTTGTTTTTCAATAATAACAATAATACAAAAAGTGTAGTTTCATTTAAAATTCTGTACAATTAATATAAATTCATTTTAATCAGCAGCCAATGTAATAATACCAATAAAAATTATCTGCGCAAAAATCAATTCTTCAACACTGATCACAAATTAAAAACTCACTTGCATTGCTCAGTGCTGCTTAATCACTGAACTGCTTGGTAGGCTCAATAAAAGATTTCCTGATAAAATATTTCAATACTCATGAGTATCTCTTCTAAAAATGAAGATAAAGCAATTATAAAATTTCTCTTCTTATCAGAGGTTTCAATTTGTCCTCAGCTGGTAATCACCATTCTGTGTAATGTATCGAACCCAAGGTAATGCCTGATAGCCACTCTTTTCTATGATCTTCAAATATCGCACCTGAATACCTGAAGTGGTAAAGTAAGGAATTTCAAACTTCACTTGAATGGGTGGCTTGCCTTCAACATCTTCACCAACAACGGAAGGTAAGCCAAAGTGTGCTCTCATAAGGTATTCCTTACCTCCAGGGAAAGATTTAATGGACCATGTAATAGCACTTTGTTCTGGAGAATATTTAACACTTCCAATAGTAGTTTTGAACTTTGGAGAATCTGCATCGTTTGGCACTGGAATGACAATCTCCACATTGTTTGCAGTTGATCGCCTCTTAAATTGAGATCTTGCTTTGATCATATATTCCACTCTGCTATGTGCATGTCGTTCTATTACTGATTCAATCCAAATCAAAGGCTTAACATGGGTGTTTAAACGATAGGACATCAATTCAAATTCTCCATCAGGAGGAATAAATGATATTGTTCTATCATTTTCAAATCTTGAAAGCCTAACACATTGGTGGAATTTTACATCTTCTAGTTCAACAGATTTTGATTTTCCACGGCCAGTTGACTCAAACAAAACCTTATCATTTAATCCCAAACGAAGTTCTGGCATTCCTGAGAGATAAACCCTCATTTTTATTGCTCCAACAATTTCTGAACTTAGCACATTACCATTTGCATTAGCTAACAAATTGACAGACTCAATAACATCCAAGAAGACTTCGTTCTTTCTATATTTAATTCCTTCCGATCTCCAAGACACAGCATTTGTTACAGCCATTGGGATTCTAGGCTGAATTTCCAATTTGTGTCCTTCCTGAGTTATATACTCCTGCAGTATTTTACTGTCAGTTGTCTGAGGATATCCAAAATCAATCAACTCATCTAAAAGTTCATAAATAACAACAAAATTGTCTCTAATACTTTCTTCCTCCAATTCCTTAAAATATTCTTGCATGACTTGAACAACTTTGTGTAGGAATACAAAAACCAGGGATATATTTGCATTCTTCTTAGTAGTTGAGACTATGTATAAATTATTATATTTTATGTAAGCATAAGTACATTCTGCCGTTTGAATGATGGGTGTAAGGTTTCCTTCCTCTTCTCTCTCCATAACAAGTGGCATAAACTTTTCAATCACTCCAGCTTCAATATCCCCTCTGTAGTTCCTGGAGATCAGGACTTTGCCCTTCACGTCCAAAATGAAAATCGCCGAGGTCGACATCTTGGCTAGTTGTTACCTTTAACACCAAAAATGGAAATACAAAATTCACTATGTAAATAAGATCCTTTGACTCATTAACATGTCATTATAGGTTATGTTTATAACACGACAATTTTCCTCCATTCGTTCCTTATAAAATTCAACGTAATTCAACAGTTCTGCTGGGCTAAGATTCTGTACAAGTATAAAGCCTCTCGACTTGAGCGATAAAAGCCCGAAACCCTTGAAAGTCCCGTGACACGAACGTCGTGTATAAAAGCCACTTATACATTCATGCCTGCTAATCCGACCTCCTCCCTGTGCACACTCAAAATTCTCAAGATTCAAAGGACGACTCACCTAAATTGACAAATGATCCCGGAGAAAGCTCAGCGAGGAAAATCCATCCGAGGTGCCTGCCAGATTGGCCTCGGAGACACGACGACAGCAACACAGCCAAAGTACACAGCTCGGGTCGCGCCGACGGTCTGAAGTCTGCCGAGAACCGAAGGCCTCCGGCCAGCTCCAAGGCAGGAAACGCGCATGCGCGAGTCTGCCGCCTCGAGACTTATCGACCCGCGCGAACTCGCAGTCGGCTTTAAAATTTTGGTGGGTGGTAGGGTAGGAGGAAAGCTATGCTCCTCTCCTTCGTTCGCGCTGCTGCTTCTACTGAACTCTCGAGCTGAAAAGTCGCAATTAAACTGAGGACCTCTGAGTTACGCGCGACAGTGAGGTTTTTTGTTTTTTCGCCAGTCTTGTGGACTTGTGGTGACTCTTAGATTCTGCTTTTAAATTTTTGAGATTATAGTGAAAGAAAAGGGCTTTTTATTTTTTTCACAACTCAAGTATTCAGTCTACGAATGAATGTATAATTAAAGCATTTTTGAAAGTGAAATTTCTTATTTGAAATCCATTTAATATTCTCTCTAAAAATTTAAGCTTTTTTGCATATATCGGTTAAAAAGTAGGGTACATTGACCTATTAACATTCCGTATAATAAATAAAATCTTTATTATTTTAAAGATGTAAGCATTGACAAAGCTCGCGTCGCTCCACAGTTGAAACTGTAGACAAATTAGACTATCGCACAAGTGAATTATTCTTCGCGAGAAGAGGTCCATTAACCTTTTCGTAACGTTTCACCCTCGTCTGGGATTTGAAACGGTTCTTGAACTGGAGAAGCCGTCTCGCGCCTGATACAATAACTGCCACTTGCCTTGCCAATATTCTCTGTCTTCTTTGATCTTTCTTCTCTCGACAGTCGAGACATCCGAGTCTTCGATTGATTAATGTCTCCTTGAAGGGCCGATCGAACGACTTTGCGGTTTCGCCGTGGAAGCAAACGTTCGAGGCTTGAAATTGGCAACGTGACCAATGGTCGCTTCAGTGATTCGAAGCTTGATGGCACGCTTCCAGAGCTTTAGAGAAAAAAATTATACACATAGACGTACCGCATGTACATCTCGAATTTTGGAAAGCCTGTTACAAAGAAAGTTTTTTAAACGATAATATTAAGCGAACAGTTAAATATAAAATATAAAATTTTCGTATTAAACGTATTACCTTTGATTAATACGCATTAAAATTATTTTAAAATTTATTAACCACGTTAAAACAGAAATCAAACGTACATACATTTGCATAAGTTTATTTAAAAAAGAACATTTTCATATATGTCAATGATTTATTTCAAATATAATGATGTAAAGGCTCCACAATATTCAAACAGGATCAAATATTTGTACCGTAAAATTAATCACTCGTGATAATCGGATGAATTCGATCCGACCATTGTTTGACGTTCATTTTATACTATTGAATAGGTGTATTTTACAATTAACCACATTCATTTATTAACATATTTAATTATATGGTATTCGATTGGACGTATGCAGATGCACTTGAAAATAAATTTATTTATATTTAATGTAATTTTTTAAATATAAATAATTTATATTTGCTTATTTTACGTATTTAATCCAGTCTCAATACATTTATTTATTTGTTTATTTATTTTGTTTACAATTAAATTGTCTAAATAAAATAAATTCTGCAATAGTGGATTGCACAGCCTGTACGAAGTATAAGGTAACCACAAATATGAAATTACGTCTATTACTATCCTCTAATAATACATGCGCATTCCGCAATTGCTAACTAATACAACGAATATTAAATAGCTGCTTTAATTAATTAAAGCTTTAATTAGTTAAAGCAGCTATTTAATATTCGTTGTATTAGTGAATGAATTAATGTTGTAATGAATGAATTAATGAGTTAATGGATGAATATTGTATTTGTTAATGAATTCATTAACCTGTATTATGAAGCCATATAATATAATATTTTAAACAAATTTAGATAATCGTCAAGGATAGCATCAAATGTAACATCATAGTCCTATATAAATGTTGCTCTATCAATCTCATAATTTGGCAGGATTAATTTTGTTAAGCAGATGCATCAAATGGTAACTCGATCGAGCGAAGAAGTTTGAGACAATCCGCATACAATAAAGAAAGTAGACGACTTTAATAATTGATGAGACTAATCTATAACCACGAACAATGGACTCAAATCGGATCCTTGAGGGATACCAGAAACAGTCCTAGTTTCAGTCAAGTCAGTCCCAAGTAGCTCGCTGGTGATTTACGATATCAAAAGCCTTCGATAGATCGGGAAACACTGCCTCTGTCTGCAAGTCACTGGCAAAGTTGTGCATCGTAGATCTCCCCTTCACAAATCCATGTCGTTGAGAAACAACTACGCGAGAACTAAAGTGAGAAGAGAGAGATAAAGTAAGAAATCTCATCAATGAGAATTCAAAAATTTTAGAAAATTCGTTCAAGGTTGTGGATGCTGTGACCTGTGACCGAACCATTGATAAAATATTTCAAAACTAATATTCATGTCATTTTATAATTAGTCGTGTTAGTCGAACACCCTAAAGTATGAGAACGAAAAAAAAGCTTTTTACATTACCTAAAGTATAAAACCAAAAATAGCTTTTTACATTAATCAAAGCTGCATTTTAAAAAATGCAAAAAATTGTTTCTATTACACTTTGGAATTTTTGGTTAAAGCAAGCTTTGTAAATATCTCATTCTCTTTTTTCATATATATACAAATGCAGTACTGCTCAACTTTCATTAGCGTTTTTATAGGACGACTTTTTTCCTCAGGAAAGCGGAAAAGAATCCTTTTAACGCATACAGAGCAACTGGTTACAGACTTTTTTCACTGGCAGTAAAATTCCACGCATGAAGTAAACTAACTACTGAATGCGAATCACGTAAGACACGTAGGAGTTACTTTTTATATATTTCGAATAATCTGAGTAAGTTTTATCGATAAGTCTACTGGGGAATTTTTCGAATTGTTTTAAAGCGACTTTAATTTATAAAAAAGGCTATTTAAAATTTAATATTTTACGAACAGTACGTTTTGATTCGCAAGCAGTTTAATTATGTGGCTAAAGAATTTATTAATTACTTTGAATTAATTATTAAATGATCAATTTAATTTTCATTCAACTAAATGAGAATCTTGTTCGAATATAACCATGAATTATTTTAATAATCTTCATGCATAAATTATTCAAGAAAATTTCATATAATTCGAAATGTGTCTAGTTTATGCAACAAACGAAAACCGTAATTATGAATTGCCATTCAGAAATTCTTTGATGAAACGCTAAATAAATATACGTATGTAAAGCGCATTGTTTTGCACAAAATAAATAGACTTGTCCTTTGTTATTTATTGCTTACGTATTTACGGTTATTTAGCATTTCACAATGAGAATGCGATTGTTGATTATGAATGTAAATTAACGCTTTTGAACAAAATGAGGAAATATGCATAACTGCGAGCACTGTATATTACTCTTGCATTAACGTATAGATGCGCTAAAAATTACAGCAGTGCATCCGTTAAAACAGCCCCTATAATTTTCCATTTTTTCAGCAGTATTTAAGGCATCAGCTCGTCTCATTTATCAATTTTTTCATGCGGTAAAAAGCATAATACTAATTTGAAATTTCGATATCAAGAAAATTCGAAAAGCAATTTCGAATTTTCTGGGAAACTATTTTGTTTACACCAAAGGTAACATCAGGGATCGTAAGAGGATACCTCCAGAGTCTCGGTAAAAAACAACGCACCTCCGAGGAAAGAAAAAAAAAGCTCGGGAACAACGAAGAACAACTTGCCAAGCGAACACTTCCAAGTTCCCTCCTCTCGCAACTATTAAATTTTCCACAGCCACCGGCGCCCGAACCTAAAAAAAAAGGAGGAAAAGACGCAAGTTGAGAGAGATGAAAAGAGAACGCAAAGTTGGGCTTTCTTTTTTGTCGCGCGCAGCCGCCGCCGCGCGTGAAAACTTCGTAACGAGATCGAAGCGAGGGAGAGCACGTATACTTACTCGTCTCGAGACGGAAGCCGTTGATGCCGACATTACGGGACAGAAGTGAACTCGCGCTAATTTAATTCTGGCCTCAATTATCGGCAGTGCCAATCCTCCTGCTCGGCCAACTTCCCCATTCCTAATACGCTCTTCTCCTCGACAAGACGACAAGTATACCTAACCTTTCGCGTCCCCGACTGGCTGCTGCTCCCCATGTAGTTCGCGCGCACTTTCGGTAATTCCGCGAAGTGTCAATAAGGCGGCGCATAAGCACCTACGCGAGAGCTTTCATAATATTTGCCGGAAGCGCTAATTAATGTGCTGTTCCTCGGAACTCTTTTGCTTTCTTTGAGCTAACTCGCCCGGAGTCGCTCGGTTTGGAGTTCTAATTATATGAATTACGCTTTCAAGCTCACGCGAGTTTTCCTTTGTTTTTCGAATTCGATTTCGGACTTGGTTTTGAATTGTTATGAGAAAATGCGGGATACGTATAATGTGTAATATTGATCGGGCGTTATTTATTTTTTAAAAGCTGCACACGAGCTTTAATTAGTCGAGGGTACATTTGTTTATTTTTGTTTGAAAAAATCTCATAGTTTCGAGCAGTTTTCTTTGCACTATTTTGAATAACTAACGGAGAATGTTTTTGAAGTGATTGGAAGCAAAATCGTTTTACGCTATTAAATTACATAAATAAGAAAATATCGATAGATATTTGATAAATTTCGTTTTGCTTTGAGCAAACTCTGATGAGAAAATACTAATGATCGAAATAATTAATAGCTCTGAGAGAATATCCGATGTTCATATCACATTTCTCGTTTTTATAATAATGAAATTTCCTTAATATGCACATGTATTATTTTCCCGCAGTTTCATTATCAGGGAACTTTCATGAGTATTAGTCATAAATTCAAACCATATGTTGTTTACAGTGAAATCCTCGAAATTTATTTCATTTCATTTCATTAACAAGATTTCAAATTCAAACTTTCAACACACTATTCGAAGAATCAAGAAATTTAATTGCAAAACTTTTAACTATAAAAGTTATAGATAACCCTGCAATTTAGAACTTTATTTATTATTCAACAACCCCCTAATATAATTCATTTTCCTCTACTATCGGAAAAGATTAAACTTGATAATTTTTCGTTTTTGTTCATTATATAGTTAAATTTTTACCGCGAATAGAAATTTGTTTACTAAACATTATTTTTTTATAAAATAAAAACCCGAACGATGTGAATCATAAAAAAAGTGGAGGTATTGAAAAATCAATAAATGCTTATCAAAAAAAAAAAACAAGCGAAATGTACTTTAATTCTATTTTGCATGATATAAAGTCCTTTAATCGAGATAAAAATCTATTGCGCCATTTTTCGTGTCGGTTTGAATTCAATGAAAGATAGTTGTCATTTTTTTATTTTTTTATTTTTATATATACATAAACGATAAAACCTAATGAATTAATGTTATAAACTTTTTGTCTCCAACCACGAACAGCTTAAAGATAAAAAAATAATTTAACGTCAAACTCGTAATTATTTTTGCAAAACATTCAGACGTCTTTTAGCCTTATCCCTTATTCTTTAATTTCCCTTCGAATCTTTCAAGAAAGCACACTTTAGTTCCAATAATCCCCTATATCAATTACAGGCTCTCCCGGTGCGTATCAATTCCCCTTAGGTGGGAATCCCCTCGCGAAAATAAATACAAGCTATCAATAGGTGGGGCGCGCATTTCTCTCTCTCGCTCTCTCTTCGGTGTCATCATCGGCTTCTCCGCGCGGCTGAACGTGTTCGACAATATCCGCTGCAGTGCCGCGGTACCTCATCCGTGTGGATGACGTCCCATCCGGCGCGCCGGTCGCGCTGGATTGTTCCGACCGTTGACTCCCGAGCTCCAGCCGATGAAATCCTTCAACTCTGCGCTTGAAGTCAATTGAATAATGCTCGAGCGGGGTGTGCGGACTCACCCTGAAATAACCGCGAGCGCGAGCGGTTAAATTTATGCGCCGTCGCATTGTGCGAGAAAAATTATTTCGCTTTCTTACTTTATATACCCACATCGAGGAATGAATTTTTTAAATAATAATCACTTGTTACCGATTAAAATGATACCATCTGTGATTTTCAGCGAGGGTATACTTCAGAAAGCAGGAATTTTCCTCGAGCAAAGTCCAAGCCACTTTATTTTCCGCGAATAAACCGAAAGCCCGCGCGCTTATACCCGCGGGCAGTTTTTTACCGTAGCAGTGCATTTAGAAATTGCGAAACGCAGAGCGGCGCCCTCGGCATAATAATTCAAGCGGGCTCTCGTCATCGCGAAATTTATGAAGGATTTTTTCGTCGCGTCCGGCTCGCCTCCGCTCCGTCAAAAGTTAAAGCAGTCGCCCCGGTGAAATACGCGCGGCCGCGCGCCTGTTATTATGCAGCGGCACGATCTGAAAGCAAGAATTCCGCGCTTTTTTCGCCGCTCGCGCGCAAGCGGCAGCGAAATTCAATTTCGCGTCAAACGAAAAGCCCTGCCGGCCGGGGCACCTCGACAAAGAGCGCGACGGAAACTATTTCGGCAGAGAGAGAGAAAGCGCTCGGTCAGCTCTTGCCGCTGTCGCGCGGCGGGCAAGGAATTTATAATAATTATATCGAAGCTAAATCACGCTGAAGTGGCCGCCGCTGCCCGGGAGGCATTATCATAACTTACGCCCCGGACCGAGTGAGAGGGCCAACAAATTACAGCGAGGGGCAGGTTTACGCGGACGCGCGACTCTTTGCGAGACGAAGCGGCTCTCCTGAAAACGCAATCGAAAGCAAGTCGAGCTCCATTATTTCTCTATTATTTTCGCTAATGTAAGTTATCTGGAATATTTGCCTCTTTCTGTAAACGAAAACCGAGAAAAATAAACTTTTCGAGGAAGTTGTAAAATATATTTCTCACCGCCGCGAAAGGTATATGCGTTGTAAAAGGAAAGGAAATAAACTTGCACTTCATACTTTCAAGGAAAGTTGAATGCACGAGAAAGTCGCATAAATCTTTGTGCGTTCAAAGTCTGCGCGAAACAAGTGACGGAATTTAATTTCCTTTCACATGCACATTACTTACCCCCGTTGTTTTTTTTGTTTGAACCTCCCCCCCGAAAGCAGCGGCAAAACAGTTTCCCATTAAAGCCAAACTCCCCGGCGAAATTCACTATATAGTTAAGCGATATAGTGCCTCGTTATCTATTATCGGCGCGAAACTATCAGCATGTTAATCAGCACGTACTTTTATTGACAGAAGGGATCCAGGAGCAGCGCGCGAACGTCGACTCGAAAAACAAGGGAGGAAACAAAGAAGTTTCAGTTTAAAAACAGCCGGATGCGAAGTGGCGGAGCGACACAAAAAGAACGACAGCAGACGGCGCGGAAGAAGAAAAAAAAGGGGGAGCAGGCGAAAGACAGTGGAGAAAAAGAACGAGGGCCGGGCGAGCACTAAAGTGAAGAAACTCCTGTTTTTCTCGATTTGCATCGAGCGAGAATGACTGTTGCCACTTTCTTCTCTTCCCTATGATTATACGTCGTCGCTGCCTGCTGCCGCCGCCGCTGCGAGAGAAGAGAGAAAGACTTTTCTCCCTCTCGCGGCAGCTCCTTTAGAACAAAGTTATATGTACTCGGGGAAAATCTACTGTGGCCGTTCCCGCGTAGTCTTACTTTCCTTAGCTCGAGAGCGAAGGGAGGAGGGAAGATCCTTTTGAAAAACGAAGAGAGCCGCTCGAATGGCTTAATCTCGAAGAGAGAGTAGGAGAGAGAATTGCCTCGTTCCGGGTATAAAAAATTTACTTGTTCTTGGTGAAAATTAAGCGGGCTACTGGGGGATTTATTAGCTTGCTCGACGAGCGCTGAATTTTCAAAGTGCATTACGGCCAGGCACTTCCACGACTGGCCTTTCCTTTTTTATTATCGAGTTTCGCCTAACTTTATTTTTTAACCGATCCTCTGATCGTAAGCTCTTTATAGTGGATGTTTAACTTGATTAACTTTTATACTAGATAATCATGATAAATAAAAGATTTAATTTATTATATATTGATGATTTTGTAACTGGCCGTTGCAGGTAAAAAGGGAGCTCCCGCCGATGCAGGTTCGGCAGGGGGAGGCGGCCTCGGAGTCACGGAGGTGAAATCGATCTCTCGCAGCAGCAGCAGCAGCGGAGCAGGCGGCTGCGGGGGAGGGGCCGATCGGCATGGTGTTATCGCCGGCCCCTGCATGCCACCGTGATGCCGACGTCGCGCTGCCGCTTCCGCCGGCGGCCGCCGCCCTGGGAGCGAAGGCCCAGCGGCGGCAGCCTCGCCCTCCTGCTGGCCCTCGTCCTCGACCTCGCCGCCTGCGCCGCGCCCCAGCCGCAGCAGCCGCCACCCACCAGATACGCCTCGAGGATCGTCGAGACCAAGTCCGGACAGATTCGCGGCATTTTGCAGGTGATTTACCATATTTCGATGCTTTTTAACTGTACGCGCTCGTTTTCAAAATTACTTTCAATAAATTTAAACGTTTGAATAAATTTAAACGGGCGCGAAAGGAACAATATTTTTTATTTCGAAATATACAATTTTATTAAATTTAGGCAAATAAAGCTATTTTTTAAACGAAAAACGGGATTAATTTAAAGATAAATTTAATAAAGGCAAAGTGTGGTATTTTTTCGGAATTTTTTTTTTTTTTTTTTCGTGTCCAGTGCAAACAGCGTGCAAAATGAATTTTAGACTGCTTTTAAAAAAGCACTTTTTATTCCTTTAAAAAATTTGAATACAACGGAACGTAAATTTCGTATTTTTGTATACACGATTCCACGAATTCGAAAATAAAACTTTTGTTTGTCATTTTTTCTAGATAATAAAAAGTTTCTCAGTTAAACAAAAAAGTTGTCGCAATTCTGAAACTGTATTTCAACTGGAATTCTATTAAAACAATTATCTAAAAAACTTTTAATCTCGTACATGACATGAATCATATGAATCATACCATTCAAGTAATCAAAAAGATTACCTTCATACTGCAAGGATTACTTTTATTGCTTTAAGAGGATGTAAAAAATTAATGAACATAATCCAGGAAATAACGAGGCAAAATTTTTTCTGCGAATTATTTACGATTGATATGAATCACTTTTATAATGATGCTAAAGACCTCGTTTATCGAAATTTATAATAAAACTGCCCTTTCCTCTGCCCGGCCGGATTAAGTTTCACGCGCGTATAACGGAGCGCTTCGTCGTTTCAGCGCTAATTATACCGTATGTCACACTAAACCTGCCTGTTTTTAAAACTCAATGTAATATCATTCATATTTTCTTCAGCTGCTTTCAAATTTCTTGTCAACTTTCTTCTTGATTAACTTGATTTACATATGAATAAACGCGTGTTAATCTATCGTCCTAATCTATCGTCGACTAAGAACAATGGAGGTCCGCTCCATGGAATCCAAGTGGCCGTCACCTCCTAATAAATGATCGATGCGACTTAGGCACTTTGCCGGAGTGTCGGTCGAAAGAGTCGGCGCAGCGTTTCCGCGACGCGTAAATTACGAATGGCGACTCGCGGATCGATAGCCACATGCATAAATAGACTGATATAGAAAGCAGCGCTCGCCGGCCGCATAGGAAGCCCGGCCGACTATATTTATTATGAAAGGCTTTGCACCGCAGTCGCGAAATACAGTCAAAGCGAAGTTGAACGATGTTTATTCGACGGGGCCGGGATTATACACTGATGTATATGTATGCGCTCCCGCGGCCACCGCATCCACGGAAGAAAGCCCCGCGTACCGCAAATACTCGCGCCGACGCTCCGATCAATTATAAAATAGATTGATATTTCTGCGGCCGAACTCGAGCTTTCTATTATGCGTCTTTATTCGAGTCGAATCCACGGGGACAGAGGCTAATGCGATTAGCCGGCCGATGTTTATTCACGCTTTCAGATTAGAACCGCCGAATTGAATATACCTGCGAGTATTTTTGCAGAATATTTCACCGCCAAGTAGATAGTGTCCGAGTACAGTCAGACGCGCGGTTAAGGTTTGAGTTTCAATTTCCTAGGGGGATCGCAGTCTTGCGAGATAGCCGAGAAATTTACTACCGACTGTTTGCGGAGACTGTTATCTCGCAAAATAATCTTTATTGCCTATATTTTAAAACTTTATCAAATTACAGCTGTCGTTCGGCCAATTAATCTTTCTGGATTGCTCTTTCAAACAATCGCTGCGAAATAACAATTTTATATTTTGCTGCTAAAATTAAACTACTATGACCAACACTTTGTTATGGTATTTCAATCTAAAATCAATCTAAAATTGTTTTACATAGTTGTTACCCATATAATTCTTGTTACTATCTCATTGTAACACAGCGATATTTTTCGAGCTTGCGATCGGAATAAAATTTTTATCGATATAAACTCTCATAAAACGTCGGCGTTCATCGAAAAATTAATAAACTCGGTCGCATCCAAGTGGAGCCTCAATCGAGCAATCAACAGGGCCGATAAATCGGCGTAAATATTTTAAAGTCCCGGGGCGCAATCGACGTCGATGACAGGCAGCAGCGACGCCAACAGAAACTTTGATTAATGCACCCGAAATCCAGTCTCGATTCGTATATACGTATTCATTTGGAACTCCAGCCGGGAGAGTTCCATCGCGCTAAACGCGGCCGCGTCCGACTTGATAAAGTTTTTCCGGGGCCCGGAATCGGAATCGGCGAAATCATCAGCGTGATTACGATTGGCGCCATAAAAGATGAATTCCCGGATAAACAGCGATCTCTGGCGAACGGCGAACGCGAGCGAAACGAGCGACAAATCAGCGGCGATAATTCACGCGAAATCGTCAAGTTTGCCGAGCGCGCGAACGCGATCAATCATCATCGCGACTCCGGACGAGCAGGCCGAGCATTAGGCGCCGCGTCGCTCGCGGCTATATAAATTAATGCAACAGTCCTGACCGCTGCGAGGGAAAAGCGATACGAGCTCGTTGCGGACGTTGCACGCTCGATTACCGCTTATTTGCCAGCCTGCCCTTTTTTCCAGCTTCGTTGCTTCATGGCTATTCATGCTGAAATTAGTGCTTGAATTAATAAACATTTCTCTAACTAGAAATTCTTCTTCCCTTTCTCTTCCTATACTATAATAGTAGGAACAAGCATTTTTCATGTCATTTCTCGCAACGAAAGTAGTATTTTAAAGTTTAATGATGCGTTAGTTGACATTTACTTAGACCGCTATAAAAGTGTCATCCCACCGGGTCTCGGAATATCTCGAAAGTCGAAGAGGGGTTTTCTTGCACTGTGCAATAACGAGTAAAGTTACAGTCGTTCACTGCGATGCGCAAGTTTTTTTTAGAGTTAAAGTGCAATTTAGGGTGAATTTTTTACTTGCAATAAAAATAGCAATAAATTTTTCTTTCGCAAAGTTAATCACATTCTTCTTCGTGAGTTTCAGCTGTTTATCTCGTGCGCTATTTGTTCGATACACATCGCGTCAGTTTCAAATGCAGGACTCTTTTCCGCGCGGGCTTTTTTCACCGACAGGAAAACCAGCGTTCGCAAACATTTATAGATAAAAGCTTCGAGTTTCCAACTAAAATTTCGATGATTCATAGCATTCATAGATGAAACAATGCTTTCGAAAAAGAACAAAGGCTTCTCAAATCCTTAACAAGCCAACGTTTTTTACTGCCATAAATACAAACTACGTTACGTAAAAGTTTTAAATGCTTTAGCGCATTTTGAAACCCAATTCTAATTCAATTGAAATCTCGCATGCTTAATCCAAATAAAAGCCAAAGAATCTGGTCCATAAACCACTGAGAAATAGCCATTACCGTAATGAGAGTGATTAAAAATCAATCGCCTTATTCTTCCCCACAAAGCGTCCCACTCTAAAGCTCCCTCGTGACACCTGTGTCATTACTGGCTAAATTTTGGCGGATAAACCGCAGGAAAGAGGCGTACTCGCACGTATTTCGAGCGATCAATCGTCGTATTCTGCGGGCGGCGAGAGAGAGAGAGAGAATAGCGAAGCATCCGACGCGCCGGACATCAATTACATCTAATTGATATTCACATCGGCGCTGCCGCTCTCGCAGGGGGCTACTCGTGTCCATTGACTTACAGGCTGGCGGCAGCTCGTGTGTCACTCGGCTCTCGGAGAGTCATATCCTCTAAACGAGAATAGTTTCATGTCCTGTTGGCCCCCTCCGAGCTTTCTCGTTCTATCGGTGACATTTCATGCCAGCCGACGCGGCCAGATATTACAGGGCCGACCTGCCCGCGCATATACATATACACATTCGCGATTATTTCGCGGCGGCGACGATTACCAAAGCGGAGCTGCCAATGAGTTCTTCATGCTCATGAAACACCCCCCCCCCCCCGTGTTTCCTTTGTCGCCCCGAGCTTTTACGACCGCGAATCCATTAGTCATCGATTCGCGATCGCCCTTGATTGAAGCGCTCCCGACGATAAAGCTCTTTTGTGCGAGAAGAGAAAAATGGCGCTGCTGATGTTTCAAGGGGAAAAGTGCTGGGACTATTCTTTCAAGTCGAGATTAGCTACCTTTGTGTATACAAACGCGACAGAATACAATTTTTTAGGTGAAAAATAAGTGTAATAAATCTTAATTGATCATCACGAATGTTTTATCTGGTTAAAATGAATAACAAATTACTAAAAACACATATTCTTATTCTAGAAATTATTTGAACTTGAGTCAAAATTAACTTGCTAAATCTGAAAGCTGCAATAATAACAAACTAATACGTTTGATTTTGATCGATAAATTCACTCTGCTCGGAAAGCCAAATTGTAAGATTCCTCAACGCAATATAAGCCGAGACTTCGGGCTTAAAATGTTTCCCAATGACGCTCGGCAAACTGTTACACGTTTCCAAATAAACGTTCGTCAAGGACTAACAAACTCGCCGACTCAGTTTGAAACTGAATAAAAGCTCGCTCCGAACGTGCAGACATCGCCAAATTTTCAAACCAAAGCCACTACTTTCACTCGTGAAATTTGTAGAGGCGAATGCTGCCGCGGAAGTAGCGTTGATTTAATCACGAATTTATGTTAGATCGAACGCCGATAACTGTTTCCGGCTCGTCGATTCACTTGTATCTTCCAATCATTTAAACTTTCATCAATTTAAACTTTTCCTCTCTTCGAATCTCTCCTTGACGTCGATGTAATATTTATTGATGGAAACCTATAAGGCCCTTAAAATATTAAAAGAGCTTTTCATTAATTTCTTCTTACAACTTTTTATAACTTTAAGTTAATAACAGCTTGCAATTACTTTTTTGAATATTTTTAAACAAAGTGCAAGAATCAATTAACCATTTAAACATTAGCTCGGGGCAAATCTTTCACTACGTTTTAATGAAATCATGAAATGATTGAGTTACAAAAATTAACTTGTTCCTAACCCGTTCCTCTAATTTGATAAGCTGCAACTGCGATAAATGCATCGCGTTTCCACAGGACATAAATTACGGGAATATACGAGCGTCTTCCTCGTCGAATTTGTCGCATATATCACTTGATCTCGCAATTAATTAGCCCGAGCATTTAATCATTTTTAATAAAGACGCAACTTTTTAATGTAATTAGGCAAATGAGCTCAAAGAAAGTTCGAGCCGCTAAATCATGTAAATCCGAATAAAAATAACGGGCAATTTGTCAGGGGCAACTTTTCTCCACCAGCTGCCGCAACTTTGAAATCGCTCGAGCAAATATATCAATTTCCAACGGTCGTAATCTCTCTAACCCTCCCTCTAATAACAGTTACAAAAGCTGCGTGCTATCCTAATTTCCTTGACAGTGTCGGCAATTTATCGCAAAATCTACCGGCTATTTCACAGTTGAAACTCTTCGGGCGGCGCGCCGAGACTTTGACGTTTGAGCGGCTGTAATACCCTTAATTATGTTTCATTCTCTCTCCGTCGGGCTGCCGGTTTAATTAGGAGCTTAGGACTCGTCGGACCGCAATAGTTGCCGGAATCCATTTGAATGAGCCGAGCTCCGTAGTGTCTCCTCGAACTAGACGAGGTGAAGCGCAAGACGAGCTTGCGAGAAAAAGCTCCGACAATCGAACGAAAGCTTCTCGAATTTATAAAAGACTTGCCTTGCTGTGTTCACACAGTACTTTCAGCGCCACTTCTTTTCATTTCGAGAGCGGCCAAGCACAATTAGTTTCATCACTTTCACTTAAGCTCTCTCTCTCTCTCCCCCTTTTTTCAAAGGTGAACGCGCTTCTGCACTTTTCGCCTCGCGAGTTCGAGTAAAGTTGCTAAACTTGGCCGATGAGCTAACAATACAATGGACAAAAAAGAAAATAAAAGCATTCTTCGTTCTGTCTTCGCAGCACAGCCAACTTGGTCGACTATTGAATAAAGAAAGAAAGATGAGAGTATTAATTCCTGCCAGTAAAATAATCGAGCAATCAGTTTTTTTTTGTGTCACGTCGAAGTGCCAGCGAGAACGTAAAAGGGACCGATAATGAAATAAATTTTGAACGGAATAAAAAAGTTTGAACCAAATTTTTGTCTCGTTTAAAAATACATAAAGCGAGGACAAAGTTTAAAAAGCACGTTACGCGACAATATTTTACTACAGTTTCGCTGGTAAAATTTTCGTCCCGGCGCGTTTCCCGGCGAAAAAAATTCAGCCGTAACGCTCTCGCAATAAAATTAAAAAAGCGTTTTCCCAGGCCAAGTTTATCATAATAGAGAGCGCGATATCGTAAAGCAGCATAAAATTTTAAAACACAACCAGGCGTCCAATCTGTCCATAATTACTCGGAATTATGCGTAAAGTTAAACTTTCTTTCGCCCGCATTAAAAGCTACTCCGGACCAACTATCCAGAGCCTGCGTATCATTTATTATTACAGCCTATTGTTATCTCCGTTATTCCCGATTAAAGCGGTAGGCGCATACATTAGTTATATTTTTTAAGCGCAACATTTTATCTCTCGCTGCCTTCCCTGGTCAGTTCAGTAATTAAGCGCGGCCGGGAATATTTCGGGCATTTATGAAAGTTCAATCGCGGCTGAACGAGCGATATATTTACCGTCCTACGCGAAACCTCACAAAGCGAATTTTCGCTCGTCCCAGAAATTATCGTCCATTTGGTCTATGGAGCTACAAACAAACGCAATGTAATATCGAGTATGTGCGCGCCCCCGAATCCGTTTATGCATTCGCTCTCACTCGAGGCCAAATGAGATCGACTCTGTCGGCGCGGCTGGAATCCGAAATATTCCGAATAAACGTCAGCGAGAGAGAGAGAGAGAGTCAGCGCTCCCTTTTATGCTCAGCTTCCTGGACGTAAGGGCGACGCGCCGATAAGAGATTACGGTCACGTTCGGGCTCGATTGATTTTCGAATGAAATCTCTCTCGCAAGGCCTCCCCAGTCGTACCGAAAAATTATAATAATTCACGACGACTCTTTCGCAGTCCCCACACGTTTAACTCGCCACTCCGATATTATTTTATCCTCCCCCCCTCGCCAGTTTCGTCAGCCGTTCGTTATGAATTTATGTATATAGACGACAGATCGCCGTATTTCGTATTTATACGCGCGGGAATACTGAGAGCTTTCGGTCGTAGCTGCGCGCGAGTCATTCTGTTCTCGATATTTATTTCAGGCTACAAATACCGCGAGCCCGGATCAACGGATCGCGCCGAGTTTTCTGCGCGTTTTATGCAGATGAACAAATCCTACATGCCGAAAATATAACGCCCACTTTTTTTTTTCGTTAAATACTTTTTTCGGCTGCGCGCGCTCGCCCGGAACTTAAACTGATGCGATAATGGGCAAATTCTATTTTTTATACGGGTAACTGAATAGATCGCGACGGTTCGTTTTTTACTTTTTCCTTTGATTTGGATCGTGGTAGGATTAAGCTTGTTTATGTTCTTTTTCAGTATTTCTTTTTTACAAAAAATGAAAAACAAAAGAATAAAAAATTTAGCGGTAAAATTGAAAGGAACCCGTAGAAATTTTAAATTTCAAGTAAGAAAGTTGATTTTTCCATCACTTTACCGAGGCAAAATCTCCAATGTTCAGCGCGTTTGTGGTGAAGAATTTCAAGCGCATCCCTATATTACGACTCCGGAGTACATTTCTATTTCAGAGTTTCTCTCCGCACTTTCACCGACTTCTTGAATTTTAAGTTGCTTCAACTCGAACCAAATTCGTTCTCGCGATTATTCGATTTAAAAAAAAAATAATTTCTCTACAAGTAAAGTCGTCCATTCTAAAAATCCGTTGATTTATCGCGGATAAGCGCTTAAATAAACTTGCAAGATTTCTCTCAAAAATTCTGAACACTGCATAAGTCTTGCATACACGACCGGACAATGACGTGTCACATCAAGATAGAGTGGAAAAGCGTTTCGCATAAAATTTTTCATAAAAGCACGTAATATTGTAGCTATATTTGAGAACGTGTATTTTTATAGTATAGGATTTCCAATCTGCTATTCTGCGAACATAAAGCCATACTATTTCGCACGTGCGGTCGGACATTCCTCTGGCAACTCAATATTTTGGCTTTTCGCGAGTTCAGTAGCTCTCGCGCTTCATAAAATGAAAAAAAAAGACTCGAATAAAATCTCGGCAAGAAGATGTGTCGCTCGGCTTTTTATGACTTAACGAATGGCAATTTTTTTCCTATCTACAAAATTCGTCAAAAAAACTGATGGTTCTTTGAGCGTCTGAGGATGATATAATTTTAAATAGAAATACAAACCCAACTGTTCGACGTGAAATAAAATTAGATTTTTATTGTGCTCGACGCTTTTAATTCAAAAGTAATTCAACTTTTTGTCCATTATCGAAACATGAAATTACTCGATAGTAGCATAACCTTAAAAAGTTTCTAATTTAAAATGCAAGTTTAGAAAAGTAAACGAAAAGAGTCTATAATTTAAATACCTCGCAAGCACCATTGAAAGCCAGCCTCGAAAGCAATATGAAAATAAAGCACGCACAAATCACGCGCAGCCCATTATCCTCGACACTCCGAACCGCGACGCTCCTGAACATTGTACTGACCGTGAAGAAAAAGTTTTTCCCGCGTCCGCAGGAGCTGAACAGCCAGCATCTGGACCCGGTGGAGGTGTTCCGGGGCATTCCGTACGCGACGCCGCCGGTGGACGAGCTGAGATTCCGGCGGCCCCAGCCGCCCCTCGGCTGGAAGGGCATCAAACGCGCCGATACCTTCGGCCAGGTCTGTCCGCAAAAGCTGCCGGACATTGGCAACCAGACGATCGCCCTCCAAGAGATGCCGCTCGGCCGCTACAAGCAGCTCCTGCGGCTCTTCAAATTCTTGGGGAATCAGAGCGAGGATTGCCTCTATCTCAATCTGTACATACCCGGAAGTGGTGAGTTGCTCTGTCTAATTATCGTTATAGTAGTCACTAACTTACTTATCATTTCTTTTAAACATGCTAAATTTAATGAAATAAAGCGCAAGTAAGAAAATATCTTGCGATGAATCTTTTCAAATTTCAAAAATACCTTCTGTTTTTCAACGAATTTTCAACAAAAATTGATTCTAGTTTCTAAATAAAAATTCTTTTTTAAAAGGTATCGCAAAACTAGATTTTCATTTGATTGTGCTGGGCAAATAAAAGTTGATTCGGTCGTGCATTCGGTATACTTCAATCTTTTTATCGCTTTGCTAACATAAAGAAGTAAACGTCATAAAAAAGGCTATTACTGAATATGGATCCTTTTTTATTTACTGACAAAAACATACAAAATACAGGATTTTCGCGAGAATATTTACTCAGGTGTACATCAAAAGTCACCTTGTTTAAAAAAAAACCCTAAAATCATAAAAAAAAACTGCCAATACTTCATTGCATATGAATTTTAATTAACAAAAAACAGTGTATTACAGTTTGCTAAAGAGAAAGAGTAGCCAACTTTTTTGCCCACGAAAAGCTGTCATCTGAAATTTCAGCCTGATTTATCGACAAAAAGCATTGTTCGTTTCCCCGCCTCATTATCAGGCAACTTCGAAAATGACACTTGATATCGACACGCAGCTGCAGTTCCTGCCTGAAAGTCCTTTTTGCTTTCCTCCTCCTGGCTATAATCCGCGTACGACGCTCGACGCTCATATCGTAACGCGCGGCCGCGAAATTCGCCGGGAAAAGCCGCGAAATGAAAAATCCGGGAAGAGCGACAAAGAGTCGACGGACATTTATGAAATTCCCGACGCGTGCCATTAACGGAAAAGCGTTCGCGCGCTTATACGACTCCCCGCTGCTGCCGCCTCTGCTGCTGCTGCTGCCGAGAAAATTTAATTTTACCAATATAACGGACAGACGCGCGACGATGTCAAGAGTTAATAATAGCCCGGGCGCTATTTTGTTGCGCGCAAATCCGAAGCCTCCGAACGTGATTAAAGGCTTTTAATTCGAAGCGCATTTTAAATGCGCGCTCTGCGTCGAGGCGTATTAATCGAACCCGTTTTACAGCGGTAGTATCCCCGAGCACAAAAATAAAAGGAGACTGCCACTGTTGGCGCGCGAAACGGTTAACGAGACTGACTCTCTCTCTCTCTCCCTCTCTTTTTAAATCGATTTCGCGTTTTTGTGCTTCCATTTACCGGATGAATGAGGCCGCGGATAAATGAGTACCCGATGAGGAATCTTTGACGGACATCGCTGATGAAAATTGCGATGACAGTGATTGATAAAAGGATTATCTCCCTTTTTTCGGCATTCTGTTTGCTGATGCGCCTTGTTTTTTGATGCGTCTTGTACTTTTTTCGAAGCGAATTACGGATGAATTTGGCAGATAAATAAAAAGTTAACGGGATTTTAAAGTTGTATAAAAGCGGCAATTAATTACTTAGAAAAATGTCATTTACATCGACCATAAATTTCGAATTCAAACAGCCGTAAAATACTTTGGTACTTAATAATAAAAATTGCGATAAATAATTCATCGTTCATTTTATTATGATATTTCATAAAAAATTCATATCTGCATTTTACGGTAAACGATGTATATGTATATGCGTTCAAAATTGTATAATCAAACAAACTTTTCGTTAATTTCACTAGAGTCCCTTAAAAAGCCACTACATAATCAGAACCCACTAAAGAGCAAACTACAAACGCTTGTTTTACGATAATTGAGCGCTGTAAAACATTCGCCGAACTTTGATGAAAATTTACAATTCAAAAAAATGTAATGCGGCCCTTATTATCTCGAATTCTTGGGTAGCATTTTATAAAACTTTTTTATTCGAGCTAAGATGAAATACATTGCGTCAAAACGAAAAGAAACGAAGGCTCTCGGATAAATAAAACAGGCGTCTTTTAATTAAATTTTAATGAGAGAAACCAGATCTTATTCCACGGGTATGTAAATGTAATGAAAGCCTTTTATATTTGTAAAAATGACAAGAGGTATACCAACTTTTGCCTTTAATTTTGTTTACGTTTTAATTAGTTCATAGCCGTTTAGTAAAAAGAGAAAAATATCATGCCCTAATAACCTACTAACTATACATATTTACACAGATTTTCAACACCTTTATCCATAATTTAGCTTATAATGTCAAATGATTCTTACTATAAAACAGTAGAATGCCAAAAAATCTAATTACCTAATTACTACATAATATTATTATAATAAATTTGAAATAGTATACATTCACCAGTGTAAGCTGATGATGTTAAGTTAAGTTAAGTTCAGTTAAGCTGAATGATTAAAAATAAAAATACGTTGTTATTTTATTTAACCCAAATTTAACGCAGCCGCTTGAACCGCAAATAAAAGAAACGTCCGATGAATTCGCCATCAGTTAAAAATGAGAAAGAAATGACGGAACATTTGTGCGAGGCAGGCTAAAACTGGGACAACAACACGCGATCGCGAAGCCGCCGGTGGTTAACTTTAGAGATTGAATTTTCGTGAAACCAATAAAGTCGGCTTCGGCGCTAATGGCCCCCTTTTGTTACCGGAAAAGTTTACAGCGCGCGGCCGTGTTTATGCCTATGCTCCGCAGCGCAAACGCGATTTGCGCATCGATGCCAAATTACAGCCGGGCATCTAGCCGCCCCTCGATCTTTGCTTTATATGCCGATCTTTTATGGCCGCTTCACCCTTTCAAAGGCTGCTCGATGTTATGTACTTTTCTGGGGAACGAACAGTAAACATGTGGCTGGCTCCTGCATGTTATGACAGAATTTTCGTAAAGCCAAAAATTGTATTCTGTAACGTGGATGTCTTAAACTAGGGATTTTTTGGCTTTAGTCATATTTAGCTAAAATCTATATGTTAATCTGAACGATAATATGTATAAAAGTAATGTACTTTGCGTAGTAGAAAATATTTTTAGCAAAAAATTTTTTGTTGTTCATGGTAGATATTGTGCATACAAAACAATTCATTCAATTTTTCATTTTTATACAGTACGGCGGCTTATTTAACTTCTGAATCAATAGTTCGCAAAGTTATTGAAGCAAATTTCTGAAATAATTAATATGTGCTAACAATTGTTAAGTTTCTTCATATTTGTCTTAAATAATTGTATTTTAAGCATTGTATTGTTTCATTAATCTTATCAACAATTATTTCAGACAAAATGAAAACATTGTAAAGGCTTGAATAACTTTTTCTGAAGTAAAGAATATCTACCTTATATCTTTTGTTCAAAACTATTTTTCCACTGCGTAAAATATCTTACTTTTATCTTATAGTATCAGTCTAATTTTTACACAATTTTAGCTAAGCAAAGATAAAAATTTTTCTCTTAAATATTGTACAGCCGGAGCCACCTTAAGAGGGTCGATGTTATGATTTGTAATAATGAAATAATTAGTGTTTGTTTAGAAAACTTTACTTAGCATATTTATCCTTAATGCGGAGTGGCCTTCTTTAGCTGAAATGTCAAAGGGCTTTTAATATGCGCAAAGTAAACTTTCATAATCACGCCTTTATCAAGGACTTTTTCCAAGCCTCTTAATACTTCAATTAATCACTAAAAGAAAGATCCAAAGTCCAGCTTTTTAAAGTTCAACATTTCGAAAATTTGATCAATTAAATCGAGATTTGAATTCGAAATTGGAATTTCGTAGTTTCGACAACTACACGATTTCGCCTTTCACTCTTGTCAATTACAAACTATTCGAGCTTCAATTTTTAAATTGCAAACTCGCTTTTTTATTATTTTAATCTGCCTGTTAACTCTTTGTCGAGATTCAAGTGATTCATCAACGATAAAGTTTAAAATCCAAAAATCTAACTAATAACTTTATCTCATTTTTAAAAAGCGGATATACATAAAATGACCAATCAAGCCACTTGTTTCTTATTAATCCAAAAATACTTAATTGCATCAAAAGCACGATTTAATCAACTGAATTTCTTGCCCGAATGACAACCCAGCAAAAGAAATTGTCATTAAGGACTTGGAACGCCCTTAAATAACGCCTGAACTACTCAGGCAAAGTGAAAAATAAAAACTAACTGACTAGCGAGCGCTTCGGCGCAACTCGTCGTTCAAAAAAAAAGGCAGAAGGAAAACGCTCGGATGGAAGCGGAAAATCTCTCCATAACGAGAATCCCCCTTCGATTTAGCAGCGCGTAATCCAGTACTTTTTTTCCGAGCATTTTTCTTCGCGCAGCAGCAGCAGCAGCGGCAGCAGCAGCGACAGCAACAGCAACACGCGCCGAAAAAGGAAGAAGCTAAACGCCCTGTTCTACTCTCAGCTCTTACTGCTTTTTCGAAATTCAAGTAATCGGCCGCGTAACGAGGAAGTCGCTTAGCGAGCGGAGCGCAATAGAGACGTAAATTATCACCGGAACTTTAATGAATTTTCGTATACTGCTAAATCGCTCGCTTAATTTCCCTATCCGCCTCTAGCGAAAAATACCCGGCGGGAGTTCTCGGAAAATCGCAGCTCGCGACTGCAATTACCGACGAGGCGCCGAATTATATATCGGGGGAGGGAGGCTAATTAAATACTCAGCGCCAGCTGCCTCTTGCTCCCGGATTTTTGCGCGACTTCTCCGGCCCTCCTCCCTCCCCGATGCCCGACTACGGAACTTTCGGACAGAGTGGATATCGCTTATGAAGTGGCAATTAAAGGAGCATTCGTTTCAAAGTAACAGGTCTCTTTCTCCATTTCTTTCCTGCTAAAGACTTTCTTGCGTTTTCTTAACTCAAGTCGCGGAAAAGAATATTGCGGCTGAATACGTAGGCGAGTAGTATAATCTCCTTTTAATTGGCTATAATTTAGCTTCTTCCGCTAATTTCTGACTGCAATATTTTGCACCATTTTAAGTATCTCGGAATAAAATATTAACGAAAGCTGATCAAACGCGATAAATAAATTAAATAAATGAAATATTACATAATTTATATGAAATACACATTTTGACTGGGCGCTTTTCAGAGATAAGCAATTCTCAATCAAATTCCTGAATAATGCATAAACTTGAAATGATTTTCAAATTGATTTACGGGCCGCGTAAATTTTTAATGCATTCATGAAATGCAGAAAAGTTTTTCAGTCGCGCTGCCCTTACAGGGAATTTAGTCAGCGTATTAATTTTAATGCGCAATTGCAAACAAAACCAGCAAAGTACTCCCCCAGTTTTTTTTAAAACCGACCAACACTTTGAGCCTCAGAGGCCAATGTACAGCCAGCTGATATTAACGAGAAATTGTAAGTGACCGAACGACAAGCTGATACAATTTCCCGAAGGGCCCCGCAATAAAGTCAGTGATGAATGGTCCTATACCTGCACGTGTATATGTTTCAGGTGCGCGAGGATTGGAGGCACCTTACGCCGTGATAGTCTACATCCACGGTGAGAGCTTCGAGTGGGGCACCGGCAACGTTTACGACGGCTCGGTCCTGGCCAGCGCCGGCCACGTCATAGTCATTACTATGAACTACCGCCTCGGGATCCTGGGTGAGGAGCGACCGAATTCTTTCGACTGCAATTTCCCGAAAGCTGACGGGATAGCCCAACTTTCGGGATTACAGTTTACGAGCTTCTAATTATGCGCAAAAAACTTTTCTTTCCCTCTGCCCTTTTGCGTGGCTTCCCTTTCTCTTATCGCCTCTTCCACACAGTTTCCATAAGATTGCTGAGTAGATTCCGTTTTTTTATGCGAATTCCAAATAATAGTTTCGAAGAAGCGGTACTTGTACTTTTAGTTTTATTCCATCTGCATTAAAAATTAATCATTTTGCATGCTTTCTGTATACGTTTTTTTAATTTATCAAAAGCTCCTGATGAACATTTCCAGGTATTACGCGTATTTTCCATCATACGTACTGCGGCTATTAATAAAACAGGAGAGTTAATAATTTGCTTCATTCAATGCTCAAAATGCATACATAATTGCATAACTTTTATCTGAATGCAAATAAATTTTTTTTAATCAAACTTCTTTTATTCCATCTGTAAAAAAAAATTATTTAAATCTGTGAAATTCGGTTTGAAACAGGTTTTCTCCGCACGAAGCCAATCACAGAATCGGCCGACTCGGCGATGAGCGGGAACCTGGCGCTGCACGACATCGCCATGGGTCTGACGTGGGTGAAGGAGAACATTGGCGCGTTCGGCGGCGACCCCACCAGGATCACGCTAATGGGCCACGACACCGGCGCGGCTCTCGTCAACTACCTGCTGCTCGCGCCTTTCGGCAAAGGTATACATAGAAAAGCCAGAGCGGCTCTCGCAGCCAGCTTTGTAATTCGGCCGCTTTGTAATTCGCCGCGCTGCCCCTCGCGCTACCCCTCGCTTTTAATTAAAAATGAGCTGCGCCAGTTAATTATTCGGTTCCTTTTGCTCGTGCAGCCAGCACGTGTCGTAAGAAGCGGAGCGTGCATCAAATATGCTGCCCGGCGCACAAACACACGCGCAAAGAGCCATTGTTGTACGGTAATTTGACCTGTTGTGCTCGTTAGCCCAGCTCTCGCTGACGAGTTCATTTTATTATTCGTTTAGCGACGAGCGACGAGCCGGGGAGTTTCCGAATCTATTTGCGTCGAAAAGTACAATTACATTAATCGGTAGAATAATTTGCGTTTTTAAGGGATTTTTGAGGTCGTCGGGGAACGGCTGTCGAATTTCATTCGCGTAAAAGCTTTGCCGCTTTCAAGGGATTTCAATGCTTAAATTCTATTATTACAGCGACTGAAATTCATCTAAATAATTAAAAAATTATTATCTCGCGCATCGCTGTAAACATGAATATGCTTGAAATTTACTGCTTCATTTCAATTTCATTTCTGTTTGTGCATTTAATTTATTCGATCTGTCATTACTTCACATTTTTTAAAAATACTAATAAACGATGATTGGGGCTGAAAATTGGAAAACACTCTGTGATGTACAATTAATAGTTAGCGAGAGAACAATTTTTGTAAAAAAAAGTACTATATTGTACAGGGCTCCGCCTTTGTTTTAAAATTTAAAATAAGTAAAATTTTGGGCAGTTACTCTTTTTATAATAACTATATGCAATAGATTTAAAATGGAAATCTAAAGAGTCCCTATTAAGCCTTTTCCTTCATTAAACTGAGAGTTTAAAATTACAATTGGACGAAAGTACCCTCGACGTCATAGCATCGATCTAAGCCGCGTATTAAATTTTTCTTCCCACGCTGCACACGGCTGATCTCGAGGTCTCTTCAACAGGGCGGAAAATGAAAATTACATCGGAACTGTGTTTTTCCAGTGCATCGCTTCCAACTACCTCCCACACTCGCCTCTGGAGCGAACGAAGGCTCCGTTCGAACTCTCTTTCCTGCACCGGGAGAATCTCTCGTTAATTATAAGTGGACGCAGCGCGGCAGCGGAGACGGCGGCACACTCGAATTGACGAGTTTAGCGCAGACGGGGGGTTTCGATTGAGAGCTCGTTAAATCGATCGATTAAGTGCACTCGCCGGCGCTTGCGCGCGTTATTTTGCGCTCCCCCCGTCCTCGAGGCGCCTTCTAATTTTCGAATTACTTTGCTCTCCGATTTTACCTCGATCCCCCTTCAAGCTAACCCTTTTTCCGGCCAGCCTTTTTTTTCACCTCGCGGCAAGTTTATTGGAGGACGCTGGAAAATCGACTTTACGATTGGAACTGAAAATTTGTTTATGCAACGAACGACTGCGACGATGTTTTAGAAATGAAGTGAGTAGTTCTTGCTTGAGCTTTTTATGGCGAAGTAATTAAAGATATTCGTAAGCTCGAGTACGCGGTTTTTATTTACAATTATTTTTAAGCAAAGAAAATACTATTATCGTAATTCTTTAACAGCAGTTATTAACTCAAGGTTATTATTTCATCAAAAGATTATTTTTGATTAAACTTCCTCCTCAAGACTAAATAGCCTGCTCCGGGGAAAAAAAAACAATAAACAAGAACGAGATTTTGCCGACATCCTCCTTACCCAGAAATCAAATAAACCCCGAGGGAAGTCATTAGCGATTTCTGAAGAATTCCTCGCTGATGAGAAAATATGAGGGGCAGCGCGAAAAAAGCCGATGATATTGCGTCGACGGCGATAAACCGGAACCTGCCCCTCTCCGCGTGACCTCCTTACGCACGGAGCAGAAGAAGAGAAGCGGAGGAAATTGGTGGCGCACGCGGCCGGAATCGGTTTTTACTCGTAAAAGAGCTGCTGATTAATGGCCGCAAGCCGCCTCTCTTTATCTCTCGCGCCAGCTGTTCGAGGAGCAGACAGTCGGGCTCGATGGCACGGAGCGACCTGTCAAATCAGAATGTCAGCCTCCGGGCCAGAGGCTGCCCTGACAAATCGTTCGACTTCGTTCTCCGAGCGATCTTCCTCGAGTGGCTCCCGGAAGAGCTTTTTCCTCCGAGGAGCCTTTTCTTACTCTCTGTTTTCTCCCGTTACATCCTAGACTTGTCGGATGCATTATAATCGTACTACCGAGTCTTGTGTGTTTAGGGAGGAGTGGCGGCAAAAACCGCGCGTCATTCCGCGCTGCTGCTTATGTAGAAGCTAGACCGCAGAGAGAATCGACTTCGACGCTAAAAGCTCTTTACGCTCTTTGAACTGTATGCGACTATCATGCGAGAACGTACTACTCGCTTCGTTTCAATTACAGAAAATGGAAGATCGTGTCTTCTTTGAAATACAGAATCAACTCGCGGTTAAATAAGCAGTTGCTTTTAAAAATTCACATGTAGATAATATTTTTCATACAGAAAGAGGAAATAAGAATAATTTACGTTTTTAATTTATATCTCTAAATTTAACTTTACATCTAGTTCGAATTGAGATTGCTATATAAAAATACTCTGCTGAAATATTCACTCGGCATTTCGATCTCATAATAATTGTCCAACATTGCCGTTCCCTATTACAGAATGATAGTTCCAATCGAATCGATTTCTCATCAGCGTCGATCCCTTTTACAAACGACTTGAAGATTTTGCTCGATAACCGCGGCATAACTCTAATAGAAACCGAAACCCTTATCCGTTTTCCTCGTGCACCTGACCTACGTACAATAACAGAGGAAAAAAGCTCTATAACTAGTAGCGAGGCTTTGGCAGCTCGAAAAGGTAGAATGAAAGAGAAAGACGGTAGCCTCGAGCCCGACTGCGACTGTTTACCTTGGCAAGATGGTTCTAGCTCACTAGCAACTTCGCCTCGAGGGCTGCGGCCACCCTCTCTCCCTCTGTCTCTCTCGCCTCCCCTCTCTGTTTGTACTCTAGGTGGATATATCGAATTGAAGATTCAAGACGTCGATAAACGAGCCTTCAATCTCTGCCTAGGTCAATAGTTCGACCCCCGACGGACGTCGCCCATCGTATTCAAATGAGAGACCGACTGTATAATGTAATTGTTTCAGGCTTGCGGGATGCGATGAAGATACCGGAACATGGAAATTAGGCTTGATTAGTATCGATCGTAAATATGGATACTTTTGCCAAGAGCTTCCCTGATCATATTCATAGGAAATTCTCTGCGGAAATATCAGGACTGAAAACTGCTATTCACGATATTTTTATTAATTAAACATTTGCGATTTTCCTGCCTTTACCACTTTCATCAGTATTTACTGACGGATTATTAACTGCAAATTTTGATACCTATAATTTATAATACAAAGTAAACATGAAATTACGTACGATATTCTCTATTCATTCCAACTTGATGTATTAAAAAGTGGATTTCGTTAAGCAAATTCATACCGCTTTGGGGCGAAACCGAAAATGTAACGCTTTTAATTTTAACGTAAAATTTTTAACATGATTTTGCTATTTTCTCTACATGTAAATGCTCAAATTTTTATTTTATATAAAAGTAATAAAAGCAAAGTTTTACAATTTACAATAAAATCTACGCTACACGCAACCGTAGCTGCATGTACTCGATGAAAAAAGTTCCGAATTTCGTTTGAAAAATAAAAATATTAATCGAAAGCACGCGGACTGTTCATTCCTTTAAAACAGAACCGAAACTCTTCAAATCTTACCCCAAATAAGAAAACACGAGGAAAGCGAGTCGCCGCGGTGGGGGGAAAAGGTGAGGTGAAAAGTCTGCGAAAAAGGAGCTTTCGCTCGTGCGCGAAAAACTGCCCTACATAGGTATACCTGTCGTACTGCAGTCCGAGAGAGAGAGTATTTACCAGAATCACTGCTACAGGGTAACGTCAAGGAGGCTGTTGGCTTACAGAGACTGACCTGAATTTTGTCAACTTTTTTAGACGCCCTTGCATCTCGACCTTTCTTCCTGAATAGCTACAGTTTTCTATCTTTTTAACTGAATATTGACTTTAAATGTAATCATAAATAAGCTTGAGTGAACACGCCGGTTTAACTATAATAAAATGGCATAAGATTATAAATCGATGTAAGCAATATCCTGTATCCTCTTAGTAACAAAGACGTTGTGACTCTCGTTTCAGACGCTTGTAGTTTAAATTCGAAATAGTTTAAGGCGGTGAACAAAAATTCGATTTAGATTGCCATTGGGCTCCGAGACGAGAGACGAGGAGGAAAAAAGGAGAAGCCGTTAAACGATTTAACCGCTTAAATGCTGCGCTTTGAGAAATTGAAAGCCCCGGGAAAAGGGGGCCGGGCCAAAAAGAGAGCAAGGGAAAGTCTAGCCCCGGTGCTCTTGGACGTTATTAAAACGCAGAAACATTAAAGTAAATAGAATTGCGTACCTCTGGCAGAAAGTACGCGAGTCAGAAAGGGAATCGAGGAGAAGGAGAAAAAGCCGGCAACAGAAAGAGAAAACGCGCGCGGCAGCGGCAAAGAAGAAAGCCAAAAAAAAAAAAGGTTCAGCCGCCGGAGCAAAAAGAGGCGACCGGTGATTCGACAAAAAAGAGCCAAATGCGCACGAAGAAGACAGAGAAACTAAAAAGCAAAGACCTTTCGTCTGGCGGCTTTGGACTTCCGGTCCGAGCCTCGGTTTTTTAAAGTGGTCACTCCTTTTTTCGCGACCTCCTTCAAGAAAAGCTACTACCTACGTTCCACTTTTTCTCAAAGGTGCGACGGCTTTTCCGCGCGAGACGAGTCCTTTTGGTAATTAGAGAAAAGTCGCGACGCCCCCTCCCCTCGACCCCCAGCTTTTCCGCCGCAATTAGGGCCGCGAATGAATGCACGCTCGAGTAAAGTTGCCGCCGAGCGCGTTTCTTGCCTACCCCCTCCTTTGTAATTACCGCGAACAGCTAAACGAGTGCCTGTCTGCGCGCGCAGCTAAATTTCGGGCCGAAAAAAGAAGGCGAACGAGGAGGCCCTTCTCGAATTACGATTGTTGGCAAGGATCTGCAAATGTTCACTTACGCCGCTCGAAAAAATCCTTCCTACAATAATCTCGGTAATTGTCCTTGAAAGTTCCCTCCAGAACACAATGAACTCGTTTTGAGCTCTCTTTTCACATTTGAAAGAGCTTCGGAGCGTTTTTCATCACTTGTATACTCTGGTAGGCTATTAAAAAGCATAATTCCAAGGACTTCGGGTGGTTTAAATTCTCGTATCGTAATAAAAGTTTTATTGAATACCGAGCTCGCAAACTGAAATAAAACTGTCAATTCGGTTTAAAAAAGCTTTATCTGATTCGTACTACAGTTGTTTTTAAGCTAAACTCAATCCGTTTTGCCAATAAACGGGACCTCTCGCATACTAAACTGACTTGAACAAGAAAATACTTTTCGCGTCCGCAGTTAATTATCCTAATCAAGTAAAGTCGTGCCGGCCGCTTTTAAAATATGCGCCGCCCCGTCCGCAAAACGAAAAATAACGGCGCACTAAACGACTCGGCGAAATCTGATAGAATCAGTCGGCGTCGAATATAAATTCGCGCTAATGACATTAGGCAAATGGGCGCGATTCGAGTCTCTGCGGGGCCGAAGGAGCTGAAAACTGGGGGGCGTGCGGTGCACTAAAACCCGGCGGCGAGCATGAAAACAATGTGTACATAGGCGAGCCGCGCCGGCATTAATTGAAGGCCCCGCGAGAGAGAGAGGCCAACTCCCTTCTCCGCTTGAACGCCGCTAAAGACAATAAATTAGATTCGGCCATATTCCGCGAAGGAGGAAAAGCCCTTTCAAACTTTGATTTACTTTCAATCCCCCCGGGAAAATTGCGAACTTGCCGGACGCCCTCCCCCTTTTGTCGAGCTCTGTTTGTGCATGTTCGGCTCTCTCTTCCTCTGTGTGCGCTGTGGCGGTCGAGTCTTTTCCGATCCTGCCGCTGTTCTTCCCCCCGTGTTATCGCTGCTCCGTTCCGTCATTGTTTCTTGTTTACTTTTAATCTTAGCGCGAGAGGACGCGCTAACGGAAGCTAGACAATTTCCTTTCCCAGGCTTTTATCAGTCGCGCCCTTTTTTTTTCGGGCGTCGGTAAATTTTCGACGCGCGTCGGCATTGCCCTCCAATTTTTGGTCGACCGGGATAGTGAATAATGCAAATTCAACTCATTATCCGAGATCAAAACGCTTCATCGGAACTCGTTAGTTGGACGATTGTCTTGATTGTTTTTTATTCACCGGTTGCATTTTTGCACATTTTTCATAAAGCAATAAAAGCGTTTTTGCGAAGCTGCGCATCGTTGTTTCTTCTAACAAGTTAAAAAACGATGTGACATGTGCAGCCCTGGCCAAATTCGATTTTCGATTCGACGATACCCGGTCCAAAAATGATTACGGAGTAATGAAAAAATTCATTTCGAGCCCGTCGCCTTTTGTCAATCAACTTTTAGCGGAAAATATTTTAATATTTAATAATTTGTAATGTAATGCTGGCAAAAATTTTTTTTTTTTTTTTTTTTTTTTTTTACAAAAACAACAGATACTGGATATTGATTTATTTACCAGGAGAATGAAGTTTCAATATTACAAAGTTTAATACTTTTGAATTATTGAGCAAGTTACGTAATTGTTTATCTTAATTAACGTTTCAGACAGCACGGGTAATTATTTTCTTTGGAAATATTACGTTACGCTACGGATTTAGTTGAAATAAGATAAGAAATCATAAAGTTTAATTTATAAACCTGGATGATTTTAGATAAACAAAAAAGGCTAAAATATAATACGAATACTCTTTGAATCCTAACTTAAAAGGATTATAAATAATGATGATGAGGACTTTCTTAAAGTGAAGTTTTTATTGTATAAAAAGGGAGAATTTTCGAAAACTAGGGCACACCCGTTTTTCAAAGGAAAATCGCGCATAATTGCAGCGCGCCGCAATGCATCATCAACCCCGAAACTCGGGGAAATTCGACGAAATTGAAGCTCAATAGCCGGGGTATTATAATGTTATCTTCCGCGAGGGCTCGGCATTGACGCTCGAATTTTTGAAGCAGCTCTTGGCGCATCTATGATCTGTCGCGTCGGTACGTTACAAACGTAATCAGGCCGGGGCAAGCAACGAATCGGCGCTCGTCGAAGAGTGTCGCTCTCTCTCTCTCTCTCGCATACATCTCTGCCTGGGTCGTATCGCGTAATTGGCCCGCGGCTCGCTGCATGTATCAGTTACGCCGCTCGTATCAATATTGGCAACACTCCAGAGGCCCTCGTGCATATCTATCTCTCGGCGGCGCCGCGTCATCTTTTAATAGCCGCAATAAAGCTGCCGCCCCGCGCGCCGAGCGATACGGCAAATGGAGCGCCGGCCTGGCGATCGCGCTTTTATGAATTCCGGACTGCGAGCTAAGCTAAAAACGCTGACGAAACAATGACGCGGCCGCGCGCGGCCCTGTGTTTTGCGAGCCCGTTTACGGCCGACTTTTGTGCGCGCTGCGGCTTCCGCGATCATTGTGACCGCGGCGAGGCTCCGGCCCAGGCTGTTGCGCCCCCCGAGTCCCTTTCAAACTTGGCATGTTTATATGTGTCCGATATTTATTGCGACTTTTTTTTCTTTTCTTCTTGGATTTTTTTTTTGTTTTTCGTTTTGAAAGCGGAAAGAATTGTGTCAACTTCGTTATCGAACTTATGCATTCTTTTGTCCTATCAAAATATTCCTCTATTTCTATATTCTTTGATAAACAGTGTTTAGCTTGTCTGACTAAATTCGACTATATTCACTTAAAGTGGTAACCGCTTCCAAAGAAGGATCAGTGGGATTCTGAAGCGCCTGATTACTCAGGGTACTCGTTAGCAACTTTTAATCTACAAAATTCTGAAAGGGTTTTCAGTCAAAATTCCCTCCATCAGCCTAAAAGCAGTTGTACATCTATTCGCAGTAAAGTTCATGTAAAAAAAAAAAAAATTTATGCAAAACTAGGAAGAACTTGCCGGGTTATATTTAAAAACTGCGCTTAAATTGTCGGAGTTTTTGAAAAAAAAAGTAAACTGGAGCAAACGAGCGGCAGCTTTAATAAGTCTCTGTCATTCCTTGAACCGACAGGTCTGTTCCACAACGTGGTGCTCCTGAGCGGTTCAGCGTTAAGCCCTTGGGCAGCAGTACACGATCCAAACGATCTGCGGGTTCAGGTCGCGAAGCAGCTCGAGTGCCGACACGAAAACGACGAGGACGTTGCCGAGTGCCTCCGGGCAGTATCCCTCGAAGCTCTGCTCAACGTCACGCTCAACGAAATTAAGTACGTATGCGGAATTTTTTATCCTCCCCAAGTCCCCTCCGGCTGCTATCCCACTTCCAAGTTATTTAATTTCAGGCTGCAAACTTTGCCGGGATTCTTGCTAGCGACGAGCACGATCGCGTTTATTATTGATTTATTTATGAGCCGATGATGCGCTCCCTTTTAATTAAAGAGCTTAAGATTTTCCAGGGAAAAATTTCTCAACCAATGCGAGATGTACTTGGCTGAATTCGGGATTTAACAAAGTTGGAGAACGCAATTCATATCCGCGAGTATGTAGATTGTTCGGTTAAAAGATACAAAGTATAATGGAGTTGAGAAGTATTAAAAGAATTTGTTAAAAGAAAGGAACTTGGGAATGAAGCAAGTCTCTCATGAACAAAACTTGAAACTTTAAAGAATAATGAGACGGAAAAATTTCTGGGAAAACTAATCTTAATTAAACATTTATTGCAGTAAATAAAATTTAAAAACGTCTTTGTATTAGTTTTTTAATTAGTATAAGACTGCTCGTACGGATTATAAGAACTTTGCCGAGTATAAGGATAAAGAATTTTTCATTAAATTAAGAATGGCCTTTCATCGAGCCGCTCTTTCTGCTCACAAAGGGGGATGCCAACGGGTATAAGTTATATAGTTCGTGCCTATTAGCTGCAATCTCTTTAAGCGTAACGCGAAAATAGTGAAAAATCCTACTCTACATCTATATAATTAAATTTTTCCTCTCTAACGATTGAGATAAAGCCCGGTGCTTTTTATATCATTTATATCTTGAATAAAATGATTGAAAAGCCAACCCGCAGTTTGACTCGCCTGTAGGCGAAAGTGTCCGCTTAAAACCGTCCATCCCGGGGGGTTTTTGAAAGAACCGTCGAATCTCGCGGAAAAGGCCGCTGCGGGTCTGTCGCTCGCCCGCAGTGAAGCTCTGCGTATCGTCGTATCGCTTTAATAACAATTGCTGCTCGCCCGCAGATTCATGCCGAGCATAGGGCCGAGCCTGCCGGTGGATGGGAGCAATTCGGATCCGGGCCTGGACATGGAGCGGCTCAGCGACGCGTTCATCAAGGTCCCTTTGATCCTGGGCGTGTCGACGGCCGAATCCTATCTGGACTTCAACTCGGACGACATCCAGTTCGGCTTCGAGGAGGACCAGCGCAATCGAGTGCTGCGTACCTTCATACGCAACGCCTACGTCTACCACCTGAACGAGATTTTCAGCGCGGTCAGGAACGAGTACACGGACTGGGACAAGCCTATCCTGCACCCGATTAACATTAGGGAGTCGACGATGGAGGCGCTCAGTGACGGCCACACGGTGGCCCCTCTCATGAGAATCGCCTTTTATCATGCGAGAAGGGGCGCCAGCACCTACTTTTGCCACTTCAATTATCAGACCAAGGACGGGGATTACCCGCAGGTTAGTTAATTCCTGATTGCTTCTTAATACGAATATAATAGAGATTCTTTTCATTTCAAATAAAATAAAAGTAACGTATGATGAAAGTTGAAAGACTTAAAAGAATGAAGTATTCGCCGGAGTTGAAATAACGAGTAGAATGCAGTACTACATTAACGAAACAATTACCGTAAAAACAGAGAGCGAAAGACTTTAGCGCTGAAAGTTTTTGCAAGCCTCTTGAAGCATCTGCAGATGCAGGGGGCAACTCGAGCGAGCGTTTTGCATTTCAAGCGCGCCTGTTTAAAATTCTATAATTCCGAGTTCAAAAGCCGTCGGAGAGGGCAAAAACATTAAGGGGTAAGCCCATTGTCAGCTCGTATAACAGAATTTCCCTTTTCGGCCGAATTTATGAAAGGAACATTGAAAACGGCGCGCGGGCCGCCGTTCTTTTTCCTCTGTCTTTTTACAGAAGAAATGAGGTTTCTTTAGTAGTAGGCGCCACGTGATAAAAAGGAGAAAGAAAAACCGAGGCGTATATATAGGCGGGGGGAGGCGCGAGTTTTCCTCTTCCGGGCCAGACAGCCGGAGGTACCGGCGGAAGTGATGAGCGACCGCGACCCTTCCCTTTGTGCCTCAAGTTCCTTTCATGCGCGTTACACACCTTGCTGCAGCCTCTCCGCGCGAGCGCCGGGGATGAAAATCGATGCCGGACTCATCCCCCTTAGTCCCACTGGCCATTTCCCCTTTGAAATACAACCCCGCGAAGAATAACGTTTTCGCGCCAGGCCGAATTTCCTCCTTTTTTAGCCCCGGCGAATTTCCCTGCGAGAGCAATTTTTCAAGATAAGTGCCGAGTGATGAATATTCACTTTTTCGTGTCGCCCAAACTCTGTATTGCTGCTTCTTTTTTCTGCTTTCTTTTCCGAAAGGCTTAATGGTAGTTTACGTTGCGATCAACATTATGACTTCGGGGCAAAAAATGTTCATTTTTCAAGAAGCGCAATGCGAGCCCTTTTTTTTCTTGGATAACGGCACCTTTTTAAGCGTCGGATAAAATGCGAGAACGTCAAAATTATGCAGTGAATATTGCGTTTAATATTAAAAATATTTTATTTATTCTTCATTCTGCTGAATATATGAAAATATTCATGTATTTTTTAAATTAATATTGCCGTATTAATTATCAAAGGCAATTATCAGAATTGTTGATTAAAATAACAAAATATATTCTTGAATTACAATGAAAAAAGCTTGCTGAATATAAAACGATCATTAAATCTGTATTAAAATTCAAAACGTTTATTACATTTCATTTTTAACTTAAAATATATTTAATGCATTATCAATATTTTCGCTGCAATTGATTCTCGTGCGCAAATGCCCTCAGCATAAATTATTAGAGCTACGAAAATTAGCAGAGCCAAATTACAAGCTCCGAAATAGTAACAGGTGAAAGCCTCTTGTTCGAAGCTGCTGATCGTTTATCACGTCTCTCCTTCTCGAAAAGTTGCTCACTTACTCCGAAGCAATAACGAGCGAAAGCCGAGTTCCAATAAACACTGCAGAATAGAGGCGTCGGCGCGATCGCGGCCCTCGCTCTTTATAATGGAGAATTACGAAGTCGGCGGCGAAGGAACGGGAAAATGAAAATCTCGTCCGACACCCGGGAAGGCTAAATTTTTCAAAGTTTGTTATTTAATTAGAAAGCGACGGGATTCTGTTGCCGCCGCCGCCTCGAAGGAGGGATTTGAAAAAAACAAAAAGGGAGGCGAGCTGCAGGCAGTGTCAGGCAGCGGACAAAACAAGCGTGACGTGCGCAGATGAAAACGGCGGACGTTGAACGCAAAACTTCTCAAAGTAAATTCTTGGAGCGCGCACGCCGAGCAATTATGCACCGGAGACTGCGCCGTGAGGATTCTCTCGATGATAAAAACCAGGGGGGGGGGGGAGATCTCTTTTGTAATTAAGAATCTACTTCAGTCATGCGCGCGCGGCCATTCTTCCTTTCCGGAGATTCCTTTATGTCGCGCGGCACCCTTTTTTTCTCAAGCTTTCATAAACATATTTCAGTTTTATTTGTCAGGATGCATTGTGCTGCGCGCGGCACACTTTGTCGCGGATTTTTTTCAAAACTTGTCCCTTACGGAAACGTATTTTTAGGCTCTAAAGCGTTAAAACGGAAGGCAATATTTTTGGCGAGAGAATATTTTTGTGTACACGTTTATTTTGTCGTTCTGCTTTCAAGACTAATATAATTAAAAGAATTCTTTAAAATTGAATGCATTTGTAAAAATATTACTTATTAAATTCAGTACCACAAAATTATGCTGTTGAAACTTTTCAAATTAAAACTGTCAATAATAATTCAATTAGTAAAAAAAGTGAAGACTCGGCAATAAGCCAAAATCTTTTTAAAAATCATTGTTCAATATGTTAATAATACTTTAGAATAAACTCAATTCATTAAACTCAAATTAAAAACTAAAGAATATTTCGATTTTCAACCGATGCTCACTCCAGCAGGAAGAAAAAAAAATGTAATAGCGTTTATATGGGCTGTATTGCAGAATAGATGGGGGGGTCCGAAATGATAAAACGCGAAACGGCGACTTGCAAAGCGTAAAAAGAGAGAAAATACACGCAGAGCCTTTTTTTTGTGCAGAGACTCGGGAGCGTTCGGGGCGAGGCCATCCCGTATATATTCGGGCTTCCTCTGATCTCCGGCGGTCGATTCTTTCCGCAAAATTACTCCCGCTCGGATCAAGGTGTCGCCGAGGCTGTGCTCACCTTCTTTACGAACTTCGCTAAGACGGGAAATCCGAACGAGCCCCACAACATCGAATCCGTGGATTACGGCACCGTCAAGGAGAAGACCCGATACCGCGGACTCAACTGGGAGAAGTACGAGACTGGTACTCAGCAGTATCTCATGATTGGTACGATTCCTGTGTATATACTGTGTGCTAATTTCCTCTAATCCTGCTACTAAGTTTATAAAGATAAAGCGAATCCTGCTTTTTTAGCCCTCAAGCCAAAAATGAAGAATCATTATCGGGGACATAAAATGGCCGTATGGCTGAATCTTATCCCCCAACTGCATCAACCTGGAGACGATGTGTCTATGAGGCACCACCACTTTCGAGAGAAAGAGGACCTCTATGCGGGTAAGATTATTAAAATGTTCGGGCAGGTTTGATTTTTGAAACGTCGTAACGACTGCTTAGGCCCAGTTCGAGACGAGTGGTACACGCCGCTGCCGCTCCCAGGAACGACGCGCACCTCGTCGTCAACGACCGCCTGCGCGACGACGAGCGACGAGGTGGCAGCAGCAGGCGGCACCCAAAACATCAACGAAATCCTACACGACAGCAAGGACGGCGCGGAGCTGCTGCAACGGCTAGCCTCCCGCCACTACTACAGCACGACGACGGCCCTCGCCATCACGGTGGGCGTAGGCTGCATCCTCCTCGTCCTCAACATGCTCATATTCGCCGGCATTTACTATCAGCGCGATCGCGACAAGAAGCGCGCCGCCATGGCCTGCGCGACCAACAACGGCCAGGAGGGCCTCCCCATGAGCAGCAGGTCGCCCACCAAGTCGCAGGACAATGCGACCTCCTCGCAGGAGCCGCCGCCCAGCTACACGACGCTGCCCAAGAGTCCCTCTTCCATTCAGGTATGTAAAACCTACTTACTCGCGCACTTTCAAGTAGAAACAGCCGGCTATAAGCAGACTATACCTTTCGATTGCAGGATCAGATGCAAGAATCCCGCATCCAGGAGCAACTGGAGCGGAACCGAATGACGGGTACGCTAACGCGATGCGGTAGCGCGCAAAAGGACTCGATGCCCCCCCGACCGCCCCAGAGGACCTCGAGCTCTCTGAGCACCGTCGTCGGCGGCGGCAGTACCAGCGGCAGCCTCAAGAAACGCGTTCAAATCCAAGAGATCACTGTATAGCATTAGTGGTCGCCCCCTGAGGGCACCGTCGCGCGCGCGAAACGCGTAACCTTCGTCAACTCCCAGGACGCGATCATCGAGTCGCAGTTCTGAACACCGACGAACGACGCACGCGAACCCTGCCTAACTTTCGTAGTCGCGACGGCAGACTTTACCCACTGTATCTGCACGAGCGCAAGTCGATGCTGTGCGATCATATTATTATCTGCGAACGACTTTTGACTGCTCTCGTCGCTGCTTTTCATCCCTGCAGGTTGCAGAGTCCGATTGCGGCCTTTGCTCAAATACTCAATGTTAGCATTAACCTTCCGATTCTGATTCGAGACTGTTTTACACTCGTCTAATCATGCCTTTCTTTTCGTTACTCTTCGCCAGAAGCTTGTCTATTTCAAGCTATTTTTATTTAAATTCTCTAGTATTTTATTATTAGATTTTTTTTTTGCGACTCATTGTTTAATAAATAGAGTTTATATTTCGATCAAGTTTGGCCATCAGGGATCGTGGATTTAATCCTCAAAAACTTTACATTCGATAAAGTTTTTACTTGCGTAAAGGTGTAATCAATCGCGTAGATTTGTGTCTTCGCACACAAACGAACGATAAAAATCATTCATAAGACATTGATTCCGAAGTAGTGGACGGTGAATGAAGAGCATATTTATTATGTATAATAAAGTATTAAATATAAGTAAAACGATGCGGACTTCTAAAATTGATAAGTCTTGCCGCTTGTAAAATTGCATTTTGACGAATTTCGTTCTATGTTTGGTAGAAATTTATGAATTATTAATACTGTTATTCAATCCTAGTCTGTAAATTATTAACACGTTGATTAATTGTATTTATTATAGTTAAAATGAAAACTCGAAATAGACAAAAGAAATATGTGACAAATCAGTTTCGATCGAAATACACTGGAAATTTGTACATTTCTTATAGAAACACGCACGTGTTGCAAAGAGGACATAGCTAATCCATTTTTCTACTCGTGAATGAATTTATTCTTTTCAAGTGACGAAATAAAACAGTTTTATCTTTGAGAAATACGTCAAGTTATAAGAAACTTGCCATGTCCTTTATGCTGTACAAATACTTTGCTAAATAAAATAGTAAGCATCATCACGTTATCACGGAAAATCACGTTAATCTTACAGTGTGCTAAATAATAAGACGTTTTTAAACTGAGAATAATTCTGCAAACGAAATCTTTCGTTAATTTTTTCTTATATATTGCAAATTTCTTAAAAATTGTCTTTAAAAATCGTAAAGTAGCCTCTTTTCGAAAGTACTTTATAAATACACACATGAAAGTGTTGTAAAAACACTTATTTTTAATTTTATTTTAAAAAAGACCAACCAAAGAGACTTGCACTTTTCATAGATAAGGTATGCATAATTCATTACTAGGACTTTAGTGCGTAAAGAAAATTGTGAAATGCTGTCAAAAGCAGTTGGAAAAAATCACAAAGAACTATCAAAAGTAAACTGTTGTTGCCGGTGCTTAATTGAGAAAAAATGTAAAAGGTGAAGATGGAAGATTTCATCTTCAACCTTGTTAGTTACCTAGTCTCATCCATTTGTATATTTCACTGTGAAACAATAAAAAGCGATTTATAAATAACTAAACGACTTTAAATTCTTTCATTTAATACAAATATAATTTGATTTATTTTATTTCTTAGCATGCTTTGTTTTGTTTATAATTGTATTAATAATAATAATAAAATCAACATTAATTTACATCTCTTTCAATGTAAAAGCATCTATAAAATATATTTTCGTATATACAGATCACTTCAATGACAACTTTCATTAAGAATTATATGTTTAAGTGTCTAGTCACAGACCCTGGAAGTACTGCTTTTAATGTATTATCTAAGGCGTTCCTGAGTTTCCATATAATTGATGGAGGGTATTTGTAGAACCAAATGCCGTTTCTTTTTCGCTCTGCCCACTTTTCAGCAACTTGTAAAGATCTTTTATAGCCTTTTAAATCTTTATCTTCTTGTATAACAGGTTCAATCTTTAATTCTTCAACAGTACCAAATCCTACCTTTACTAACTCTTTTCCAATTGATATAGGTTCCTGTGAAATTAAATTATTTATTTATGAATAACGTAATAATACTTATCATTAATACCCAATTTAATTAATTTACCTTATCTTTCTGAGGTACCATTACAATACAAGATAAAAATTTATCATCTTTTGATACGGGTAAGAATGTAATTTTTTGATCCTTAACTACAGTTTGCAACCAACTGAGACCTAAATTTAAGTTAATCTTTTAGTAACAGAATTAATCAGTTCATTAGAACTCAATAAAAATAAAATAGTTTTTATGTCTCACCATTACCAGCTACCTTGACTCCAGCTATTTTTACAGGTAAGTACTTTGGAGTACCTAATCTAGGAAGAGGAACTAATGGTTTATGATCTACTAAAAGATATGGTTGCTCGGAAGGTTCCACATTTTTCACTATACCTTCTAATAAAACTTTCTTCTTAAAAAAATGTTTAGGCACATTTGATGGACTAGTAAACCTAGCAAACTACAGATATGAACATTAACTCTTACAACTACATTCATAAAAATTGTAGTGTTTTGTAATATTAGTACAATCAATATAAACAAATATTATATAACAGATTTACTTACTGGTCTAATTTTGTATAGTGCAGTCAACAAACCAATTCCTGCAATTCCATAGGTAAGTATCTGAAGTCATGAATATAATTACTTATTACTTATCAAAATAAAAATGGAATGCCTTTCATCAATCAAAACAAACAAAGGAAGTACCTCTTCTCCTCTGGTATCAGACTCCATGAAATTGGAAAATCTTTCAAAAATATCTGGAGTTTTTTCCTCCTCCATTTTTTCGACAAATTAACACCTAAGTAAATAGTCGATTCTCTCGATTATAAAAATAAGTGTGACCGAACTTTACATACTTTCATATAATTTTGCACAGCAAAATTCGCGGTATTTCACATGCCGAATTCGTTGTCGTGGGAAGACGTTTCTGCTCCCGTTTTCGTTCGCGAATAACATAACCTCTAAACATAGAACTTATTGCGAAAGAATTGACACTCAGTGCACTAACAAGGTCAAGGTACAATTTAGTAAAAATTTATTTTTAAATACATTATTGAAGTAAAAATATTTGTTCTAACTGCTTTACTATTAATTTAAAAAATGTTTATTGTAACTATAATATTTAGATAAATTTTTAAAATAAAATATGTTTAGAAATAATCTTAAAGTATAAAATTTTTTATTTTTAAAAAAGTTCTTTTGAATTGAATTTGTTTGTTTTTGTATTTAAAAATCTTATTTTTAAATATATAAATTAATGATATATAAATTGTGGGAACAATTTACATTTTTTTTGCAAAAATTTCAAATTAAAAATGTAGTTCATATTTTTTGTTCCTGATGGCGTTTAAAGTAAATTAGCGCTTAATTTGAAATTGCTATTTGTTTGACATGTTCTGCAAAATTAAACTCTTCAATTTTCATTCCATAATACTTAATGCACTATTAGCGTTTAAAAACACACAATAAGTTCAATTGCATGAAAATTCTATATTTATTATAGCTGAATTTCAATTCCAATTCCAAATGGATGTTTGTTCCAATTTAGATCTCACTGGAAATAACTCTCGAATGGAAATTTAAAGACCTGTTTCAATAATTTTAAAAAGCCGATTTACTTTCAATATTTTCTTTGCAAAATGCAAATAATGCATAATATTATAATATATGTGGAATCTGCAGAAATCATGAAGCCAGAAGCCACAGCCAGGCGGCAGCAGTGTGAAATGTGCATCTGACTGCCGCTTTCCGTGCGACTGTGCGAGCGTCCGAGGTCCGAGTCTGAGAGTCCAAACAACTTCGTGTTGTATAAAATTGAAAACACGGACGGGACCGCAGTAATTGGTGTTTCAAGTTTTGCCAGTGTGCAACAAGGTAATAAAGCTTCGAAGCTGAGGATTTTCTATGGTTTTTTAGTATCAACTAGGAAACGACTACGATGAAGTCCATGTCACACCATTACGTGGTTACGGCTCATAAGCCAACCGCGGTCACGGCGTGTGTAACCGGTAAGTTAACCTGATTCTTTTCTTTCAACAAGCACTTTTATCAAAGTGCATTTCAAGGCTTTATTTGACCCTAATTTTATAACTTCTTGCCAAGGTAACTTTACCTCGCCGACTGACCTCAATTTAATTCTGGCCAAAAACATGAGGCTTGAGATTTATCTTGTCACTCCTGAAGGACTTAGACCATTGAAGGAAGTCGGTATTTACGGCAAGATCGCTGTTGTTAAATTTTTTAGACCACAGGTAATAAGCTTTTCTTTAGTTTTTGACATGTTTACAATTGTAATAACTGAATATGCATTCTCAATGTAGCACGAGAAGAAAGATCTTCTTTTTTTGTTGACGACGAGATACAATGCTATGATTTTGGAGTGCATGGGGGAGGGTGAAGACATTGAGATTATAACCAAAGCACATGGAAATCTATCTGATAGAATTGGTAGACCATCTGAGACTGGTATAAAAGCTGTCATTGATCCCAAGGCCAGAGTAATCGGTGTAAGATTGTATGATGGCTTGTTTAAAATTATTCCTCTTGATAAGGATAATCCAGAACTAAAAGCATCTTCCATAAGAATGGATGAACAAAATGTAAAGAAACTATTATTTTGAAGTATTGATGGCTCAGTGTTTCTAAATTAAAATTATATTAATCAACTTTTTTTATAAATTCAAGGTTCAAGATGTTAATTTTTTACATGGATGTACAAACCCAACATTAATTTTAATCCATCAAGATATAAATGGAAGGCATGTGAAAACTCATGAAATTTCGTTGAGAGATAAAGAGTTTGTAAAAATCCCATGGAGGCAAGATAATGTTGAACGAGAAGCTATGATGGTTATTCCAGTTCCTTCACCAATCTGTGGAGCTATCATTATAGGTCAAGAAAGCATTTTGTACCACGATGGTACTACTTATGTTACAGTGGTACCTCCAATTATTAAGCAAAGCACTATTACATGCTATGCAAAAGTAGATAATCAGGGACTTCGTTACCTGCTGGGTGATATGGCTGGCCATTTATTTATGCTATTTTTAGAACAAGATAAGAAGGCAGATGGTACAATGGTGGTAAAGGATTTGAAGGTAGAATTACTTGGAGAAGTTAGTATACCAGAATGTATAACATACTTGGATAATGGAGTAATATTTATAGGAAGTCGTTTGGGAGATTCACAGCTGATCAAATTAATAAGTAAAGCTGATGAAAATGGTTCCTACTGTGTTCCTATGGAAACTTTTACCAATCTTGCTCCCATTGTAGATATGGCTGTTGTGGATCTTGAAAGGCAGGGTCAAGGACAAATTGTTACATGTTCTGGAGCCTACAAAGAGGGATCATTGAGAATAATTAGAAATGGTATTGGTATTCAAGAACATGCAAGTATTGACTTGCCAGGCATTAAAGGAATGTGGGCTTTAAAAGTTGGTGGAGGTACTTTTGATAATACTTTGGTACTGTCCTTTGTGGGCCAAACAAGAATTTTAATGTTAAATGGAGAAGAAGTGGAAGAAACTGACATCCCAGGCTTTGTTGCTGATGAACAAACCTTCCATACAGGAAACGTCAGTAATGATATAATAATTCAAATCACACCAACTTCTGCAAGACTTATTTCGAATAAATCTAAGACAGTTATTTCTGAATGGGAACCAGATAACAAAAGAACTATCAGTGTAGTAGCTTGTAATGGAACCCAAGTACTTTGTGCAACAGGAAATGATCTATTTTATTTGGAAATCAATAATAACCAAATAGAATTGAAAGGATTTGCTACACTGCAGCACGAAGTTGCATGTCTAGATATTTCTCCTTTAGATGGAACCAGTGAAGCAAAAATAGCTGCTGTTGGTTTGTGGACAGATATTTCTGTGCGCATATTAACTTTGCCAAAACTTGAAGAAGTTAATAAAGAACTACTTGGTGGTGAAATAATTCCAAGATCAATTTTAGTGACTTGTTTTGAAGGCAACACTTATCTATTGTGTGCATTAGGTGATGGAAGTATGTATTACTTCACTTTACACAAGCAAACTGGAATGCTTGCAGATAAAAAGAAAGTTACCCTTGGTACTCAACCTACTGTCTTGAGGACCTTCAGATCTCTTTCAACCACAAACGTTTTTGCCTGCTCAGATAGACCAACAGTCATTTATAGTTCTAATCACAAACTTGTATTTAGTAATGTTAACTTAAAAGAAGTTAATCATATGTGTTCTCTGAATGCAGAATCTTATCCAGACAGTTTAGCTCTTGCAACAGATAGTACTGGTAAATATTAGCTCTCATTTTCTCAAATAAACAGAATATTGACTTTAAAATGATAAATATTTAATTTATTTTCTAGTTACCATTGGAACAATAGATGAAATTCAAAAACTTCACATCAGGACAGTTCCATTAGGAGAATCCCCTAGAAGGATTGCCTATCAAGAAACTACTCAAACATTTGGAGTAATCACAATGCGCGTTGATATTCAGGAAAGCAATGGAGTTAATGTTGTTAGACCTTCTGCATCCACACAAGCTGCTTCTGTATCAATCAGTAATCATATTACCACACATAACAAACCAACCAATGCTCCAAGCGATGTTGGTCAAGAAGTTGAAATTCATAATCTATTGATTATTGATCAACATACTTTTGAAGTTCTTCATGCACATACTTTAATGCCAACCGAGTATGCAATGTCTTTAATTTCGACAAAATTAGCGGAAGATCCGATACCATATTATATTGTTGGTACCGCCTTAATCAATCCAGATGAACCTGAGCCAAAAATGGGTAGGATTTTACTTTATCAATGGAATGATGGAAAACTGGCGCAGGTACGAATAATGAATGAGATAATAGATGAAAAACCTTTTGCTTTAACTAAAATAACTAATTTGATTTTGTAGGTGGGAGAAAAAGAGATCAAAGGATCTTGTTATTCACTTGTTGAATTTAATGGAAAACTTTTAGCTAGCATTAATAGTACCGTGAGGTTATTTGAATGGACAACTGAAAAAGAATTGAGGCTAGAATGCAGCTACTTTAATAATATTATTGCCTTATACTTAAAAACAAAGGGTGACTTTGTACTTGTTGGAGATTTGATGAGATCTGTAACCTTACTCCAGTACAAAACTATGGAAGGTAGTTTCGAAGAAATTGCCAGGGATTATAATCCAAATTGGATGACTGCTATTGAAATTCTTGATGATGACACATTTTTAGGAGCTGAAAATTGTTTCAATCTTTTTGTTTGTCAAAAAGACAGGTAAACATTTAATACTCAAAACTTACAAGTATTCAATTATTATTTATTAAATTACAATATTAATAATGCGCAATTTATAAACAGCGCTGCCACTTCTGAAGAAGAGCGACAACAAATGCAAGAAGTTGGACAATTCCACTTAGGTGATATGGTAAACGTTTTCAGACACGGTTCCTTAGTTATGCAACACTTAGGTGAATCGAGTACACCAACCCACGGCTGCGTCCTTTTTGGAACAGTAAGTGGTGCCATTGGTTTGGTGACTCAGATTCCATCTACATTTTACGAGTTCCTTCGCAACTTAGAAGACGGACTCACATCAGTTATAAAGAGCGTGGGTAAAATTGAACATAATTTCTGGAGAAGCTTTAGTACTTATTTAAAAATAGAACAATGCGAAGGTTTTATTGACGGAGATTTGATTGAAAGTTTCCTTGATTTGAGTCACGAGAAAATGGCTGAAGTTGCCCAAGGCATTTGTGTAAGTAAAGACTATTTTTTTTATATTACATTTATTTATGTAATTTAACAATAATATTTTTGTTTACATTTTATTTTTAGATTGAAGATGGCAGCGGAATGAGAAAAGAAGCAACTGTTGATGATTTGGTCAAAATCGTTGAAGACCTCACAAGGATACATTAAATCGTAATTTTTATAATGTTTCTACAATTTTTAAAAGAATTGTTTAAATATTGCGACAAAATTGTAACGAGGATATTTATTTAATTTTGTTGCCTACGTGCAGTCTCGAAAGAATCGTTGAATGCAGTCCTCGTATGCAACTATTCATAAGTTCTGTAAATATGTAAGTGGCAAGCGTAATGTCGTGGCATACGTTAATTATATATGATTCATAAAAAATATTGTCAGCTTTAACTAAATCACTATTTTTACTTTGTAAAGCAGAGTAAAATTCGTATCTTTAGTGTACATCGTAAACTCTCATTGTACAGAGATTTTCTTAGAATTCTTTAAAATTTTTTAAAATTTATTATGCTTATTGGGAGACTAAAGTTATGCGACAACAATATACATAAATTTTTCAAAAAATCATTTATATTCTAAATAATTTATCGACGACTTGCATTAGCTACGGTTATTGGATCAAAAATCCATTCCCTGAGTTTTTCAACACCTTGTCCTGTTATTCCGCTTGCCTCAATAACAGTGATTTCTTGCCTTACTTCTCTCTGAAGTCGAGAAAAATGTAGCATGAGCAGTGCTTCATTTCTCATCTGACGGTAGGATAGATCCATTTTCGTTAAAATTAAAGCAAATTTTGCTCGTTCGAGTTTTGGTTCGACTAGTAACGCATAAAGCAATATACCAGCCGCGCTTATTTGACACAAATTACTAGTATCTACTACGTAGATCACTTTATAAACCTAAAAAATAAAAAAGATTAAAATTTATTTTATCATTAGTGTCGCATTGTAATTATTAAAACTCTAAATTTTTTAAATTAACAAATAAAAATAAATTAAAAATTTTTACAGTCATAAGATCGAAAACAATGAAAAGCAATAAATATTAAGATAGGTTTATCAAATTTATTAATTAGATTTACCCTATCCAAATGATGTTTCCAAATAGGTGCCATACTACCTCCGATTTCACAAATAACCTGTTGCAAATGTCTATCTGTATTATAAACATTAAAAAGATTAATACCATTTGTTTGGACAGTAGAAGTAGCATCATCTATACTATCACCCCTTAGGTTTTTTAAAAGTAAAGTTTTTCCTGACTTTAGAGGACCTAAACATAAGCACATTTTGTACCTATTGTAAACTCAATTATTGATCAATCAAACACATTAACCATGACAACAAATTCTAGCTAAGAATTAGAAAGATTAAGAAGAAAAGATACTAATGAGCAATATTTTAAAGTATAAATTCGATAGAAATCGTAAAGTTTAATATTTCGTAAAGCTTTTTTTAAGTTATCATAAAAAAATATAATAAAATAAACTGCAGGTGAAAAAAACAGAGAGGAAAATGTAAGGACGAAAATCCAAATATCGCCATCCTTTCACATTTACCTAATACGATTATTTTTAGGAAAATTGTATTATTTTACTTTTTTTAAAAGAAGAATGAATATATACAATTTTTCACTAAAAAATAGATGTAAATCATAGGATTAATATTTTTTCCTGAAAACATTTAAAAAATCAAGTATTCAAGAATATGTAAAACGTTTATTTTTTATTATGATGTACAATGAGTATTTACATTTTTGATTCGCATTTACAGATTAAATCAATAATGAGAAAAATAACAGAATGATGAAAATGTTTTTAAATGATAAACATTATTTATCAGGAATTTTTTTTTGCAATGCATATTTAACGAAAGTAACAATTCTCACATAAAACAATAAAATTAAAAAGGAACCGAAAAAATTTATGAAACGTATAAAAGTAAATCATTGTTATTCCGGTTATTTAGCGCAAAAAATAATTAATAACAATTAAATCAAACGAATGTTTTAAAAAAGGTTTAAGCAGCTTCTAGCCTCTTGATTACTTTATTATACTCTTCCTCTAAAGCACGATAATCTTTGTCCAAGGCTTGAATTCGTTCGTGAAATGAAAGAGAAACACTTTGGGTTACATTTGATGAACCTGACGATGAAGAAGCCTTTTCTTTATTTTTTACTGAAACTTCTAATCGCTTTGCAGATGTCTCTTCCTTTTTGTATGGAATGTTAAGCCTTTTTTTTACGTCTAAACGGTAACTTTTATATTCAGATTCATTTAATTTATTGATGCTTTTGAGCCTTAAAATTTCATAAACTCGGCGAGCTTGTCTCTATAAAAATATAAAGTATTTCCTATATAATAAAACAAAATACCTAATCACAGAAAAAAATGTTTGCAATTTTTTGCATTTTTTACCTTGTTAATTTTAAATTTCTCCCTAGCTTCTGTTGCCATGATTTTATTAAATCCTTGACTAAGATTTTTTTTAGAAAAACTTTCTAGCGTACTGCAATTAGAAGCATCAACATAATCTCTTAAACGTTGGAAATCTTCTGAGGGATCTTCCACTAAAAAAATGAACAGAATTAATTAAAGTTAATAAAATACAAAACGATATGATTTTAATTTTAAAATTTATAGAAAAAATACCTGTAATATCAGTAACTTCTTTACAGTTAATGTATTCCCTATAAATTGCTTTCAATAAGTGGCTGCCAAGTCCAATTTTTTGGAATGGTGGTAAAATTAATATTTGGGCAATGCGAGGTCTTGTACAATTAGGATATGCGTAATACTGATAAACTGTGGCAAAACCAACTACACCATAATGTGTGGAACCATCATCTGCTTTATACAGTTCAAACCTATAAAATAATGTATATAAATAAAAAGATTTTATTAATCTAAGTAAAAGATTTAAAAAACTTACATATTAAAGTAATGCCATTTATCATCATCCACATCAACATAATTAGCAGCGTCAATATAGAATAAAACAAATGGTCTTAAACGAAGGTGGTAGGTTTTGAATTTATTACAAGACATATCACCTTTGTATACTTCAAAGTATTTTGTTTTCTCTCCATCTGAAATCAAATGTATAATAGAATAAATGAATTTTTTTAAACTGCATTTACATAAACAGTATCTCACCATCAACAGAAAAAGAATATATTAAATCTCCTGCTGGTTTAAAAGTACGTTCTTTAGAAAAAGCTTTTATAAATGAATCTATATTATCATGTACATTAGGTGCAAGTTTTTCTGAAATTGCTTGCAAAGGATCATCTGGTTTAAGATCTTCAAACATCAATTTATTTACTTTCTCTGTATAGTTCATGCCTAAATATGTTTCCAATGAACCAGCTGCAAAGTACAATTTAATTTCCAAATCTTTATATCCAAAAATATTTTCACTGTAAACAAATAATAAATTAGCAAAGATAATTAAATGATGTATGAAATGTAAACAATGGAATTTTATAAAATATTTACCTATCACCAAATATTTGATGTGACATTTCAGGTTTAAACGTTATTTCATCATTGTCTAGATCTTCTATTTTTCGAATAAGTTTAAATTCTAATGCCTGATTACTGCTTACTACAAAAGGTCTAAGCTTAGCTGAAATCTGTTCTTCCATGATGCTGCAAAAAGAAAAAATTGACCATTTATTAATTTTAACGGTGCCTAGGAAAAAAACTATAACAAACATTTTAAATAATATATACTGGAATTTGACCTTGAACTTACTATTATTAAAATTTAGTTTATTTATAAAAAAAAAGCTTCAAATGTGACCAGTATATGTTTATACTTAAAAAAATAAAAGCAATTAAAAAATAATATTATTCAGATTGAGTTATACATCTGAACATTATTTAACAATTAATTAACAAAATGTAGAAGCGAGAAAAGCAGGTTGATTATAACCTAAGCGCTGTTAAATTATATTCTATTTAAGATTCTGTTTTTATTTAATTTCCTTTTATATTTAATATCACTTTTTATAAAATAACTGTATCATTACACAAGTTAATATTGCTTACGAATAGTTAACCGTTTTTCCAGTGATGCGGCCTGTTGTTTGAAACGTGAAGAGCAGTAGTTCGCGCCAAAATGCCCCCGAAAGTAGTGTTACGACCCGGCTGGTCGTTGAGCGTAAAGTGAGCCTAGATGGGCGGCTCACCGATGTCTTCTGGCTCCGATTTGAAATTGTAGTCCTCTGGGTTCGTTCTCCGATAAAGCGCAAAAGCGCGAGGAGCGGGTTGATTTAAATAATCAAAGTCCAAAATGATTTTAAATTATACTTTGAATTTATTTTAAAGTGAATTATTCACTCCGAATTTGCACAGAGTGAATATTATAAATTTTACAAGTACTTGATCGAAAATTATGACTGCTCAAGAGCTTACAAGGTTCGGTGTATTGACTTACAGAGCTTCCGCACTTCACAGAGACGGATTCTCGACTGACTGGGCCTTTGGCGAGGGCCCTCTATTTATACTGAGGTTGTTTACCACCAAAAAGTCCGTTACAAAATAATTCCTGGATTTTTAGCTGATCAAAACAATTCTTAGAAGTGTTTATGACAATTTAGGGGAGGATTCGCAAGCGCGAGGCCCT
>JAWWEO010000036.1:27388166-27418359 GCA_035582975.1 Ormyrus labotus
TATATTGCACAAATGAAAAATAACGTTTTTACTTTTAATGGTATTGAATCATTAAAAAAATATTTGTTTTTATCTTAAACCAGTTAATTTAAATAAATCCCAACTTAAAAAGTAGGCGAATTTAGGATAAATAATCTTTCTTCTTCTTTTTTTATCCACTTTAACAGCTTACCTACAGCATTAATTGCATCTGTTTTTGTTACTAAAGGTTCAAAAGTAACATACAATTCAAACCCAGATGTCACCTAAAAATTATTATTAATGCATTAGTTAGATGTAAACAAAAAACAAAAAGTTATTTATTTTAAAAGAACTTACCCATGCTAACATTGTTTCTTGGTCTAATTGTTGAAAAATGAGTTTTAATGGACGACTGTCTGAATGCAGCCTATGATGTAAACGTTGATAGCACCCAAGTAACCTGCAATATATTATCTAAATATAAATTACTGTATTTTAAAATACTTTATTTGACGTTAAAAAAATGATTTAAAACCTTTGAATTTCTTCGTCTGTAGTATAGGGAGGCTGAAATCCTGGACTCCAAAATTGCGCAGTACTTTTACATTTATATAGTACATGTCTTATTTCAGGCAATCCAATCTCGGCAGTTGTTATGGAAGCTTTATTCATTGATTCATTTATTGCTTCCAAGCAATTTGTTCTTCTTAATTTTTCCACAATTTTCTAAAAGTAGATTTTGTTATGTTTTGATAATTATCTAAAAAATTTAGCAAAGCAATGTTTAATCTTACCTGTCTAGCTTCAGACAATGTAAAGAACACATCTCTATCAACTGTTAGCAATAATAAACAAGCTTGACAATCTTCTGCTAAGTAGGAAACATGACTATGCATAAAACCATTAGAATCAAATTTTGGCAAACATATAGGAGTCCAGCTCTCAGCAGTTTTAAATGATTCAGAACTATCTACTAAATTCTGAATTAAATGGAGATCAGCTGGATGTATACAAAATTTTTTCATTCTAACTAATGTTATTAATTGATTATTAGCTAAGAGTATTGCAAAAACTAAATTCTAAAAGAGAGGTAAATGTGTATTAGTAAATAATAATAATTAATTATTAATAATTTGTGTATGTATGATCAGAGATGTTAATACCTTTATTTTACCACAAGTTTGAATGATTGTCTGTGTAATTGCGTCTCTCATAGAAGGGAGAAGAGGTAGGCACTTTACAGCACCAAGAAAAAAGGCTGGTTCCCTATCCATGAAGTTTAACAAATGATCTATCAGCCTTTCACTACCAGTTAGCAAACGTCTCAGATCAAAATTTCTTCTTTGTTCATACACTCTAGTTAGCTGCGATTGTGTCAAAACAGACAATATCTGATTATATACATACCTACAAGTAAAAAGAAATTTATAAATATAACCATTAAATTTTGTAATTTACATAAAATTTAACTTACGAGAGTTGAAGTATTAGTTGAGGTACACTCTCAAGAGTCTTAGAAACAGTAACTAAAATAAGTGGCCCCCTGACAACAAATACAAAATTTGTGTCTCCTGCATGTACAGATCTAATCATGTCATTTCCATCTTGAACAAACGACACTAGAGCTTGCATAACTCCCATCACTGTGACTAGTTTGTCTTCGGAACTGTACCTAGAGTATATTGGTTTACCAGCTTGACTCAATACAAAAATATGCTTCTTTTGCGCTAGCCATGTTTTACACCTCAGTGGATCCACATCTAAATTGTTTTGTTCAAAGCGTTGCGAAAGTTCATCCTATAAAATTAAAAAATTCGTTATCACACGACGCACTTTATCAAAACAATCTCATGAATCATCACCAATCCAGTTATCTTACTAATTTGATGTATTTCCCATAAAACATTGTGCTGTTTCTTAAACTGGATTAGCAAAAGACCCCAAACAATAAAACTCAGTAAAATTCACACACCACATCGCTATCGAGAGAGACAGACTTCTCAAAATCGTCGGATGAAGTGTTGGACTGCTGGTTGACTGGCGGTGACTGGTTATCGCGCTGAATATCAGAGATCGTGCTCTGCCTCCTATCCTCCAGCTCGGCGCGGCTCATCTCCTGCTGGAACTCGTCAAGGCTAGTGACGAGCATCGTCTCCGCAGAAGCTCCAGGCTCCATTCCCGGCTCAATGATTACGTCCTCCGCCATCCCCGCGTTGCTGCTACTGCTGGCCATCGCCATCCGGGGAGGTCGACCAAACCGCCAGCGAGCGAATCCTCCCTCCCGACAAGCGTACCTGCGGTGTTGCTGGTGATGATGATCAACGAATTTGCGATCTCGCCCTCATCACGACGGGCCCCTGTCGCTCTTTATTGTTGCTGCTCCTGCTGCTGGTCAACGGCCGATGTGTGTTGTATACGCCACCATGGAGCAGCTGATTTTTCACGCATACGCATACACCCACAACTTGCAGGAGTGCTTAGGTTAGTTCATTTGGCAAAAATATCGCTGCGCGAAATTTGAAACACAATTTTTTATATTAAAAAATTTTGAGAATTTCATTAAAAAGAATTTCATTAATATACTTAATGATGGCAATACTTAATGATTTAGCGGTAATAATATTTCATATTTTTTTAATAAAATTCAATAAATAAGTTTTTATTTTAATTATATCTGGTAATAAATGAAAATTAAATTAAAAAATTAAGGAAAATTATGTTATTATAAATAGACTGACAATTAGATAGTAAAATCACACCCAATTTAAGGAATCTTTCATTATAGAATCATTTTTATACAATTCTAATGATTCACATTAAAGAAGAAATTTTTAGAATTTACAAGTTTTTCAAGAAACGAAAAATATAATTCAAAAATGATTAACACTATAAACCTTAAAAATATTAAAATAATAGCTTGATCAAACGGTTTATGAATTATTAATAGCTTGTAACATACTCAAGTAAATAAATAAATAGAGGCACGAAAAAAACTCAAAGTATGATTGTTGATGGATTAAAAAAGGAAATTAAATTAAATTATAAAATAGATTTTTTTTGAAAAATAGACTTTATTTTTAGTTAACATTACTTGAAAGTCCATTTATTATTATAATATTTTTTAAGCATAGAATGATTTCAAAAACTTTGTAGGTTGAGAAAAACATAATAATTTTAAAAAAAATGAAAATGAAACATTCAATTAAAGTTACGACAAATATTAATAGTAAATGAAGGTAGAGATCAGAGTTCTTTATTACAAAGTTTTAATTTCTATGTTCCTACACACTGTTTTAGGGATTTACAATACAAAAACATGAATTCATTATTTGACTTATGTAAAGAACATTACATAATTACGAAAAATGCGATGCATTTACATTACTTTTCAAAATGTTATAGTGCTATAAAATAGAGTTTGCCATAGTGTTGGTATGTACTGGTGACAGGATTCAGACAAGGTACATTCAATTAAAATGTAGAAGATTGAATAGTTGTAATACTAAGTTTATCGTCCTTCAACTGAAAAAAAGAAAATTATTTTACATTATTAATTAGAAAATTTAATAATACAACTTCTGCTAATAATTAATACTTACTGTAAGAGGCTAAATCAATTTCGTCAGGAAGTTCAGTAATATTTACGTCAAATCGTTCTTGTACATCATTCAAAATTTTAGCATCTCCTTCATCACTAACAAAAGTAATTGCTAATCCCTTTATAAATAAAAATTATACAATTATATATAAAATTAATTTATGAATTTGGTATAAAAAAGTAAGAACTGTTGTATATATACCTTTGTACCAAAACGTCCAGCTCTTGCTACCCTGTGTAGATATGTATCAGAATCTTCTGGCATATCATAATTAAAGACAATGTTTACTCTTTCAATGTCCATTCCTCTTCCAAAAAGATTCGTTGCCACCAGGATTCGCTAAAATAATAATTTACATTGACGTATTATTTAAAAGAAATAATTTTAAATGCAAGAAAATATAAAAAAGTAATACCTTTTGGAATTCTTTGAATGATTGATATCTTGTTAATCGCTCCTCTTGTGTCATCCCTCTGTGGATACCAATGGCTGGGAAGTTCTGCTCTGTTAGAAGTTGGGCAAGCGCCATACACCTTTGCACCGATTTCACGAAAATGACAACCTAAACATAGTTTCTTTGATTGTAGAGATTATTTTAAAAAACAAGTATTTTAAATTATGAAAAAATAACTAACTTGATTGAATTCTAGAACATCTAACAGCTCGAATAATTTTTTATTCTTTTCATTTTCTTTGAGTTTCACGTAATGCTGTTGTAATCCGTGCAGTGTGAGTTTTGCTTCATCGTCGACGTAAACCTCCATAGGCTGCGCAAATAATATAATGTTTCACATAATGATTAATTCTGTTTATAAAAAATGACCAATTTTTGGAAAATCGCCAACAATTGCTATTAAAATTATTGAACAAAATGAAACTTTTGAAAACTACATTGATAAAAAAAAATTTGTTTCAAATTAAAAAATAAAAGAAAAAATAATACGTCATTAAAAGCATAAAAGAATTAACAACTTTTAAACTGTTATCCAAACAATTGCAGATTTACAGTATTAAAAGATGTTAAGTACAATATAAAAACTATAAAAGTTTTTAAAATTTCTTGCAGGTTTAACATTTTTTTACCCAATTTTAATTGGAATACTTTTTAGTGTTAAACTACATACGGTTCGGCGACTCCGATCTCTCAGATATGCCAAGAACGAAAACTGTAGTCATCTGAATAGAACTAAGGTAGTGCACCAAGGAAAATTCAGCAACATCCAACGCATCACATTCCTCTTTTCAGGCCGCGAATAATTGAATGTGCTCCCGGTATATAATAAAATAATATAGTATGTTTCAATACTAAAATCTTGCTCAAAACAGTTTGGGAACTTAGGATCGGGTTTACAATATTTTTTCCACTGAATCAGCGGAACCTAACACACTTGAGTGATCTTCCACATTTCAAGTATGATAATTTTTATATTTACGTATGTGATCATCACCGTAACATCCAGTAGAGTAAGATGTTGAAAGTTTTTGGCGATAAATAATCGAAAATTATAATTTTTTGTAATAACGCGGTATAGTATTTACGAAAGCTGAATGTGAACCCCAAAAAATTCTGTTTTCGCGATCCCCTACTCCTCTTGCATCTTCTTTCTTGAACTCTTCTTTCTTCTTTTCTTGAAGTCTTCGTCGCCCCCCAACCCTTGATAATTCGCTTTATTATACTATTACCCGACCCTTTGAGATACCTATCATTCATGTTCTATATACCGCGCGTCTATTGTATTTTATATTTAACAATCAATGTTTAGGTAAAATTGTGTAATTGTATATTGATGTTAAACTGAAAAACGTTGCTTAACATCAGTCAAGAATTGAATCGCAAAGCTTGTTATTCGAGAAGGTGTTGGACGCGATATGAACTCATTTACGAAAAAGCTCGCGAAATTCTGGTGGCTACTACTTTGATGGCGAAGGGGTGGTTACTGTTATGACATTTGTTACTAGAGATGCTCTCAAGGTGTAAATCTACTTGCGGAGAGTTGACATGGTTAGATCCATGACGATTATTGGAATGATTGGAAATTAACTCCTGCGTAGCAGTTATGACGTTGCTTGATTACCCCACCCCCCGAATGATATTTAATTGACAATTGCGGACGAAGACGGAATTGTAGAGCAAAGTGAAGTCATCACATCTTACATCTTGCATGAATTTCTTGCAGACTGGACGAATTTCCTTGGACAATGTAGCACTAAACATCATGACTTGTTTACCATGAGGTGTACTTCTAAAAATTTCTTGTACATCTTTGCGCATGTCTGCAACAAATAATAGAGAAGGAATATTAATTTAAATAAACAATAAAAAATTTATAATTTATAAAAATTAATAAATAATTTACCTAGTTGCTCCAGCATTTTGTCGCATTCGTCAAGAATAAAATGCTTAAGGTTTTTCAAATTAAGTTTTTTACTTCTAATGAGAGCTAAAATTCGTCCTGGTGTACCAACTACAATGTGAGGGCACGTATTTTTTAAAACTTCTTCGTCCTTCTGAATGGGTAAACCACCAAAAAATACTGATACCTACAAATAAATTCTTTTATTTTAAACAGAAACTTTAAATTAAAAACAAATATTTTCTTTTAATAGATTTTGTCAGTAGTGGGTAGTGGTGAGATTAGTGTCATCATCTTTGGCTAAGATAATATTCACATCATTCAAAATCCTTACTAAAATAATAAAATTTGTTTTAAAATGAAAAAAAATCTTACCTTGACTTGTGGCATGTACTTGCTAAACCTTTCGTACTCTTTACTAATTTGGAAAGCCAATTCTCTGGTGTGACACATAACCAGCACATAAACTTGATTCTCTGCTAATTCTAATTGTTGCAAGGTAGCCAAAACAAATACTGCTGTTTTTCCCATTCCAGACTTTGCCTGACAAAGGATGTCCATACCAAGAACAGCTTGCGGAATGCACTCATGTTGAACTAAATTAATTTCATAATTAGTATAAAAAGCCATAGGAATAATAATAAAAATATTAATAAAATCAATATAACATAACTGACCTTCAGAAGGATGCTCAAAACCACAGTCAACAATAGCCCGTAAAATTTCTGGTTTTAAAAGGAAGTCTCGAAAACCACTACTGTGGATAGAGACATATGTTCCTTTGACTTCTTTTTTTGCTGGAGCAACTTCTCCATTAGTCTCTGCAATGTGTTCGGTCTGCTCCTCATCTTCATAATCCAAAAGATCATCATTGTCTGCCATTTTGTTAAAGTTTGTTTAGTTCTATCTGCAATTAAAAAATGAAATGTTCCATTACTTGCTATTTATTACTCCTTAGAACTTTTTCTGCTGTATCTCTATTATATTATTACACTAAAAATATCATTTTCGCAAAATGTACAAAAAAACCACGTTATGAAAAACTGAATTTATAACCTAAAACGAGAATTATCTATATCTAGCTTTTTCACGTTATCGTAGTGCCATTATCTGTTACACGAAATTACGAAAGAACTGCCGTTGAATCTTCCATAAAACGACGCCATTTTCTCGGTCGCCATATTTGCCAAAGCCGGACTTCCCAAGCACGTTCTTTTTTGCTTAATACATCCAGCGCAAAAATGCTATGAATTTCTAACTTTCAAACAACTAGTCACTTTAAGATTAATACTCACAGACTTACTTTATATTTTAATGTAAATACAAATAACGTGTAAGTGAAAGCGATCAAAAACTCTGGCGTTTTGGCGTCACCCGGCTCAAGTGGGTTCGTCTATCGATCCGTCCCATGTTCGTAAATAAAATCTTGTTTTACTCAAACAAAACGCTTAAAAGATCATATTCTAACTCCAAATATCAAATATTTCACGAATCTAATACAAAGTACGCAGTGCGTGCTTGAAAATACACAAAGAACAAAATGAAGGAATCGGAGAAAATACAAAGGCGACGTGACTTACCGTTCCACAGAAAGAAACTAACCACTCGACACGAACAGCTACCTCTGCTACCCGCCAGCCCCGCCACCCGAGCGCCAACCCGGTCGTTTTAGTTAACTGTAGGTAAGTATTCAACTACACAGTACACGCTATAGTGCGTTTCGCACGTTTTTAAAGACACACCTACTCTTACGAGCTAATACTTTGTGATTGTGACGCCACGACAAAAATCAATGATAAGAACTTCCTTCGATTTGTTCAAATAACAATAAAGACAAATTTTACTTTACCTTTTTAAATTTATTATTATTGAAATAAATCTTAACTTTAAACAACTTTTAGTATGAATTATAACGTCAATATAAATAATAATAATATTTGTTGTGTTTTCATTAATTTTTAAAGTAATAACATTTTCTTTAAGTCTTCTTCATCTTTAGCGAATCAATATTTACATCTACATAAATAAATGAAAAAACATGAATTTTTAATGTTAGTGGGACTTTTATTGAATTCTAACTGTATACTTGCTACTAAATAAATAAATATATTTTTACTGCATTTTGAACAAAAAAACTAAAAATTTAAAAAGCAATAATTTTTTAAAAGAAAAATTTTTTTAATAGCAAATGCTTGAATTAGAATTTGGCCACCAGATCAAAAGGATCCAAAATTTACATGCTAGATAATTATTACCTACATATGTGTGTGCATACGCCCCTGAATTTATTTAGTGAGAAAACTGTACTCCATGAAAATAAATTTGCAAGCGTCCTATTTAGAATTCCGAATAAATGTGAATCTCAACATTTATATAGTCTTGGAAGGTTACATGTTAAAAAAAAAATTTATTAACTTTGCTTAAAATTTTCGCTAATGAATTATTCTGGCTTGATAATGTTTTTAAAGTTTTCTACGTGCAAAATCGCAAGAGATTTTTTGATTGCTTTTAAGACAATCATCAATTGAAACACTTTAGCAGATTTGATTTTTTAAGATTAAATTTTAATACAATTAAATATTTGTTAAAATAGTAAATGAATGAGTCTCAGATTAAACAAAAAAAAATTTATTTATTCTTTAGATTTATTTAACTAATTAGAAAAAATCTTAATTCCGCCTCCACGCAGTTAATTGAAATGTAAATCTATTCCTTTTAACTTTAAAAACTAAAAGAAAAAATCCTGTCCTATTCTGAAGCATTTCAAGCGATTTAATTGGACGTCTATCACCCACAACTCATCTCTTCAACATTCCCCGACGCATCGAATAAAGCCATAAACCTCAAAGGAACGCGAAAAGCCTCCCGAAACCGTCAGCTCCGCCTCTCCTCCTCGCTCCGGCCGCTGAGTTATAATAACTCGGCGCGCGTTAAAAAGTGTTAAAGAGACGTCTGGAGCTTGCGGCGCGCGACTCCGTACTAAATAAGCATTCGGGCGTCAAGAGAATAGCCACGCTTTTGTATGGCTGAGAGAACCTGCGAGTCGTTTCGAAAAAACATTAGTTTCCTTCCACGAAATCCAGCGCGTATTATAGTGAACTCCAAGTAGCGAGCTTTTTCGGCGAGTAGCGCAGTTTCGAGAGTTTGTTTGCTTTTGTTAGAAAGCTGGTTGCCGCTGCTACTGCTGCTCGCCGAGTTTATTTTAGAAAAAAGAGCATAAGTGGAAAAACTTTAGTTTTTTTTAGACGAGTGGGCGCTTCCGACGCTCTGTGCGCTTAGTTTTCGAAAATTTCGTACAGCAATAAAGTGGGCCGAAAATTTCACTTGGCAGAGGATTCAAAGGTAATTACTTTTAATCGTTTCTGTGACTAATCAATATGGAAAGTTGAAATAGAATCTTTAGATAATGGCCGTTTCATGAGACGATCTTAATTTCGGTTAAAAATAACGTTTCGTTAAAATAATGACAGTGGATGGTATTGAGCTTTCAGCTTTGATGTTGTTACTCGTTGAAAAGTATTTGTATGTTTCTTCAAAGCTTTTTTAAGAAAGCCTTCACGTTTAGACGAGATTTTAAGACTTCTTTATAAACATTTTGGAGAGCTGTACAGGATAGAAGTTTTAACGATAAATAGCGATTTAATCTCTAAAATAATGTTTGTATATTGAAAAATAGCAGAGTTTTTAATTGTTGAAAATTTGATTAGTCGGACCGATTTCTAATCTAAAATCGGTAGAGTAAACACTTTTATCTTAAAATCTTTTTAAAAATTAGCTCACCATCGAAATGAATAATAAAAGAAATCTTCCATATATTAGAATCGAATATTTGTTTGACCTCTCGGCAGTTGTTTTGATATGACGTTTGCAGGGAAAAAAGAGAAAACTTTCAACACCCTGACACTCGGCATTTGGCGTCTTCCTTTGTTCTCGGCGCAAGTGCGAATTGGCGCGTTGCAAAAGGGCAGGTTAAAAACGGCCTCCAGGAAAAACCAGCCACTCATCTTTGGCGTCTCCAGCTTTGTTTTCCTAGGCAGTGAAAGGTTTGGCGGGGCTGGCAGACAGGCCGGCCCGCAGACAATAAAAGATCCACGGCGTTCATATTAATATCCCAGTGTGGTGCAAATCGAGCGGCGGCCGCCCGCGCTTTGAAAATAAATCGGGCGGCGGCGGTGGCGGCGAGTCGCCGGGAGCTTCAGTCGGGATACGCGCACCGGGTGCTGAGCTTCCAAATGGGAGGTTTCGGCGGCGGCAGCGGCGGCGCCGAGCCGAGCGAGTTCGTCACGAAGCGCACGTGCTTCTCCTTCCTCTTCTCCGTCGGCTTTCTGTGCCTGCTAGGAGGCTTCCTGCTGGGGAGGTTCGTCTCCGACAGGACCATTCTCATGAGGGAGCAGCGGATGCTGCAGGAGCTCGAGGGCAACGGACTGCTCGCCACCAAGGACCTGCAGGATGAGCTCGTAAGCTTGCTCAACGCCAGCAGCTTCCATGAGGATTTTGAGATGTGAGTCCAGCTTCCTTCGGCGGCATCTTGCTGCTCTGTGCTTTCACTCTTCAATCCTTTGGAGTATACCAATCGTTTTGCAAATAAGATTATTATTTAAAAAAAAAGTTCTTTTACCAGTTAACTATAGTTAATGATTGACTAATTTGCAATTCAACCAGTAATTAGTTTTTAAATAATTTTTTATATTTTTGCGTATATATTTTATACCACTGGGCTGTAGTGTCCATCTTTCTAAATAAATAAATAAATAAATAAATAATTTTAATGCAACTTTGTTCATGGAATAATAACGTATCTTTTAAAACAAAAATTTAGATACTTAATTAATGAATGCCTGTTGGTAAAAATGATAAATCAAGAAACCATCAAGTTGATCTTATTAAGCCCTCAAAATCTAGTTCTGACATCATCTTTACGAGTGTTATAACTCAAATTTATTAAATTCTCCTATCCTCCCTCTCCTTTCGGCCAAATTAGTTTTCGGAATGAAATATTAATCACTAAAAAATTATTTTTCTGAATCTAAATCTATTTTTTCATATTATGTTAATCCTAATTACGCAACGTAATTTTAATAAAATTTCAGTACACTTATTATGTGCACTAAAAATGAAAAGAAAGAGGTTTTGAAATTTCATACAAAAATATCGTGAATGAAAAATGATTTCGAGAAGAGATTTCCTCTAAAAATACCATACACTATTCTTACATAGAAAAAGAGTACATTGTTGTAATCCACTGATTGATCTCTTTACGAAATCGTGCTTACCATTTGAATCTTAATAAGCTATGAGCCACGCGGAATTTCTTAAACTTAATGTGCTGCTTCAAAAAACGGTTAAATATCAATATCATTTTGAACATTAGCCAGAAACTATGTAAATACAGGTCAAGAAATTTGAAAACAAACGTTGGAACATACTGGCACAAAAAGACTACAATAAAATATGCCATTAAATGCTTACAATTACTTTCACGCCTTAGAGTTATAAATAAAATATTTAGCAATGTAAATTTATTTTAAAATACATGATGACTAATTGCGCAAAGAAAACATTGTATTTAAATTATTAAAAATTGTAATTAAATAATGCTATTTTTTAGGAATTTACATTTATACTTCTGCTTTACAGGGACTCTAAAGTTCGAAATTTAAGGCGATTAGGTGTTGACAGGATAAAGGACATTTTCTCTGACTTGAGTATATTTCGATTAAACGTTAATGAAACAAAAACCCATACCATTGCAACAATTTGTGGAACTCAAGAGCAAGGTGAAAATAACAAATAATTTATATGATTTTTGAAAAAAAGTAATTCATTCTCGAATTGTAAATAAAAAGCTGTTGATCATGGGGATCTCAAAATTCGTTTTATTTTGCTATATAAAGCTACTTATTTGATAAAAAATGGTATGCTGTAGTTACAGCACTTTAACTCATAAATTCATTTGAAATATTTAGACAGATACGTAGTGGTATCGGCAAGCGGCGAGGGTTTTGATGTTGCGATTCAAGTAGCCAGAGCTCTGGATAATATTTACCGCAATAAAAGATGGGAACCAAATAGGACTTTGATTTTCTGTGTTTTTCTTGGCTCAAAGGACTTCTGCAGAGAACGATTTCTCAATCGGGCCAAACCGAGAATCGCAGCTTACATTGCAGTTCACGGAAACGCAGCGAGAGGTTTGCCCTACATCGATAATTTTAAATTTAGAAATTCCTTTGAAAGATCTGGTTTTAATTGTGTTATACTGATAGATTTAATAAACGATCAAAGTTTGCGTGCTTCGTTTCAGGAGGTGATGAAATAGTCATTTCTGGATCTGGTATGGTCCAATCGACAATTTTGGATTCGATGAATATAGTGAAATTCTATCACAAGAATTCGTTTAAAGTTGTACACTCGCCGAATGCGCTTCCAAGATTGAATCTTGACATCCCTCATGCTGTTTTATCTTTCTTAGTAATTATAAAAAATATAATTACATACATTTAAGGTATAAAGTAAAATATAATTAATCAAATGAATGTACTGCTTTTAGGATACAAATACTACTCTTAACGATGTTGAGCAAAATCAAAAGATTTTAGGTCAGATTGTTGGACTGACATTATGGAAGTTGTCTGAAGAGGTATTTTTTCAGTGGAATCCTAACTATTTCCATGAAATTTTGAATGACGCTCTAAATACAATACGATCTCCAGAATTAATAGAAACTAAAAGTAAAGAAAATTTAAATAAAATTTACTGCATTCTATTTTAGTAATCTAAAAAGTATTACTTTTTCTGCAGATCTTTTGAATGAAACTCTTATAAACTTAACGAATAGTATTTCACATTTTAATTCAGAACTAGATACTGTAAACCTTATGAAGTGAGTAAAATGAAGATTTATGGTAATAAAAAATATGATTAATGTAATCAATTGTTTTTGTAGTGCTTTAGATGTTCGCATGGTGAATGATCGACTGTTAGATTTAGACCGAACTATGCTCTGTTCAGATCTGTACTTGCATTCTAAAACAGACTTAGCAAAATTTAAAACAGTTCGATATGAACCAAATCATGTTATTAAGTCAAACCTAGATGAAATTATTAATTGTTACAAGGCAGCCCAACGTATTCTTGAAGATCAAGCTGTCTGTAAAACAATATTTAAGGATACTGATGAATAACTGCGACAACTCTTCTCATTATTTTTTATAAAGTTGTTTTAATCTTATTTCTTAAAATACTTTTCAATCTTTCATTACAGTCTATGCAGCAATATTTACAGCACCATTTCAAAATTACATCATAAAAATTTAAATAAATATATGTATATATTATGTATATATTCTGCATGTATATATTTTTCATTCATACTTTGTGCAATAAATCTATCACACACTTCAATCAATGAACACTGGATGCTCCATATCTGATCTCTCGTTCAAACTGTTCTGCTTTCAAGGTACCATCTATTGACTGACAATCTGGATTAAACACAGAATAAGCACTTACTTCACCTTTCTTTTTTGGTCCAGATCTTGTGTTCAAGAAAATAAACACCAGTGCTGAAACTATTAAATAAACAGTTCCAAACTCTACTTTAATAGTGATTGCATACAGCGTGGCCCACAACAGGAAGTACAGGAAGTACATTGTCCATCTATAGCGTCGGCTTGGTGGTGGTGTTAGATCTATACTCTCCTCTGATATGATGCTCTCGAGGTCATCCTTGTCCTGTAATCTTTCATATTCTTATTTTTGTTAAGATAACATAATTTTTATCAGCTGTTCTTTTGTAAAAAAAAAAAAACAAAAATACAAAAACAAAAAACAAAGAAACTATGTGTTTTTATTATTGACCGATTAAACAACAAAAAAAGATAACCTTACATCAACAGAGGAAGTGGGACTCCGCTGCCACGACAGAGCTTCTTTTATCGAGTTTTTCGCAGCTTCCACCATCGCTTCTTTTCGCTTTTTACTTCGATAGGCTGCGAGTTTGGCATCCATTGAAATCTAAAGAATTGCTCAATCAAGCCTGCCGAAATGTTCACTTAATGGACATTTTTGGCAACACCTGTTGAGAGACGAACACATCGAACGAACAGCTGTCACCTCGGACGCCACTTTAAATTGCGTAAACAAAACACGCGCGACGTTCCGTATTTCCCGGAAAAAGCGTCCGATGGCGCTTCATAAGCGAAATTTTAAATTTTCAGAGCCCTCGTTTTTTGACATTGATTCTCAATTGTCAACCAAGTAATATTGTAAATAAACGTTTTGAAATAATTATAATTTGCGCAAAATGCAGGATTTAAAGTTGATAGAGAGATATGAAAAGTTGATCGAACGTCGTATAAGTGATGTCTCGAGCATATGGAAAATTTCAAGCATGATACTCTACTTTGCAACTTCCTTTTCGAGTTTTTTAACTGCGACTTTTTTTCACACTTTCGTGGTACAGTATCGCAATTAATCTCCCCTTTTTTATAGACAAACGTTTTCTGTTTTAATTTTAGTACCAAATTTGCGGAGGTCACTGCCTTTTCTGGGCGGAGGTAATGCTAGATCCAACTCAATGGAAACCATATACAAACGGCACGATACACAGGATAAGTTATGATCATTTACACCCGGCTAATTGGACCCACGATATTCACGTAATTCCACAGATTCAGAGCGCCTGCCACTTAGTTTTTATCTCTTGCATGATATCCTTCTTTATTGCTACCTTTTTACTCGCCATGTTCACAATCTGTGGTAGAGGAGGTTCTGACTCTGTGAGGCAAGTTTTCTTTTAATACTTTGAGCATTAACTTTCTTTAAATTAAAAATTAAAATTAAAAACGTTAAAGTTAAATTTTAATCTTGTTCTAATAATATTTATAAGCTTTTTTTTAATTCTTTACCAAGTAAAAATAAGATCGAGGATCTTCTATAACTTTTAAAGCAAGTTCTTCTGCAAATTGTTAATTTATTATGTTATAAAATCTTTTATATTATTTTCATCGAGTTATATATACTTATTCAACAAATTATATTTATTAATACTGAATCGATAAGTTTATTTTTCAAGAAGTAAAAAGCAACGCTTTTTTAAATTCTTTAAAATAAGTAAAATACATCAAATATAACTTTTATTTTTGAACTACAGATAATAATCTATATACAGCATATTTATTAAAAAAACTGAATTATTTTTAAAGATTCGAAGCTCCATGGAGAATCGTAATTCCGGCGTTATGCCTGAGCTTAATCATGACAATTCTAATGCATAAGGTCACACTCGATTTCGAAAACGGATATTTTCACTTTTCCAACAGTCTTTATACCCAAGCTAACTTGGTTCTAAAACTAAATAATGAGTCCTATCGATACACAAGGTACTTATCGACACCGCGATCAAACACTTTCCATCGCTTCTAAATGCAAAAAATTCATTTTTCAGCGAATGCAGGGTGTTTTACGACTTCGTCATGTCGCACAACGACGGCCGGTTAGATCCGTGCAAAATGTTCTCGCATATTTACGTAAGCGTTCAAAGATGCTTTCAGATAAACGAGGAATTGATTCGAGAACGCAACTTGTAGGTTTCGACGAACGTTATGGTTTACAGCTGGTTGACAATACTTTTGATACATTGCGCAAGGGTGCTGACGAATGGTGATTTTACGCTGCTGAAAGTCAGGATTTATGAGGTACCGGATAAAGGACGGAAGCGAGATGCTGTTCTTAAATCTATATTAAAAAAAAATCAAACCAGTATCGACATTCACAAGGAGAAAGAGCTTTAGGATAAGATTTTTTATTATTACGCTACTGATTGTTATTATGATTATTATTATTATTAAGCCTTTCAGTTACTCGTTTTTGTTTTAATAAATTTTTCATTTTCAAATCATCTGCTCGCAGTTTTGATCTGAGATTTTCATTTCGTTTTTTGTACTTTGCAATTTCTTTTACGGCTGCTTCCATTTTTATGAGCAAGAATGGGGATTCCAGAAGGCCGATTTCCTCTCTGAGTTTCATAATATTTTTGAACAGTATTGCTCTTCTTTTCAAGAGTTTGACTGCCTTCGAGTGTTCAACTGTACTCTCTGTAGTGGCCGCGATTAAAGTGAAGGATGCTTTCTTTATTTTTTGCTTGTAGAGATCCGATTCTTCTGCTATATGTCTAATAATCTGGAAAAAACGATTGAAATATTATTATTTTTTTTTTAGAAGCATTTTTATTGCAAAGAATACCTTATTCCGAAAAAAATAATTGCACGTAACGTTCGTTTCAATAAATAAAAATTAAAAAAACGATTTTCTCGCTTATATAAATACTCGTTTGAAAAATAGTATTCGAACTCGGTTTATTTACAAATAATGTTTGCAAAGTCATTGCTGTTTAAAAATAGGATACTGGAATGAATTTATCAAAAGGAAAACAAGTGGAAAGTTGGAAAAGGCGGCTGAAAAAAATACCGCTGCGTTCGAGTAATTTTTGTCTCCGATCCTCTTCATGTGATCTTTCTGCTCCTCGCTCTTCTCGGTGTAAACCTCCTTCTTCTTGAGCATGTACTCGTAATCCATCATGGAATAGCCGCGTCCGAGATTGTCGCATTTCTCGAGGCTGACTTGCAACTTCTCCAGCTGATAGTGCAGCTGTACGAAAGCAAGACGAATGACCGCGACGTCGTTCATCCGCCGTCGTTGATTCATCAGCAGATGATCGACCTCCGCTACCCAGGCTTGCTTGCTGGTTTTGAGCGGCTTGATCTTGCGACCGACAGTCAGTTCGCGCTCCATCAGAGCCTCGAACGCCTGGTCGAAGTTTGAGTTCGCAACCTGGAATTCGTCTTGTAGGGTTTGCACCTCCACTTCGAGGACTCTTTGGCGGTGCTCGATGTCGTCGCGAACCCTTTCGAATTTTTCTAGCAATGCGAAGTAGCTGAAAGACGAGTTTATCGATTTTAGTGCTGCTTTTAAATGCTTTCAATTCAGTTAAATTGATTTGAATTTACAATTAAAAATTCTAAGATAATCTATAGAAGAAAGAATTGTTTTTAATATTTTTTAGGCTTATCATAGAATTTTCCTAAATAGAGTTTAAGAAATGAATGAATCCATCATTACCGATTATCTTGAAAAATGATATAGTCATCGAACTTGTCGATCGCAGAGAGGTACCAAGACGTCTGCTTAATATAAGCCATGTATTGCTTGAGGAGAAACTTGTTCTTGGCCATAATCAACCTGCGCTCGGCTTGGATTTCCTTCAGAGTAGCAATCAATTCTCCGCGATCGACCAAAGTTACATCCACGACCCCGAACTCGCGCGGGTCATATTTCGTGGTGAACAATTCCGACGGGGTCACCACGTCCTCCTCCTCGTACGAGCTCTGATCGTCATCCTTCGGCGGGTAGTCAAAGAGCGACTTTTGCGACTGAATCGGCAAGGCCTCGAGTCCCTCGTCCTCCTCGTCCTCGAACACGAACTCGCCGAAATCCTCCAGCTGCTCCGTGAAGTCGGCATCTGTTGTTAAGCTTCGATTAGCTTTTCTAATAGAAGAGATAATAGTTATATGGTAAGAAAAGTGCAAGCTCACTGTTGTTCTCGGCAGCGTTAGACATTATCGCAAGCACTTAAAATTTTCTGGGATTCTGAGATGATAACTGATTTTTTAAACAATAGAAGCACAATAAAAACAAATGCTGATGTATTGGCCGAGTTTCTTTTGGCTTTATCAAAGCCTGTTTTGCTTCCGCGTGTACTTAGTTTTTCAAGCAATTTATAGCGATAATTTTAATTGCAGTGATTTGCATATTCAAGTGTCAAAATATCGTTTTATTATAAGTGTAAATTATCGCATTCATATTTCGATGATACAAAAAATAATCGATAAAAAGAGTTACAAAATACTGGAGATGCAACGGTTATCTAACCGCTTACAAAATAAATTATGATATCTTAGTTGGCACGTTAAACTGGTATAATTCGATAAAAAGGAATTTTCTTGATTGAATTATCTTGTTGGTGGAAGCGTGGCGCCAAATATCTTTTGTATTATTGGAGGATATCCACATGCTTATTAATTAAAGGATCAAACTTCGTGTATCGTACTAAACTCTAAACTGAGTAAAATATTTGTTTATGAATTCAGATTGAATAATTGCTCTTAATTTTGTTAATCGAGTAGATCTGATAACGGAGTGGCATAAATAGAATACGAAAATATTATTCGTTTTGTATAAATTTATTTCAGTCGGTATATTACATCTGCATTCTTTGTTTCTTCAAAATGCGACTCTTGATTTATCCTCGTGATGGTTACACCCGCGAATGAATGCGGTGTCTTTTTACGATTGTTGGTCCTGTTTGATTGGGAGAGTCAGGAAAGTTCGGTGTACAGATGGTAATAGTACTTAATTTTATAAAAACTAAAAAAGGTAGAGAATTCTTTTAAATAAATGTCAGAGTTTTATTATATCTCCAGGTAAATAAATGAATGATTTACAAATGAAAATTGAAATGGACAATTTAAAATTCCTAATTAGTAGAAGAGTCAACGAATCTCGTTTTCATAGCGGCCTCTTTGCGTATGTTTCTACCCCTCAGCACCATATCTTGACAGTGCGAGTGGTGTACGTCCTTAGTAGGCTCATCATCGGCATCTCTCAACTGAATCAAAAACATACGTCTGGGCCTGTCGGACAGATTCACGTAAGATCCGTGGAGCAGCAGGTAGGAGAAGACGACAACGTCGCCCTTCTTGGCGGGGACGGGTGTAGCGCCGGAGATGGGGAACCGCTCGGGATCGACGTAGCGGTACTTCTGACCGTTCTCGTCGATTAACTCGCGTTCCTTCAGTGGACCCAACTTGTGGCTGCCAGGGTAAACACAAAGACCACCATTTTCTGGGGTCGCGTCGTCCAGGTGGATGAAAACTGCCAGCATGGTGTGATTCTTGAACGGGAAGTATGGGTAGTCTTGGTGCATCAGAAAAGGAGCACCCTTTCCTGGGGGCTTGATGTGAGCTTTAGTGTGGTGCAGAAGGACGTTGGAACTGCCCATGATATCCTCGATAGCATCGAGAAGTTTGGGGTGGAGGAGAAGTCGGGTGAAGGTTGCGCTATGTTGCTGTAGGTTGTGGATGGATTTTACCTAGAAAATCATTAAAAGTTGAATTGGACACTTGAAATAATTTGTTGAATTAGAAAAGAATTATATTTTATAAATTTCATTAAATTCTTTTCGATGTTGTAATCATTTTTATACTTACAGAATAGTTAATATTGTTAGCAGCTTTTTTCATGTCTTCACCAATCCATGCGGCTTCTAAACCCTGCATGTTTTCCTTCTCCTTTCTGTTGAACAAATCATTGTATTCATCATAGATTTCTTGAAACTCTTTCTCATTGAATAATCCTTCTAATTTCACAAAGCCATTCTCTGTATAGAAATCTTTTTGTTCAGGAGTCATTAACTTGAGTTTGCCCATGTTTGGTAAGTATTGGATGTTCTCTCTCAGGAGTAAGCTGAGAAACTGAATTAAATGTCTTTTCACTGGAGTTTTAAATACTAAAGTTTCAGCCAAAAAATATTGATATGCATTACTGATTAAAACATTCACATCATGCTGACAAGAGCAACAAAAAATAGTGTTTGATGAAAAATTTTAAGTCTATTATTTTTTTAATATTACCTGAACAATACAATATTTAAATATCTAGCATTTGAGTCATTAACTTAATAATAAATTTTCAGTCCTAATTTTTTTCAGATAATACAAGAAATGAAAATAAAAAAATTTAATGGAAACCTAGCAAGTGATGACCTTTTCTTGATATCTCTTCGAACCAGTTGAAACTGATTAATATGAAGTTACTTAATATCTTGAACTTGGCACTATCTATTTTCAAGTAACGAACAGATTTTATTATTGCCTTTACTTTTTAAAAAACTATATAAAATGTTATAAAAATAAAAATATAAAATTTTTTTCTAAAAAATTTTCCCTTAAATTAATTAAGTACTTTTTAGTAAAGTAAAGAAAAGATATACATAGTTTATAAAATTGTTTACGTAAATTTTCTTTAACAATATATATTCTCATATTGCAGATTTTAATATTTCATTAATTTAATCAAGTACTATTTACAATAAAAGTCTATTTATAATTATCTTAAAAATTTAAAACCTTTAAAAACTTCTCTTGACTGAAACCATTGATAAGAAATTTCAGATTCATTGTCTAATTTTTCTACAACACATTTTTCATCCGTATAATGTCCACTAAAAGAATCATGATAAACTTTGATTAAATTATCACAGTTGCAATTTGGAGAACTGTCTTCACTGTAATTTAGTCTCACACAAAAAGTGTTAAAATTTTGTGAAGATAAGGCAAATTGTGGTTTGGGCACAAAAAACTCTGAAATCTTGTTTGGATCTTTCTTCTGAACAAGAACAAATGTATTTGTGAGTCCTAAAGGTGCAGCCATTTCGTCTTGCAATTCAGGGCATTGTAGCATTGACCTAAAAATAACATTAATTTCAAAGTTATAAAATAACTACAATTGATATGCATTTTTAAAAATTATCATGTAAGAGAATTATTCACCTCATAACATTTAATAAAGATTTACGATACGAATGTTGATGTTCTAAATGAACATTGCTATCCAAAATCTTATCTGGTAACTCAAATTTAATGCATAATTTTGGTGATACAATTGTAGCTCCAACAACAATTACAATTTTTTTGACATTGCATCCTTCAAGAGAAAATTGTGAAGCTAAATGATTAGATACATTACCCCAAGAGTTAACTAAACTTTGCATTGCTGAAAAGTTTCTGTCAGATGGTTTTGAATTTGCGTGAAGTTTTATCAAAGAGTCACAGGATAGAGGAATCTGTTGCTTCTGGTACATAATGTATTTCAAAACTTCAAGTATTATTTGTGAACAGGTATGACCTGTTAAAGGTTCTTCTAAATTCACAGATATATGAGATACAGTTTTTTTATTATGTCGAAACATTTTTGAAAGATAGAAAATTTATTTGACTTTCAATAAAATTTGGAGTTTCGAAGTCAGGTTATTTTACGGTGACGAGTCTCACGTTTATTTGTTTCCAAATCTATATTCTTGTAGTAAGTTTGAAGTACTACAAAATTGTTGATCAAATACACATAACATTTAATACATTTTAATTATCTCGATCACAGTTTTGGTAAACAAATTATCACATTTTTTGAGTAAAACGATTGAACCTACTTGTTTTTGTAAACTACGCACTTCGAAGTCACGTGGCAACAACAATAATCTCGTACTCGAATAACGATTGAATTTCGATCTATCGAAGAATTAACTTTACAACATAACCTTAAAATCTAAACTTTTTGCTCCGATTGTTTGTACACAATCGGTTGACATTTACGTGATCACTTTAGTTTGTAGAATGTTCGTCTTATTGGGCGAATTAAATTTTTGGACATTCGACAATGACGTTAACGTTAAGGACACAGATTTTGGTGCTTTCAGGTATAATTCCGTCCGTTTCCTTATATTCCACCTACCTGTGATTAACATTCCACTGTAATGCGGTACATAATTACCGAAAAGCACGTAAAGTACTGTTACATGCGTATTTTACAAATAAAGAATTTTTTATGAATGTGCATTTTTTTATTTAAATTATTATATATTGAAATAAATGGATTGATTACTGAACTATAAATAAATTATAAATAGCGAACAAAAAATTGTTGTTAATAAAAATTATATTTTTTAGCTACCATGACAAAAAAGTTGATAATGTTTATGAAGAAGGAAAAAGATCTTATGCTCAAAAGCGAGGGATGGTCTATGTTCCACAGAATAAAAAAGGCCATAAGATGAAAGATGCTGTTAAATATTTAGAGGTAAATAAATCTTAGCATACTTCATATGAAAACAATGTTGTTTATTATTATGTTCACACAGGAACAATTAAGAGATTATTCAACTATACATTGTCAATGGTTTGACTATTGTACAATGCAAATTATGCTTAGTTCTGGTTTATTAATATATATACAAGTTGATCTTCGCTCAGGAGATATTCAAAAAATTGTGTTTGACAAATATTTAGTTGGAAAACTATCTGATAGATTATCTGATGGTAAACTTCAATTTAGACTTTTAAATTATTATATTCATTTTTGTAGTTAAAATATATTTATTATTGTTTTGTAGCTATAATAACAAAAAATTATTTAATATGCACCTATAATGATAGTCAAGTTACTTTGGTAAATTATATGAAACAAAAGAAAAATATATTTGACAAAATAAACAGACTAGATCCAAAAGTGTGTACATTTGATATTTGTGGACCAAGTGGACGTAGATTAGAAAAAAAAATACAGCATAATCGAACAGAAGACTTGGTGAGAATATAATTTTATTAAATAAAGCAATTTTAATACAATTATACTAAAAGTTTTTGTGTATTAGATTTTGATATGGTGGAAATCAGCTATGAATGAAGTTTATCCATGGAGTCCAACAGTCAAAGAACATGATCGTGCAAATGTGCATCTTTATAGACTTACTGGGTATAAAAAACTTAATTATAAGATGCATTGTGGGGAAATTTTGCACCTTTCCTTTGGTACTATATCTCTTTTTTTTAATTTCTTTGCATTGAGGTATTTTATTTGATTATCACTCAGTTGCACATTCTTTTCTTCTTTCTCTTGATCTATTCGCTTTTGCTTGTCAGCTTTAAATTAATAAATTAGATATTATTAATTTTAAATTATAACTATCATTATGTTTTTAATACAAGATAAAATGTTACTTTTGCATTTTCCTCTGCATATACATAAGTGCTTTCTTTTATGCGCAATCCAAAAAGCTTTTTTGTATTCAGAAGATCTAGAGAGATTTTCAGCAGTCTTGCGATCAATTTTTTTAGGTAGTTCCCATGTTCCCTAATAAATTTAAACAACAATGTTCAAATTTAAATACATTTTATTTATATGTTACTTACTTTGTAATTTCCCCAAGGATCAGATCTTTTAAAACTAGCAAACAATCGTCCATTTAAATGAGCTTCAAATTGTGTTGTTTGACAATGTCTTGTTGGCCATTGACAATGCCATCGTGGTACCTCCCAATATTGTAGTTTTGTTGGTACAAAACCATCTTCAGCCCAATGAGCATGCCAATTTTGAGACATCCTCTTTAATTTTTATTTTTTAAATTTGTTTGAGAAACAATAAATTTTGTTCTGAATGAGTTAGACACAGTGTAGTAAACCAATGTATTGATCAAAATAATTGTTTATTTCCATGGATACCAGAACATCTACAACTTAACTAACCTATTATAATAAAATTTTTGGATTTTAGGATTAAATTGGAATTGCTATGCTATCTTAGAACAGAATTTGATCCATTGTGCATTACATTTAGTACCAATTATGATAACGTTTTTCATTCTTTGGAACAGAAAGTTTCACGAAAAGTGAGTAATTTATTTCTTAGAAAAGATAAAACATATATTTAAGTTTTTTATTAAATACTTATTATAATTATAAAAAATGCACGTTTTTTTATAAATTTTAGGGTGAAGTCACAGTTGAATGGCGTACTTATGAAGTTTCACAAAATGATAAATTGCAAAGGATAGCAGTTGTTTCTGTACCTTTACCGACTCATACAAGTTGTGTTAGGTTTTCACAAAATCAAGAAATATTGCTATTATGCTGCATTGATGGTTCAATTACACTTCATGATCAATATAAAGGCACCAATAACAGTATAAAAGCAGCTTTTGTAAGTAAATTTTAAAACTCCCGTTTTTAGAGAGCCTAGGTTTTTGTTATGTTATTATTTGAGCGATTGTTTATTTCACATTCAGTCTAATTCCTAATTTATTTAATTTTCTAGATACCAACTTTGGCTTGTTGGCATAGTAATGGAAATATTTTTGCAATTGGTAATGAAAGGGGTCAAGTGCAACATTTTGATATTGCCCTGACTTGTGTTAAAAGTCAAATGCTAAGTGAAGACATTGCACCTTCAAACATTATAGATTTATCTTCATATTTTAGGTAATTTATTGTATTTGTTATTTTATTACAATACAATCTTATTACAATAGTAATCAAGAAAAGTTTATAAAAACTTTTTTTTCTTTATATTTAAAAGGACACAGCCTGCTCTTACAAGATTAGAGTGGAATAAAAAGAGTAATCCCAATTCTTTTATTGAGTATTACAATCATGGAGATTCACTTTTTTTGTTATTATTTGAAAGGTACAATTATAAATTTCTGGATAAAATATTTTTTTTATTACTCCAATCAAAGTCAAATAATTATAAATTTCTTTAAACGAATTTCAGAGGTCCAGTTGCAATAATTAGAATAGTTGAGGGAGAAAATCTTTCTGGGGATGACTTAGTACAAAAATATTTAGCTGTATCACAAGTTCAGCAAGCAGCATCACTTTTATTATCGTTGAATTGGGATTTATATCCCGACATTTGTATGCATTCATTAAACCAAATAGTAAATTATCTTTTTAAACTACCATTAAATCCTGAAAGAGAAAGTACGAATTTATGTTAAAAATACAAAGATTTTTAAAATCATTTTTCTATAAATAGAATTTTTTATTTTACAGGTCTGATTCAAAATGTCTTAGGTAGTTTTCATGTTCCAGTAAAACCCATATGTCAGTCAGTTCTTGAAGAATATGGAGATGAAATAAGAGATTTAACTAGAAGATTTTTTCATCACCTTTTGAGGTACTATAATAAAATCTGAGAGTCTTTATCATTGATTTTTGTATATTCAGTATTTTATATTTTAGATATAGATTATTTGAAAAAGCATTTCGATTAGCAATCGATTTAAGCGATCACGATCTTTTTATGGATATTCACTTTTACGCAATTGTCTTAAAAGACACAGAAATGGCAACTGCTGCAAAAGAAAAGGCTGAAGAAATAATTAGTAGATGTAACAGTTGCAGCAGTTCACGTAAATTTAAAAAAAAATAAATTTTTACTTGAATTATTTTCAGTTTTATACTTTTTAGCTAATTTGTAACTATTATTACAGATTCAACATGTTCGCGACCTTCATGCTCTCTTTGTTCGGACTCGGGGAGTGAAAAGGATGAATCATACACCGAAGACACAGAAAGTGAAGAATTTCCAAAAAGAGAAAAAGTTCACGTTAAACGTTCTGCCCACTACAAACATTCCAAGAATCCTCATAGCCAAGCTCCACCTCTCCCTGTCCTTTATCCTCCAATATATAATACAAGTGGTTTAATGTCGACATCTTTTAATGAAACCACTGACAAAAGCGAAAGTAATTTAATGTCTACGCCTTTTAACTTACCCAATGGTAGTATTCCTTCGACTTCCTATAACTCTACTGCGCCTAATTTTATTCCTAATTCTTTCTTAAATTCAATGCCTTACACGCAACAATCAGCTTTTACTCCTCTCACAAATACAAATTACACTCAATCAATGAGAAGTTATGATAATTTAATATCACCGTTCCGAAATCTCTCGCTTTCTAATCAATTAACGCCTAGTGTGGCACAGTCGTCGCTTAATAGTATGTCCTTAGAAAATATTACGAGTTCTTATCAAATGGGAAACTTTATGTCAAGTGCACTTAACACTTCGCCATTTGAATCTAAAGTAATAGAAGTTCCGTCCAGTTTAACTATGTCCTCTGTAAATAATACTAGTACTGATGTTATGTCTACATCATTTAGCAATCGTTTATTAATTACAGAGTCTACCTCGCAAAAAGAAACTTATGTTGGTGTAGAATTTGACAATGAGAAAAATTTAAATGGATTAACAGTATTGAAAGCTGGAGCAACTAATTCTCCACAAACAGATGATCCAATAATTACAGTAAAGCCTACATCTGCAGGAGATGAAACTGGCAATGATCCAAATTCGTTGTCCTTATTTAACTCTGGAAGTAATCTTATGTCTACATCTTTTAATGATCCAGAAGATCCTAATGAGGACACTAATTCCAATTCTTGTGATAGTAGCACAAACAGTAATTCAACTTCAAAACAAAAACATTCTGTAATGAGTATTCCACCACCACCACCTTCTATAACAGATTCTTTAGCAAACTACATTCACAATTTACCAAAGAAAAATTATGTTCTATCTAGAAGTACCCCTGGTCTAACAGATGTAGACAGTCCTCTTTTAAAACTTCAGCATGTAAAACCATTACATAATACCCCTGGTTTGGTACAACAGCAAAGTTCAGTTTCAAACATTTTGCAAAATCATCACAGAAATTCCAATTTCCAATCTACTCGAAAATATAGATTAGATTATGATTTGGATTATGTTCCATTTCATAATAGTTGTGATAATTTAAGTAATCTACATTCCAATATTAATCATATCAAATCAAACAGTTATAACATTTCATCTAAATCACATGATAGTACGCACTTTAAGTTAGGATTTTCACAAAGCAGTACAAATCTCAATATAAATAGGGAGCATAGATTATCTTCTAACATTCCTCCATTACCTGTTATAAATTCCTCTGTGAATGACAAATCCTCTTCTCCACCTGTGACATGTGCAGATGCTTCAACAACAGTTATAGAGAAGCCAAAAGTGAAATTTTCAGACACTGTTACACACATTTTAGTCCCAAATTCAGTAATTTTTTTATTAATTTAAATGTCTAAATAATATTAAAAGCACATCAAAATATTTATAAAATATTATTTTTAGGGACCAACGTATCGGCCGATTCAGAAACGTTCGGTTCCACAAGTGCACACTATGGATCCAAAACGAGAATTAGCAGAAAGTTTACCACTCTGTTTAGGAAATGAGGATTATCTTAAAGACTTTCAACCTTTGGCAAGTAAGTAGTGGTTTTCAGGAATGTTTACTTGAATTAATACTCAAACTCAAATCATTTTTAAAATTTTCAGAAGAATGTGATAAGCCAAAAGAAAATATAAAAACAGAGGAAACTGCCAAAATCAAAGTTGTACATTTTGGTCTTTTATAGTGTTCAATTTAATTGGTGCAAAATAATTTTAATGTAAAGAAACTTTGTTAAACAGAGTTTTTGTTGAACAATGAAGAGTATTATTGTAGTAATATTCACATATTTTTATACACAACTATATTGTAAATATTCCTTTATATACTTTTATATAATTTTATAAAATAAAGATAAAATTTTATATATTACATAAAAATTTAGTATTTACTATATATAACTAAAATCTATTTCTTTTTCATGGTTTCTAATTCACCCTTTAAGTCTAATAATTGTTTATCTGGAACAAATCTCTTCTTTTCTTTCTCACGATCATATTCTTCAATGTCTAATGTAACACCTTCAGGTAGAGCCTTTTCAAGGACTCTTATGAAAATTGGTAGATGTATAGAAGATACATTAGATATTTTTAACTGTCTTTCATAAATATTTAAATAATATTCAGCGTCTGATACTGTTGATCTAGGTTTATATCTTATAATTTTTAGTTGTTTGGCAGGCATAGCATAACTAAAATATATACATACATATATATTTTTGAAATATTTAAAATTAAAATATCTTAAAACATTTTACTAAATTATATTACCTGTCTTCTACATCAAAATCCATTACATTTGCTATTTTGTGAATCCAGCTTTGATAATGTTCCAAAATAGGAAAATCATATCCTTTTATTTGAACTGATAAAGTAGGATACAAGGGGTATTTTGGTTGTAAGGCCTGCAATTAAAGTTATATATATATCTTAAACTACCAGAATAAAAAATAAAAATTAGTTTCAGACGTAATTAATTATAACCTCCAAATAATCGGGTTCATAAATGCTATAAAACCTTGGCAAAATCTTATTCACCAAATTTGGTCGAGCGAGTGATATTAACTAAAAATATAATTCAATAAATTAATGAAATCGCATCTTATAAATTTAAAAATCTTTTATTATTTACAATGTAGAAAATGTAAGATTAAATCATGTGTTAATACATTTACCTTTTTAGAAAAATTTAGAGCCATATTAAAAAATCAACTAATAAAGCTCTAATGTATTAATTAGATGCAATTAACAATCATTCTAAATGTTAAAATAAAGATGATAAACACCAAGTTAGTGCTCTAGCAGAATAAAAGAAGCGAGCGCCGACGCCGACCGAACCGAAAACACATGGGGCACGCGTCAGCGTCGTCAGCGATGTCGCGATGTGAGGCGTTGCGATAGAATCCCTCAAAAAGTCCTAAACCTCGTCCTAAACGTTTTTCTTGTGGTTTCTGCACTTTGCAAAAGTGTGATGCAAAAACATTTTAAAAATAAATTATAAAATGACAGACACATGTGTTGTAGAAAATTGTGAGGCAAGAAAAATAGACAGTAAAAGTATCTACTTTTAAAGAGCCTCATTAATAGACATTAATAGACATGAAATCGCGAGGTAGATTGATTTATGCAAATCAACATTTTTTAAATTTAATCTGGCATACAGTATTTTTTAAATACGCATATAACGCGAATGTTTTTGATTTATCTGTTGATGACGTATTAGAAAATTATCATTTTACATTTCCTTGTAAAGAACATGGATCCGATATCCTAGCCCTAACTTATGATGTTTATTATTACATACGTCTTAAAATGCGACAGTACACGTATTAAGAACATCAAAAATTTTAAAAACAATCACCTGTCAAAAGAAATATGTTCAAATTAGAAATAACGTAATGTAACAACATTTATTGTTTATGTTTAAAATATTTAAATAAATCTTTATCCTTAATTAAAATTCATTAATCCTTAATGTTTATTAAAAATAATTGAAAAAGAGCCGCACGTACATAAAGTTATATATTTTTCTTTACTTATTTTTCATTTATTTCGATTAAATTTTTATAATTTTGAATTATTAATTGTTAAATGTTTTTTAACTATGATGTTTTCCCGCCTCTGTATTTACAAGTATTAACTACTGCGCATGCGTCACTATAGGAAAGCGTTATCCAGAAAAACAACATAACCTTTTTAAATTTGTAAAAGGTAACAAGATCTTTTCTTTAAAGAGTGTGTTAAAATATTTAATTGACTTTGTTTTAAAAATGGCGAACCGTACGGTGAAAGACGCTAAATCGATAAGAGGTACTAATCCTCAGTACCTCGTAGAAAAAATCATCAGATCTCGAATATACGATAGTAAATACTGGAAAGAAGAATGTTTCGCTCTAACTGCCGAACTTCTTGTTGATAAAGCTATGGAATTAAGGTAAATTAACAAAAATGATTAAAAAAAGTTATTTTAATGAAATGTTTAAATTTATTTTTATGTAATTAATAAATAAATATATTTTACATTCTTTTTTTAATACTTAAAATTATTTTTTAGATTCATTGGTGGTGTCTATGGTGGTAATGTAAAACCAACACCTTTTTTATGTCTCATACTAAAGATGCTACAAATTCAACCAGAAAAAGACATTATAGTCGAGTTTATTAAAAACGAAGAATTTAAATATGTAAGAGCTCTTGGAGCATTTTATATGAGGCTCACAGGAACTTCTTTAGACTGTTACAGATATTTGGAACCGCTATTTAGTGATTACAGAAAACTCAGAAGACAAAACAGACAAGGTCAATTTGAATTAACTCACATGGATGAATTCATTGATGTTCTAATGAGAGAAGAAAGAGTTTGCGATATAATATTGCCTAGAATACAAAAAAGGCATGTGCTTGAGGAGAATAATGAATTGGGTAAGAACTCCTTAGCATTTTTGTTAATTAAAAATATTAGATCTTATATTATTTTACTTAATATATGATTTATATTTATTTCAGAGTCTTACAAATCACCATTAGAAGATGATATGGAAGAAAACATAGAAAGTTCAGAAGATGAAAAAATTGTTGTACCAGTCAAAAGGAAAAGAGCAGATGAATATGATGCAGAAAGAGATCGTCATAGAGAGAGAGATAAAGGGCACTCTCGATCTGACAAAAAGGAAAGACGACGATCTCGAACAAGATCTCCATCCAGAGATCGTGATCGACGAGACAGAGAAAAAAAGAGAGAGAAAGATAGATATAAAGATCGGCGAGATCGCGAAAGAGACAGAAGAGACAGAAGAGATCGAGATAGACCTAGGCATTAGACCACTTATTTTTAAGCATTTATGACTTTTATACAACAAAAAAGTGTATTGTGAACAGTAGATGGAATATAAGTATATGTTTTTGT
>JAWWEO010000036.1:27418459-27440504 GCA_035582975.1 Ormyrus labotus
TGAAAAATCGTTTATATTAATATACGAAAAATGGCCATTTTTTATGGCCATTTTATAGATTGAAAATTCTACCAGGGGAGCTGAGTGAGTACTTACGAAAAATGCACGTTTTTCCGTTTATTTATCCTTTGCGAAATCCTTCGCGGTTGTCAGGTTAGTTAATTTTAATAAATGTTTTATTTAGGTTAGATTTTACAATTTGAAAGTTTGAAAAACTCGTAAATATTTCTTTTGCCAAGCTCAGCAACGCAGCTTTTCTTTATTGTAAGTTTTTAAAGCAAATTGCAACCCTTCTTTCTAACCTCCCGACACGAAATTATTACGAATGAAATTACCGTATCCGAGGAAAAAGCCAACTTTTTCTCCGTACCTTCCAAGAAAACAGCGGCAAGTTCGAGCAATTAACTCGAAACATCCGGCGAAAAGAATTAACATGAATAATTCGCTCGAGAATAATTCATCTCCCCGGTAAAAAATCGACGCTCCCTCGGCAGCGCACTCGGAAGTTTCCCGCGAAGAGCACCGCTGCGTTACGTAACCCGGCGGAAAATCTCGTAAAAGCGCGACTTTGGCGGGTGCGGTTTTTCCTTTGTGCTTGCTTCCTGACTCTCCCCGCGCGCGAGGCCTTGACTTTGCGTTTTCGTCGCGACGCTTATCGATTCGCCGTTTGTTTTTCCCCCGAGCCGAGCACTTACGCCGCTTTTATTTATGAGGACTCTGATTTGGCACCGACTGAAAGGGAATGCAGGATGGAGAGAGGGTATTTTTATGTATGCACGCGACAGCAGAGCGGCGGAGGCTTTTCAAAGTTTTGCGCGCAAAGACGTTACGGCCGCTTGTCGAGTGCTTGGCTTTTCCGGGGATGCGCTGCTGCTGCTGCTGCTGCTGCAAACTGCAATTGAATTTAACGCCGTTCGCGTCCTCAAAATTCGATACTCAGTTTTCGGATTTATTTTTATGGCGTGACTTTGCGCTGCGACCGAGTATTTGCAGTCCGTATATTATATTCTGATACATAACAATTTTATCAACCTTTGTAAGTCTACTTATTAAAGTCTATTTATTAAAAAAACCGCACTTTTCAAATATTTGATTAGTAAATGACCAACTTTTTCAGTTAAAAAATCGTATTTGCGTCTATAAAAAAGCACGCACATCAATACCTCGACTTAGCACAAAACTTTTAAGTATTAGGCATTAGCAAATTTAGAAACTAAACTCGCTTAAAACTGGCATGTAATTAACTCGTTCGTCATAGTAAAAACGGCCAACACTCGTTAAATTTTTCAGTGCCCTCAGGTATAACTTGAATTGAAACTTTTTTGCGTTTTTTGCTTGTCCAGCGTTCGTCCGCAAACGCAATCGATAATAAAACTAAGGGAGCTTTTCAATTTTTCATCGCGTCACCTTCGAATTACGCGTCGGTCTTTACTGCATTTACTGCGCGCAAACTTTCCCCCCGCCGCGCGGCTTTACGCAAAAAAATTAACTTTCTAAGTGCACCGCGAGCAATCGAATCGACCAATTAATCGCTCGTTGCATCAAAGCGTTGTGTGCACCTTTTGTTAGACCCCCTCGACAAAGCACCGAACCGCCTTCGCCTTCCGATCATTAACCCAAATTCGCCTCCGAAAATAAGAAAATTCGGAAAAGTTCGAACGCCTCCATGAGGGAAGTCGGCTCGGCCTATAGCCTCTCTGCCTACAACGCCTACTGACATAATTTTCTTGGCCGCCGTGGCGCTCGCCGGGAGTGGGGACAGGAGGCCGAGTCAAGGCCTGCACGCGCACCGATTTCCGAAGTCGCGCGAGTAGCCACCAGCGCGCTAATCTGTTTTTTTTTCTCTCTCTCCCTCTCGTTCTCCAATTGGATTGACATCGCGGTAGGGGTGCGTGCCGGAGGTGTCGCCAGACATTGGCCGTGAGAGGAAGGAAGGGGCCGCTGCCTGGGGATGAGCGTGCCGAGGTCGACGGGAATCCGATGATAATTACCGCTTTTTCTATATGCGCGACGCTGCTTTCTGCCGCGGGAAAAATTTAGTCTCGCTGAAAATTAATATCAATTTTTCTAATGAAAGCTGGCTGCTTACTTTAATTCCCCTGGGGTGCCGGCTTGTCTGTCTTGCATTTCCTCGAATTTCTCACCTTTATCGATTCCGTTAATCTTGATGAATATTTCATTTATTATAGACAGTTTAAAACTATATAGAAACTATAGTAAAGAAGACTTTTCTCGTATTAAATTTCTTGCTGGAAAGCTTCTACGGGCGGCCTTATTCGCAAGGAAAGTAAAAAAGTTGAAAAATCATAAAAAGTTTTTTTTTTCTTTTACGAGCGTAGAAGCACTTTTCTCGTAGAAAAATGTAATTTCGCAAATACAAAATGCAAAGCCGTCCGATAAATTTGTCAGCGAGCATTTCTGCCTAACAACTTCATCTGAATATATCTCCGTAGACGCATCAGTTTGCTAAACTCACAAAGACAAGACAGACTACAGGCCCCCGCCCCGCTCCAGTTAAAGTAAGCCTATCCTCGTTCTTCGAAGAGCGAAGCAATAGGCCAATTCGAAAAGGGCGCTTGTATAGAAATACCGGAAAAGAAAAATGTCGAGAAAGGTCCGGAATTTTCATCGCCGGAGCCTAGAATGCAGCGTGTCCTCCTCGTACGCGCGCACTGGCTTTGTGCTTATATTTTTAGAGCGCGCGCTTTTTTTTTTTTTTTTTTTTTTTTCTAGGTATCGCCGAGCATTAGATTTATTAAACGCAGCGCGCGCGCCTATTTTTAGAGCGGAGTACAATAAAAGAGCAAGGGTTCGACTCGAGTTATCGATTGCGCGCGTTCTTTCGCCGATGCTCGAGGGGCTTGAGAGCGATGTCGGAATAATTCGATGTTTACATAAACGATTGCGCAAAGGCTCTTTTGGGCTTTAACGAAGTTTCCCCTCGCCAGAAGCGCCGAATCATTCCTGGTATTGTTACTCGGCTTAGCCCCAAAAATCACGACTGTTGCTCAATACTCGGGGATAATGTAGTGTTTGTTTACCTCCCGGCCTCGAAGAGATTAAGCCCGCCAGCTCGGTTGTTGTGATCGCGACTTTGATAACGTAGCTAGCAGAGCGACTGTGAGCAGCTCCTCGAATCCCAGCAAAGAGAGAGGTGTGCAGGCGACTCGGAACTAACCGTCGGCTTTCCCCAGCTTGGAAGAGAGCTCGAGAGTGCAGCAGCTTGAGGAATGGCGATCGGCCGGAGCCAGTCGGCAGGGTCCCGGGCCGGCGTAGCGCAGGGATGGCTACGTCGGTGCCTGGGCTGCCCGAGCTAGGCGGCCCAGCAGCGGGCGATCGGTCAGGAGGCGGCAGGCCCGGGGCTGGCCTGCGCTGAGATGCGGCCGCAGCCACCCCTCCTCCTCCTCCTCCTCCAGGCGAGGCGAGGTGACGCGGCCCCCGGAGCCGCGCGCCGAACCTAAGAGCGATGAGCTCCCAGCCGTCCCACGACACCCTGGAGCTCGAGGTCTTCGAGGTGAGTGAAGTTGCCCGATAATCGAGCCCGACTGAGTTCAAGCTTGAGCTCGAGTCCTTCGGAAAGAGGCTGTACATGCTGCCGATCACTAGATGGAGGGAGAGGATCCTCGGGATCACCTTTTGGGATCGCTTAGTCGGTTATGCAAACCATTTCTTCAGACTGCTCTGTCGGATGAGCTTCCCCTGGGTAAGAGACGAGGCTAACCTAGATACGCGCCGTCACTGCAGAGAGGTTGGAATTCTTTGATTTCTTCTTTTTTTTTTTTTCATTTTTCATTACTTTACGCAGTGCTGTTATCATTTTTTTTTAATTAAAATCTCGGCTGTATTTTTAACGTAATTATTATCAAATAAAAGAAATAAAGTAAATGAAGACTTAAAACGTTCCTCCCACGATTCTCTGCCTGCACTTGTTAAATAGCCCGAGCCCTCTCTGGACCTACCGAGCAGCCTGAAGAAAGGTGATAGGGCTCGAAAAAAGGCAATTATTCCCCGACCCACATTCCCCGCCCGGTCTTGGCATCGGCTCTAACTTTCGCTTATCGATTGGCCGGGGGGGTGGGCCTCCTGAAAAACGTTGTAGGTACGATGCGAGAGCGACAACGAGGGCGTCTCGAGCGCGGCTGCCGCAGCGGAGCGGCGGCCGGCAAACGGCGGCGGCTCTTCCGGCGAAAAGAGGAGGCGGCCGAGCAGCAAGGCCCAGCAGGAGCAGGACGCCGAGGAGCCCGAGGAGGAGGACGAGGACGAGTTCGACGACGACGACGGAGGCGACGGGACAAGGTCTGGTGGCATGTCGAGCCTCTCCTGCGCCAAGCGCCGCAAGCGTCGCAAGCTCAAGCAGCGCCGGAGCAAGAGCGGTAAGCGCAGGATGCAGCGGCAGGACGCCGCCTGCTGTCTCGCCCGGAGCTCCTCCGACGACGGAGCGACCTCGAGCGGGGCCAACTACCACCGGCAGCCGCAGCAGCATCAGCACCAGCACCAGCAGGACCAGCACGGGGCCTCGTCGTCGCGGGATGGCCTGGAGGCCGACGTGGCCGAGGGGCTGGGCGGCTCGTCCAAGCGGGACTCGTCCTCGAGCCTGGGCGGCGCGTCCAGCGGCCGGCACGCGACTCTGCGCGAGAGCCTGCTGAACGTGCTGGGCAAGCTCGTCGTGTGGAAGGGCGCCCGGTACCGGCCCACCCCCACCTCCTCCAGCTCCATCCCCCCGAGCTCGCCGGCCGCAACCGAGTGCATCGGACGCCCAGCCGGCTTCTTCTCCTCCGGCGACGAATGCCGCAGTAAGGGCACCTTCGCATCCAGGATTCGGGACTCTTTTAGAAGGTTTTTGATGAAGAGGAGTAATTTTGAATTGGGTACCAAAATAAATCAATTTTATCAATCTTATCTATTAACCTATTAGGATATACATATTAAACTAATTGAATCGTTTCTTTCATGGTTTAATATTCTTCTGAGAATTTGTATATTTCAGTTCAGTTGTACAAGGACATTGGTTTTGGTATCTGTAAGATAATTATTCTTCTTGCTTCGAAAATCCAATTCCAATTAGTCATTCATTTTCGCTAGAATTCTATTTTTTTTTTCTTCATTTTATAGAGTAGTTTTTACTTTACGTTCAAAGTTTCTCATTTCGTTGTTACACAAGTATTTAGACTTGCATGCTTCATTATGATAAGTAGAAAATTATTTGAAAATTTATGACCGACTGAGTGCTGAAATACGAAAAGCAACTTTTCTCCAAGTTTCGAGAAACTTTGTCAAAAAGTTGTGATCACAGCCCGAAAAGTAACTGCTCTACATAGTGACCTCTTTTTTCAGTCTCTTTAGGTCAATCTGATATATTTTTTATCTGAAATCTTAACGTTCCCGGTGCTAATTTATTCAAAACGCAGCAAGATTTTAAAAGAAAGTTGCGCGACGACGCAACGCAGACATCCAAAAGAAATGGCATTTCAGCGAAAAAGATTGGCCGTGCAAAAGACATGGCCTGCTTTGAATGCGCAATTCGATATCCCGAGCGGTGTGCGGGTGAATCTATTTACCCGGCCATTAGCAAAGTGGATTCGCGGCGATATTTTCAGTGACGTGGATTTTTCCACTCCATCGTCTCTCCTTTGCCGAGGCGATGATCGACTCGGAAATTTGCCGAGCGAATCCGAAATTTATCGGTGATTATTGCGATAATGGAACGTTGCATACAGAGCTGATAAAGTTGAGAGTTACATTTTACATAACCCGCGAATAAATTTCCAGTAGAATATTCAATGCGAAATCGCTGCAAGTACGGTGAAGTAATTACTGAATTTTTTTTTTTGTTCAAATTTTTTACGGAATGTGGACGAGTGCTAATGCAAACTGATTACAAAATCAATTGGTTTTCCTGGATTCGAAGATTTAATCAGTTAGTTAGTGTTTGCAAGCAAAATAAAATCTCGATTTATTTTAAATTAGTTCCTTTTATAAGAAAAAGAATGAGATGAAATATATCTTCTTTTTAGTAAATGCGGGATTTAAAGCGAAATCCTCTTTAACTTAATTAAAAATGTTTCTTTCGCTAAATATGCGCGAAAGTGCAGTAAACAACGTTGCAGCAAAGACCGTAGGTAGGAAATAAAATAAAACTAACAGAATTTTCCAAAAACTACAAATACTTAAAACAAAGATCTTTTATTTTAAAGTTTAACGTTTAATTTTATTTAAAAAAGTAGACTAATAACTAGGAGTTGCGCGTGTTGTAAATAATGCAAACAATCGAAAGCTAATTTTTTTCCGCGCAACAATCTCGACAACGACAAAAGCAGCTAATTCGCAAAGAGCGCTGGGAAAACAACTTACAGTTTCATTGCGACGCGGCTATTTCAAGAAAATTCTAGACAGGCGCAGCAGACTTCTGGATTTTATGTTCCTGACGGAGAAAATTTATTAGGTGAACCGATCGGAAATGTTTTTACAACGCAAGAAAAATGCTCGCCTAGAGAGGACGGGCTTTTCTTGGAAAATTAATACCAACGAAATATTTTTTTTTAATTTATTTTCATAAAATATGCACTCTGAAAATTTTGTTAATATTACTAAAAAGTTACCAAAATATAATCATGATAATTTAAAGCGGATCTGCGCAAAATTAATCAAGCGAAATTGTATAAATTGTATACGTTCAATCAACGTAACTCGCTATATAGGTTTTAAAACCTATATATAGTATGAAAGAGCGAAACTGCCAGATATTACGTGAGATAATGGACTCGAAGGGCTTTTTCGAGAACAGGCCGAGAAAAAACAGTATAAAACAGCTACGTGCAAGCTTTTAGAGATCACCTCGCACATAAGAAAATATCCTCCGTCAACATTTAGAACGTTCGCGCATGGATGCGTACTATTTCCGAATGTATGTCAAATGCTCATTATCCTTCTCTATTCTTGCAGAGACAGAAAGGCGGATTCGCGCCAATAATCGCGAGTTCAACTTGCAGTTTAATTATGCGGTAAGTCTTTCAGTGGAAGCGAGAGAGAAAGTATGGCGTTTTAAAAAACAAAACATTCGATTGCAGAACAATTACATCAAAACGTCCAAATATTCGGTTCTGACGTTCCTGCCACTGAATTTGTTCGAGCAATTTCAAAGGCTCGCCAACTTTTACTTCCTGTGCCTGCTGGTGCTCCAACTGATCCCCGCGATATCCTCCCTGACCCCCGTCACCACAGCTATACCCCTCATCGGGGTGCTCACGCTCACTGCCGTCAAAGATGCCTATGACGACTTTGTAAGTATATACGCAGTTTCAATTTCGCTTTTTTCTTTCGCCTCGTAAATCTCGCGCGGGGCATTAATATTTAACGGAGCGTCTATTGTGATGTATGGCGTTACGTTCGACTTTATCGCTTGAATAGATTAAGTAGTAATTACTCGCGGTCGGGAGAGCGTTTATCGCGAAATTTAAATACGTCAGTTTTTTATAGTCTTCGTGGGCTTTATTCTTTTGTTATAAATTCAAAAAATTCGCTTTTTATTTTAAATTTAACTAAAAATGCGTGCATCTTAATCGGGCGTTTTACTGTCCCCAGCAACGACACAGCAGCGATTCGCAGGTGAACAATCGGAAATCATGGACCCTGCGAGGTACGAAATTGCGAGAGGAGAAATGGTCTCAGGTCCAGGTAGGCGACGTGATCAGAATGGAGAACGATCAGTTCGTCGCCGCGGACGTACTTCTGCTTTCAACGAGCGAACCCAATGGCCTTTGCTACATCGAGACAGCGGAGTTGGACGGGTAAGTGTGACCGAGAGACGAAAGACGGACGAGACGGAGGTGTTAAACTGGCTTGCAAATTTCAGAGAGACGAATTTAAAGTGCCGTCAGTGCTTACAAGAGACTTCCGAGATGATGGACAATCACGAATTAATCGGGCAATTCGATGGTGAGATCCTCTGCGAGACGCCGAATAATTTGTTGAACAAATTCGACGGCATCCTCACGTGGAAGGGCAAGAAGTACATACTGGACAATGACAAGATAATCCTGCGCGGCTGCGTGCTGCGCAACACCCAATGGTGCTATGGCATCGTGATCTTTGCTGGCAAGGACACGAAGCTGATGCAGAACTCGGGAAAGAGCAAGTTCAAGAGGACCTCGATAGATAGGCTGCTCAATCTCCTTATTATCGGCATAGTGCTATTTTTACTGTCCCTCTGTCTTTTCTGCATGATCGGATGCGGCATCTGGGAGAGCCTCGTCGGTCGCTATTTCCAGGTATTTATCTCAAACAAAATAAAGTTTAAAATGGGTAAATGATTTATTTATTAATTTCCTGGTTTACCAAAAGAAAACATTGTCTGAATAATCGAACTGTCCACTCGATAGGTTTACCTGCCGTGGGACTCGCTGGTACCGAGCGAGCCGCTAGCCGGCGCCACGGTAATAGCCCTGCTGGTCTTCTTCTCGTACGCGATAGTCCTAAACACCGTGGTGCCGATCAGCCTCTACGTGAGCGTCGAGGTGATCCGCTTCGTCCAGTCGTTCCTCATAAACTGGGACGAGGAGATGTATCACGCGCCGACCAACACTCACGCCAGGGCGCGCACTACCACCCTGAACGAGGAGCTCGGACAGATCCAGTATATCTTCTCCGACAAGACCGGCACCCTCACTCAGAACATCATGACCTTCAACAAGTGCTCCGTCGCCGGACAGTGCTACGGAGACGTCATCGACGAGGTCACCGGAGAGGTCGTCGACCTCACCGAAATCAGGGTAAGCTCAAATCTTACTTTCGCTCTTAGAATTTATCTTAGCTTCTAGACTTTTAAGGACTCTTAAGGAATAGAAAACTTTCCAGAGTTTTACAGTCACTTACAATTAGAGGAGGATACAAGATTAGAGACATTTTTTTTTGTGTGTTGCGTGATCTTTGACTTTAGTTTCTCAGGTTTTTATATTGTCTCTTTTATTTTTTCGTGTGATGATTGCCTGTGCAATAGCAACGATTTTACATCGACACCGCTTGAAATGTATCGTCTTCGCAAAGAAAAGATTATACACAACTTACATTATTGTACACAAACGACTGCAAATGCTAACATATTCTAAATTAGATTTTCTTTCATAGATTAATAGTTTTGCATTAGTTTTATTACGTACCAAGCCATTGATGATCTACGAGAAAGAGCGTCAGCAAGTAGCAAGTGACGATTAACAATGGCTTGAACTAGAACTGGTGCATGAAATATTTTTTTTAAATTTGACCCGCAAATAAAAAGTATTTCATGCAACTTACTAATTACGCTTCTCGAGAGTGAAAAAGAAAAAGATAATGAACGAACACAAGAGAGTATGTGCACAAATTACTTAGCGCATGTGTGTGCTGCATGTAGACAGATAAGGCCGTGCGCACACCGACAATGAAATGGAAAAACGGACAGGAATTTGTCCGGCCAGTTTACACACCTCTTAGCGGCGCGAATGCTCGCCTGCTGGAACAAGCCGACCAAATATCCAGTACGACACCTGAGCCGGGCATCAATGGCGGTGCTAAAGTTTCACTTAAACATTCAGTACGCATGCTTCTGTCTCAGAGTTTTTATGTTACCCGAGCCGCTCTCACTCTCTCTCTTCCTTCCCTAATATATCTTTCGCTATACTTACATCTACACAGCGCCACAGAAAACTTGTATTTGCATGCAGGCCTGCTTGCGTCCAGTACAATGAAGATAATATATCACGTTTCTCTTTGCCGCCTGCCTGAGCGAAAATGCATCTTCACTCCAACTTGCCTTCCTTTCTCCTTTCTCCTATCTTCTGAATTTTTTAGTTTTAGTTTTAGTTCTTTGAGTAGGCATTCGTGTTTAACAAGTATCCTGCGGCTGTGAGTTGTTTATCAATGGGTATTTTTCAGTGGCTGCAAGGTGTTGGAAAAGGAATTTTTTAATTATTCAATCCCTTAATTAACATGTGCTCTTCTTCACCTTCTACCCATCTTCAAACACCTTTTTATTGTAAACGTATTCTTCGCTACAAAATCGACTTAAATTTCATAAAATAATCTTGAAATAGATTTTGATTATATTTAAACAATACTTTTTTTATTAAATTTAAGTAATTCATTTAGTACGTGAATCTGTATTTGAAAAATAATATTTCTTTTACTACAAAATAAACATTTTTAATATAGAAATGACTAATTTAATAAAAAAGAGAAATTTTATAGTAAGATAGCTACTTTAAGAATACGCCTGCAATAAAAGTCTCCGCTTCGTAAAAAGCAAGGTGTAAACTAACGTAAATCCGTGTCAGTGGACGATACTTCCCTTATTAAAGCGATCAATGTAACGACCATTGCAGTCGGTGCCGTCACTCGACTTCTCCTTCAATAAAGACTACGAGCCGGAGTTCAAGTTCTACGACGTGTCGCTCCTGGAGGCAGTGAAGCGCAACAACGAGGACGTACACAGCTTCTTCCGATTGCTGGCACTCTGCCACACAGTCATGGCCGAGGAGAAGAACGGCCATGTGGAGTACCAGGCGCAATCACCCGACGAAGCGGCCCTCGTCTCCGCGGCACGGAACTTCGGCTTCGTATTCAGGGAGCGAACACCCAACAGCATCACCATCGACGTCATGGGCAAGAAAGAGATCTACGAGCTGCTCTGCATTCTTGACTTCAATAATGTCAGAAAGAGAATGTCGGTGATACTCAGGAGGGACGGACAGTTGAAGCTGTATTGTAAGGGCGCGGATAATGTCATTTACGAGAGGGTAAAGGAGGGCAGCGAGGAGATTATGGCCAAGACGCAGGAGCATCTAAATAAATTTGCTGGCGAAGGTTCGTTTAGTTTCTTCTAGAAAGAATAATAATAAGCCAATAGTTTTTGAAAATTAATGAAATTTGGTAATTCAGGATTGCGCACACTGTGCCTATCAACAAAGGACCTCGATGAGAACTTTTTCAACGATTGGAAAATGAGACATCAGGAGGCAGCGCTTAGCCACGAGAATAAGGACGACAAGCTCGATGCAATTTACGAGGAAATCGAGAAGGATATGACCTTACTGGGTGCTACAGCCATCGAAGATAAACTCCAAGACGGCGTGCCTCAGACTATTGCCAATCTCGGTCTTGCTGGCATTAAACTTTGGGTTCTCACAGGCGACAAACAAGGTTAGGCAATCATAAATAATACAAAGTAGACAAGTTAAACACTTTTTTTTATAAAAAATTATTTTTCTGATAGAAACGGCAATCAACATTGGCTACTCGTGTCAATTATTGACGGACGACCTGACAGATGTGTTCATAGTGGATGCGGCAACGTATGATGGCGTCGAAACACAACTGACACGGTATCTAGAAACAATAAAAGCGGCTTCAAATCAACAGAAGAGGCCGACTCTCTCCATCGTCACATTCAGGTGGGACAAGGAAAGGTCAGGCAAACGAAAGAGACGGAGTACGATCTATATACAATTCTACTGTACTGCATTTTCTCATTTTGACTGATAATGAAAAGAACCTTGGAAGATATCTCCTCTCACAATGAATGTGGCACCATGCTCTGTGTGGTTATGCTTTTTCTGTCGATCAGAGACTTTTAGTTATCGACGGGAAAGAAAGGATAGAAAATACGTAGTTCTTAGTAGTTTTTTTCATTAAATTATTCCATTTCGAATTACGCTTTTGAATTCTACACCTGCGATGGTTTTGGTCAATTATGTACATGAGTCACTGTAATTAAAACGGCAAAAATGCTTATATGTTTCCAAAATCTTATTGAGAAAGTTCGGGATTTTATATTATTGCTTAGAATAGTGTGTGTTGCATTAACTTCATCCTTGAAAATATATTCTAGGCGTACATTTTTAATAATTACCACTGTCTTTCATCCTTTTCCACAATTTTATCGAAACAGACTTATTTTAAACAAATATTTTGCATGTGACTGAGGCAAGTTTATTTTAAAAATATCCGTTTATACTATTATCCTATTGGGAGTAGTTTTTCTTTAGTAGTCACACTTTTACCTTAAAAATTTGTTGCATATGTAAAGATTATATTAGAATAGAAAATGAAGCTATTTATATCATTTATTATTTCACTTTTATAATTGTATATGAATCACTTGGAAAAGAATGGATTCTGATCTCTTTACTTAATAATTCAATATTTCATAAATAATAATTATTATTCAATGCTTGATACTCACTCCTTCTCTTTCTGTCTGCTTAATATTAATCTTATCAATAATAACAAAGTCAAAATTGTTTTCTTGCTCGTGTCACGTTTGGATATTCATAACATGTCATTTTGCAGCATTATGTGTACCCGATCATTATGCTTTATACAAAATCAAAATTATTGGACAAAAAGAAGATGGAAAAGCGTTTCCCCTTAGAAAATAGATTCGCCTTGCTGCTTGCTATGATATGAATCTCACAGACGTGACATAAAAGCATGACATTTTTTACAAAAAATATTTCTTATAAATGTAGTAGCGAGACAGAATACAACCCAAGTAGGGAAGAGGCCGACGAGCATGAAGCGGATACGCAAGCAGGTTTCGCAGTGGTGATTAACGGACATTCTTTGGTTCATGCTTTACATCCACAAATGGAGCAACTTTTCTTGGATGTCTCTTGCCAGTGTATGCTAATAAATATATATTTGCTTAACAATTAAAACAGCGTATTGTTCAAAATTAAAATAGTAACTTTAACATTAACAATAATATTCTTTTTTTTTATTCAGGCAAATCTGTTATATGCTGTCGAGTAACACCTCTTCAAAAAGCAATGGTGGTTGAACTTGTGAAGAAAAGTAAAGAAGCCGTCACTTTGGCGATTGGCGACGGAGCCAACGACGTTTCAATGATAAAAACTGCTCACATTGGCGTAGGTATCAGTGGACAGGAAGGTTTACAGGCAGTATTAGCTTCGGATTACTCGATAGGGCAATTTAGATTTCTCGAAAGATTGCTCATGGTTCATGGTAGATGGTCGTATTATAGAATGTCTAAGTTCCTCAGATATTTCTTTTACAAGAACTTTGCATTCACATTATGTCACATTTGGTTCGCCTTCTTTTGTGGATTTAGCGCACAGGTGAGATATATCTTTCATATCGCTCTGATTTTATGCTTGAAATACCGTGTATGGATGATGAGTTAAAGGCGAATATGATTCTAGAGACTCCCATGTTAGAGTTTTTTCGACCCCGTGGTTGAGGCTTAGGAGCTTGAATGCTAATTAATTATCTGACATAATAAAGTTTTAAATTCAAATATATCTCTGTTTCTGTACATAATAACAAGAATGATAAGAACTACATCTTTTCAGACCGTTTTCGATCCAATGTACATCTCCGTCTACAACTTGTTTTACACATCACTACCTGTTCTGGCAGTTGGTATATTTGATCAAGATGTAAATGACAAAAACAGTTTAATGTATCCCAAATTGTATACGCCGGGTCATCAGAATTTACTTTTTAATAAAAAAGAATTCTGTTGGAGTGCTCTACATGGATTCTTTGCCAGTTGTGTACTTTTCTTGGTGCCCTATGGTAAGAAAATAAATGCACTTGTTGTCCAGAAAAATGTAAAATTTCTTTTAATTGATAAAATTTTTGTTTTACAACATTGCAGGGACATACAAGGATGGCGTTTCCCCGAAAGGCTACGTACTTTCGGATCATATGCTGCTGGGCAGCGTAGTGGCCACTATATTAGTCATAGTTGTAACAGTTCAAATAGCTCTCGACACTTCGTACTGGACCATCATAAACCATTTCATGGTGTGGGGCTCCCTCGTTTGGTATTTTATCTTAGACTACTTTTACAATTTCGTTATTGGAGGTAGCTACGTAGGTAGTCTTACAATGGTAAGTTTGTTTTTTAATTCTTCAATCAAATCAAATTTTATAAGAAATATTATTTTTTTATTTTTATACTATTAATTTATTAAATCTGCTCTTGGCCTAGAACGTAGTAAATGCTTTATTAATGTTAATTAGATCGAAATAAAGACATGAAAAGCAATTATTTGAAATAAATTGCAAATAAAAAGAAGGAGTCTATTCCAAGTCTTTTTCTGACAATTTATTACTGAGTAAAATCCATAATTTGAAGTAGCTTTATTTTCTATTAAAACCCTGTGGATGCAGAGTAAACGTGCAAATTGTTTATATTTAAAAAGATTAAAAATCGCTTAATACATGACGCTATTATTAATTATTTTATACATTAGGTAAAAAATAATGATGAAGAAATGTAATTATTTGGATTTTACTCATAGCGTGTGGATGTGAACACAGATTCTATTAAAAGGGTATTGACGCCCGTATATCCTTTATACAAAGTAAAATTATCATTTCACTAAACACGTGTTTAATATTTCAGGCAATGTCGGAAGCAACATTTTGGTTTACGGCAGTGATATCGTGCATTATGTTGGTGATCCCAGTGCTTTCGTGGCGATTCTTCTTCATCGATGTGCGGCCTACCCTGTCAGACCGTGTGCGATTGAAGCAGCGACTCGCGCAGATGCGCTCACGCCAGAGCCAGGATATATTGCGCACGCCGTCGACAAGGCGAACTCGTCGCTCATTACGTTCGGGATACGCTTTTGCTCATCAGGAAGGCTTTGGTCGGTTAATTACCTCTGGCAAGATAATGCGCAAACTGCCCAATGGCTCGGATTTTAAATTCGCGATGCCCTTCGCCTCGAACAACGTTGCAAAGCAGGTGAGCAGCGTCGCCACGACGTCGCCCAAGGAAAACTCGACGTCCAGGAGTGGGAATACGCCAGACACGATAAACCTCTGAAGACAACGGTGTTACGCCGCCACTGCTGTCGTATTCTTGTGCGAAAACAAAATGATGGAGGACTGCACGAAAGTGATTGTTTTTTTAGAAGGTGGAAGGCAAAGAAACTCTGTTCCTTTGTGCAAATTCCAATATGTATTATTTTGTGATACGAAAGAGACCGCCATTTCTTTCTTTCTTTTCTCCTCCCCTCCACCTTTTTCACTGTTTTTCTCTCTTTCAGTACAGAACCTCGAGCTTTAAACGATTCTTACAGCGATATGAACAATAAAAACGTCATTACTGATGGCAAGCGAAACATAGTTAAGAATTACCATTTGGACATTGCAGTGATTTGTGTTTTCATACCTATTATGAAATATGCAAATAGAGAAATTATTGGTAACGCAATACAATGAAGCACTAATAATGTAGTTAAGTGCTTAGAAATGATTCTGAAACTCATTTTTTGCTATCTATTTTAAAAAAATTTCATTTACGATCGTAGAAATGTTAATGGACCATAAGGTCGTCCAAGACGACTAGCAATTCCTTTTTGTAAAACCAACTTTTTCACGTTCGTAGGCTTTGTGAATTGATTTCATTTCGTAGAGAAGCCAAAAGGATTCATTGACAGTATTTGCGTAAGAATCTGAAGTAAAACATGTCCTTCGAGTCTTTAATATTCAAAACGTGTGTACCATAATACCCATGTACTATGAAAAATCTTTATTCTAAAGAAGTTTACATTACGCGTTAACGTAACAAATAATGATAATGGTTATATTAAATAATTGCCTTTGTAAAACATTAACACGACAAACAATTAAAAATACTGTACAATAGCATTAATTGTAAATATTTTAAAGAGATATATTAAATGTTAAGTATACATTTTTTAAAAAGAAAGTAATATATAAGTAGAACGATCTAAAAAAGAAAAAATTACGAAAATAGTAATTATATTATATTATTGCAGATAATGTTTGCCTTGGACTGACTACTGAATATAATATATTAAAATATAAATTAAAAAGCAGTAGTAAAACAATAAAATATGGTATTTCTACTTTTAATATTGCAAAAGTGAAGCATAAGACGAAGTAGTTTACATCGGGGCGTGTGTTCTACAATCAAACTATCATTTAAACATCGAGTCACCGAAAATCATTATTTTTTAATATCGTGCCTGACCATGTTTAGCTATACACCAAGATTCCCGATGGTTCAACGTAGCACCACTCAATTCATCAAAGTAATAGCGCATATTTTTTTTCAAAGCATCAAATGACATTTATTCTGATGTATTTCAAGCGCTGCGTTCGACTATTCTGTAATGATTGAGAAATAGAATTGTATTTATCACAAGACTGCAGAGATTTTTATAAAAGCTGATAGACAATTGAACGGTGCGAAAAAGTTGCGCATTTCCGGGCTAGAGCACATTTACTAAAAATAAAAAAAAATGCCAAGTTACCAATAACTTTGCGTACGTTGCAGTGTCACAAAATTTTCTCAGTTTCTTGTTAATTAAGTCTGATAACTACTACAGTGAGACTTATTAGCGATGAGAGAGAGAAAAATTAATGTATCGAAACGACAGAATTTTATATGAATGAAGAGTTAGATATTAGAAATAAATAGGGATTGTTACGAAATTATGAAATCACGTTGAAATATTTCAAGGTGCAAAGAGTCAAGAAGTAAGAGACGTATTTTCTCACTTGCCGGCTAAAGCAAAGATTCATGCAGGTAAATTGAGAATTCATCTTTTTGTACGAAAAATAATGAAAACAAACGAAAACGTATAACTGTAAATATAGAGAAGAAAAAATGCACAGCCTATACATGTATACATATATATTTTTATTGTAAACTGGTTTGTACACATTTATTTTACGTTACTCGTTGTAACATTAGTATTTCGGTATGTGATTTAGTTAATTAGTCATACCAGCTACGTAAGTTTATTCTATGTAAATGCGATCACAAAGAGTACTTGTTCGTCGGAGTACTACATTGCGTAGGGGTCAATCACTGCAACTTGTGGTGCAAAATGCTTAAATTTGTATGTTGTGAGAAGTAATCGGATGCATTTTACGGCATATACTGCATATGCCTTGAGAAACTGCTCGCTTACGCAATGCAGCGAATTTTATTATTGCGCATAGATATTACCTAATTTTTGTTCTTTGTTAATCGGTCAAACCGATAGATACGAAAAACTTGATATGTATGCCCGAAAAGTCAACAAAAACACTCGTCCATTGCGCACATGATTGCTATTGTTTTATAAAAATAATTTCAATTTCTTTAATTAAATATGTTATAAATATCTTTTTTTCTAAATATAAAAAGGTATCTGTAAATAAAAACAATGCATTATTAAGACACGCTAACTTAAATTTAAGAAAAAGTTATTTTTTCTAGAATGTGATTCTTTTATAAATTTACAAAGATAATATTATTAGGAGAGCAATGGCATTTTTTAAAGTATTATTATTTTTTTCAGCATTCAAGCAATTATTTTTGAATTTCATTGTCTCAGTTAGCTATAAAATCTTTTTGCCTATCAATTATTAATTTAGTTACCTGTTCTGTTATATTTTTACAATGAAAATCGTGCGGTAAAAGTAGCACGATAACATAGAAATGCATTCATTGTTACAATAAAATGTTCCTTACGTAACAAGCACATGTGGATGAGAAATAAAAATGGCTTATTTAAGTGTAAACTATTTATTGTACAGAAACATTGAATGACTTCTATCATACCAAAAGAGAAATCATTGTGTATGTAAGATATGTCGCCATGTAAAATAAATACAAGTGATTTAGCTTTATATGGTCAAAAAAGCGGTCGTAACTTACCAAATAAGTGTTACCTTATTTTTAGAAAGTAAAACATTTGTTTAGTTTTTAAAAATGGCACTAATTTTCTAATATTAATCAAAAGCATTTATCAACTAAATTCACGATAAATTTCGAAATCGAAATTTAAAAGTAAAGATAAATTTATGTAGAGAAAACATTTTTGTAAATTTAGTAATTGATTAAAAAATTGCTAAAGTTTTGGTCAAAAATCCAAATAAAAATTTAAAACAATTCCTATCCAAAATCGCAAATATGTAAAAAGGTCATTGTGCATAAAGATAACGCATAAATTAGCTTACAAGCTATAAGCAGGTGTACATAAATGTCTTTAACAGCAGCGATTGTCATATTAGTTTTGCGACAAAGACAGCGGTGTTATACTGTGTAAAAAGAAGAGTATAAAATATCGATCTCAATCAGTATACTTGCTCGGATAACTGATGAAGAGTGTCTATTAATATTAGTGATCAGTGAAATTTAAAATGATTATCCGATTAGTATAAAATTGTTTCCTTTATTCAGTTTGAAATGAAAGGGACCACAGTACAACTAATTATTCTTCGGTTTTATAATTTTCATGTAATATTTAATTTTCAGAAATTGCTGCCTCTTGTATTGTAGATTTAAGGAAATTTAATTTGTCAAGTCTTTGTGGTAAGTGCGACTGTACTTTTTGACACGACGGGAGGAGAGTGGAAGTTTTTAAAAAGGAAATTATGGTAATGGAGTATTATGGCCTTATTCAGCAATAGAAATTTACATTGTAATTAAAAGAGTCTATAATTTTTTCCACTTTTTAGTCGCAATACTTTAAATTATTTCTTTAATACCTTTCTATTGTTAGAATTTAATCTTTTTTCGATGTAACGATACGTCAGAAAAGCAAAACTTTGTAGTCAACAAAATTTAGAAAGATTAAAATAATCTTAAACACTGGGCACGTTATCAAGTTTTTCTTTAGAAAAAGACATGAAACATATTAGACTTTATTTGCCCGTCCTGTCCTGAATCGAGCCATGAAATGTGGGAGGATGTAATTATAAAAATAAAATGTAATACATTCAAACGGATTCTGATCACTTCTCGTAATAAATATATCATTTTTATATAACTAACTTGGCTTTGCTTTAATTTTTTTACTTTTTCTTTGATATTAAAAAATCTATTTATTCTTAATATATTTTATTCGCATACTTTTATGTTTTTTACAACAAATTTGTTATCTATTAATTTTCATTCCTGATGATTGTATTCACAAAATAATTAATTATTTCAATCAATTTCAAATTTTAAACCAAATTAACTTTATTGCACTAGGTACTTTTTTTATATTTATCAATCACAATAAAATGAACTTTATCAAATTTTAAAACTGAATATACAAGAGCAGTAGTTAAATTATTCTTACTTGAATTCCAATGTAAATTCAAGTAAATATATTGTTTAATAAACGTCTGTTCCATTTCTACTGATCTAAAAATAGGATTGTGTTTACACTGTTGGAATTTTGTACATTAGTAAAGCCACGATTATTACCAAAAATATCTGTGAGGTTAAAAAATTTACTACTACTTTTCAGTTTATATAAATAAATGCAGTAAAATGTTGCATTTTAAAAAAGTGTTTTTTTATTGATCCTTCTCCATTTTATATAAAAAAAATAAAATTGTTTACATTTTGATTATTAAAATTTTCATTTTTATTTATTTATTTATTAATCAAACGGGAAATTTTTGAACAATTTTTTTTGTAAGAATTCAATGAGAATACTTTTAAACAGATATATTCCAACAATTGAATGAACTATTAGAAAATATTAATTCTAATTTATGTACAAGAACAATTATGAATACATAGTTTAACTAGATAACTTATGTCAACTTTAAAATTGCAGTCTTTTTGCCAAGGATGCACCATCTGCAGCTTCCATCAATTTCCGCTTTAAGCTTGGCTTTTCTTCGGAAAATCTTTTGATAGAACTTGGTAAGGGCAATTTAGACCTTGGTGTTGGTACTGGTTTATTACTAAAGTAAGGCATTTGTAATGCCTGATCACATGTGCACCTCTCTAGAGGATTTATATTTAATAGACTAGCAAGTAGATCAAGAAGATCATCACCCGCAGCAGTAAATATATCTTTCAATGGTATAGCAGGAAAAGGCTTAAATTGTATGAAATCTGGTAACTGTGTCATTCCAGGCCATGTTTCTTCAGTCGGTGTTCCTAAAGCCTACAAAAGTTTCATTAAAATTTATTAAATTTAATCAACTATAACTTTACTATTTTTAGTTACAAAGATTATAGAACTTTTAAGTATTATACCTGAAAAATCCTAGTCAACTGATCTAGATCAGATTCACCAGGTAAGAATGGAATACGAAGTAATAATTCAGCTAATATACATCCAACTGCCCACATATCAATACCAGTTCCATATAGCCTTGCACCATACAATAATTCTGGAGCTCGATACCATCTTGTAACAACTTGATGTGTGTTTATCCTATTAGGAGAACCGTAAAACTTTGCTAAACCAAAATCTCCAATTTTTAAGACACCTTCACTGCTGATAAGTAAATTATTCGGTTTCAAATCCCTATGAAGAATCCAGTTGAAGTGTAAATAATCAAGTCCTTGCAATGTTTGTATTAAATATGACTTAATATTGGCAGGTGTTAATACTATTGAATTATCTTTTATTATTACTTCTAAATCAGTGTCCATAAAATCAAACACCAGAGAAACATTAGACTTATAACCAAAAACATCTACAAAAAATATGTTTATTAAATAATAAGTATTGGATTAAATTATAGTATTTGAAAAAGTATATTTACTAAAATTACTTACCTAACAATCCAATCACATTTTCATGCTTCAACTCTTGCAATAATTTAATTTCTCTAAGAGCTGTTCTATTGATACCATCTTTGGCTTCTGCATGACTTCCAACTTTGATCTATAATTAATAACATAAATAAAATATTCTAGTTTTTTCAAGTAATAAAATTCTAAACATACCTTTTTCACAGCTACAATCTTGTCTGTTATAGAATCTTTAGCTTTATAAACCGTGGCAAACTAAAGAAACATAAAAATATGAGAACACATTTGAGAAAATTGTTTATATTACTAAAACAACGAGTTCACGAACTAACCTGTCCTTCTCCAAGAAAATCTATTTTTTCATATCTTCTCAATTTATCTACCATTGTGATAAAGCCAATTCGTTCTCTCTAAAACCTTAAACTTAAACTATTTACTAATCGTACACTTTTGAACACATGGACTTATACTATGACAGAACACTCTTATGCACGTGAATTAATGCACATTCTGAAAAAACCAACAGAGCCGGCGCCACGCACTTTTGCTGCATTGAATTTTTTCAAAAAATAGACCTAACCAATTTCGCCTAATTTTCTTTTCACCAATGGCCGCGGTCGTACATACAGGTCTGGAAACTCCGGTGGTGGGGGTGATGCATGCGCAGTAGTTAATACTTGTAAATACAAAGGCGGGAAAAAACATTTAAATTAGTTAGAATGAAAAAATTTTCTATACATCCAGCTGATTTCCATTTAATTCAGAATTTAGTAGATAGTTTTGAATCATTTAAAACTGCTGAAAGCTGGACTCCTGTTTGCCAACATTTGATTCTAATGTTTGTATACATAGTCATGTTTCCTACTTAGCAGAAGATTGTCAAGCTTGTTTATTATTGCTAACAGTTAGATAGACCAGTGTTCTTTACATTGTATGAAGCAGTGAAGCTAGACAGGTAAGATTAAACATTGCTTTGCTAAATTTTTTAACAAAATCTACTTTTAGAAAATTTTGGAAAAATTAAGAAGAACAAATTGCTTAGAAGCAATAAATGAATCAATGAATAAAACTTTCATAACGACTGCCGAGATTGGATTGCTTGAAATAAGACATGTTCTATATAAATGTAAAAGTACTGTGCAATTTTGGAGTCCAAGATTTTAGCCTCCCTATACTACAGACGAAGAAATTCAAAGGTTTTAAATCATTTTTTTAACATCTAACTAATGCATTAATAATAATTTTTAGGTGACATCTGGGTTTAAATTGTATGTTACTTTTAAACCTTTAGTAACAAAAACAGATGCAATTAATCTTGTAGGTAAACTGTTAAAGTGTATAAAAAAAGAAGAAAGATTATTTATTCTAAATTTGCCTACTTTTTAAGTTGGGATTTATTTAAATTATCTGGTCTAACAAGGAGAGTGTACGACTAAATAAAAATTTACAATAAAATTAAGCTAAAATTATATAAGTAGATTTTTTATGTTATTTTAATGGTCATTCTTTGTTTGACTATAACTTTTGAACAAATAA
>JAWWEO010000036.1:27440604-27707086 GCA_035582975.1 Ormyrus labotus
ATTCAAAAAATTGAAACAAAATAAATAAAACTTTAATATCTTTTGAACTAATACGTTTCATAAGCAGAAAAAACTATACAGCTCTGAACATGTAAAAGATCTACCTTTGCCCAAAATTTCAAGTAATTTAAAGTCTTTTTACTTCCGTAATCGTTTCCCCTAGAAAACTTATGCTTTTTAAATTGGCCTTTGTTCGATTCAAATATCTCAATCCTATCATTAAAAAAAATTAAAATTAAATTTTTCAAAACTCGAAAATTTGCCATAAAACAAAAACAAATAAGCTAAACAAAAAAAGATTTTTTTCCGCCATCACAAAAAAAGCAAAAAAAATTAGCCGTGAACGATGAAAATCCGTTCAGTAGAAGCTGAGATCCAGGCATATACACACACACACACACACACATATCCAATCAGATATTTTTCAAAAACTATTCATTTTTGTTCCTGGCACCTTAAAATACAATTATAACCGATTTTTCGAACAACTTCAAAAATTACTATCACAATGCTTCACCTAGGAGGATTAGGTTATGTTAGGTTAGGTTAAGCTTAGGTTAGGATTAGGTTAGGCGCATCACCATGGCAACCTCGGCCTATATAAGGACGCACGTAGTGACCAGAAGCCAGTTTTGAGCCAGCCTCCGTTCAGGACCTGATCTTGGATGTTCGAAGCCAACCCGAACTTAGAGAGTACTCTTTCTCTCTTTGTGAAATCTTTTTACAATAAATAAAAGACTTGAAATTATAAATCGGCTTGATTTATTTCAATCTACCACTCCTTGCGCTTTTGTGCTTTATTGGACTAACAAACCACTAGCAGGATTTCTGAATCGGATCAGAAGCGAAAATCATAGGTTAGTCGCCTATCTAACTTGATTTTTGCTCCCAGACCCAGGCGGGTTGTAACAAGGTAATGTTTTGTATTCCGGTGTTCTATGTCTATAACCATCATTCTCGTGCATGCCTTCATTGACGCTTAACGCAGTGTTAGTGACGCTCAGACTTTCGAACGATATAGTGCTATAGTGTGTTTATAGTGCAACGAGAGGTTAGCTTTCTTTTTGGAGTAATAATTTCAGCTGTTACAAGCGTAGTATATATTATATATATATAAATCCAACTAAACCAAGATATTTTGCAATAACATAGTTGTTTATCACTTAGAGTTATTGGTAATTGACTTTTTAATTTTGTGTGAGTGAAATAAATAACTGTGCTTATTAATTTTGTTCTGTGATTGAATTATAGATGATTTACAACATGCCTTGCTGGTACTATGAAAAGAAAGAGCTGAGGAATACGCCTTCCATACAAGATGGAATTGATTATGAGACTGAGTGTCGATACAGAAAAGAAGGAGCTCGATTCATCATTGATGTTGGGACAAAAATGGACCTTGGTTACAACACTATGGCCACTGGTGTTGTTTACTTTCATAGATTTTACATGTTTCATTCCTTCAAAACATTTCCTCGATATGTAAGTAAATTAAACGAACTTGTTTGCTTATTTTTTTTTTTTTTTTTTTTTTTATTATAATCAATTTTTGTTGAAAAATCTTGTTTCTCTGCAAAAGAATTTTATCATTTAATGAACTTTTTAGGTAACAGCTTGTTGCTGCTTATTTTTAGCAGGAAAAGTTGAAGAAACACCTAAAAAATGTAAAGACATTATCAAGACTGCAAAAACTTTATTAACTGACCAAAAATTTTTAACCTTTGGAGAAGATCCTAAAGAAGAAGTGATGACACTAGAAAGGATATTATTACAAACTATCAAGTTTGACTTACAAGTTGAACATCCTTATAGTTATTTATTAACATATGCTAAATGCCTTAAAGGTGACAAAAATAAACTGCAAAAGATGGTTCAGATGGCTTGGACTTTTGTAAACGATAGTTTGTGCACTACATTATCACTTCAATGGGAACCGGAGATAATTGCAGTTGCTCTTATGTACTTAGCTGGAAAACTAAGCAAGTGTGATGTGGTTGACTGGCAAGGAAGACAACCAAAGCATTTAAGATGGTGGGACATGTTTGTTGAAGATGTTACAATGGATCTATTAGAAGATATTTGTCATCAAGTATTAGATTTGTACTCTCAAGCTAACAATACTAAAGCACCAGAATCTCCACCACAAGTCCCATCAAATGAGCAACCAGTCAGAGATAAACCTTCTATCTTACCTACTGTGGAATCAGCGTCAAGCACACCAAATACACCTATGAAAGTTCCAAAATCTGAAATTCCATCAGTCCCTGCAAATGGTTGTTTACCTGCAGATATCACAGATGGTGGAAAGCCAATGGAAGTATCTGGTCATTATCCACCTTACACGTCTACGTATTCTCAAGGAAATGCATCTTTTCCAGCAGTATTTCCAGCAAATATTGCAGTGCCACCACCACCTGTAAACACTCTGAATCATATGGTGCCTTCGATGCACATGAATGTTTCAGGACCTATCAGACCAACTTCTGGACCTTCACCTGCACAACCTCCTTTCCATCAACATCAGCCATATTCATATCCAGGAAACTCGAATTATTTTCCAAGTGGATCGGCGCCGTCATCGAATCAAAGATATTATCCACCTCAAGTGTAAATTAAAAATTTACCAAAGTGAAATCTGCTGTAAATGTCAGCAATGTTTTTGATTCGAATCAAATCTAAATGTACAATTACATCATTTGTTATTTGCGAGTGAAAATATTTATGTGATTGCATGTACAGCAAACAAAAAACATTAAGTATAAATACATAAATTTGTAGATAGGCTTCTGACACTGTTAATATTATATCAAGATTAAAAAGTCTGATAATACAAAGTTTTTTTGATTTAACAAAGATGCAGTTTTATATTTCAAATACTTCATAACTTTTATTACTTAAGAAAATAGACATTTTTAATTAGGGAATTTAAAAAAAAATAAACATGTATTCTAGTTACATATACAAGTTTCCTTTATTAAAAAAGCTTGATCCTTTAGTAGTAAAATTAGGAACACTTCTTCCTAATAAATCAGAAAATAAACTTGTAAGCGGTATTGAAGTCTTAGAATCTAAGGTAAATGTATCGGTGTAAAGTATGTACATAGAACAAGGTAGATTAGATATTTCGGCATAAGACAACACTAAAATAAAAAAATGTATTTTTATTTCCAAATATACATTTATAAACTTAAAACGTAGTTTTTGTCACTTACCTCCTGCACATACTCCAGTAACAATATTTGGTTGATTTAAAGTAGGAATTTTAAAATGTATATTACTTCTTGCTTTAAAAGAGTGTAAAGCTTTTAAAAATGAAACTGAATTAACTTCTTCTTCACTTTTGTAATGAGAAATATGATCAGATACTACTGCAATTAAATTTTTCGATTTTGACAATATAGGTGCAATCTAAAAAGCAAATGAAAATGGATTGAAATTATTACTGCACAATCATTTTAGTATATCAGTTATTGTTTAGTAATCACTTACTGTTTCTACAAATTCACCTGCTTGTGCTAAGTTAAATTTTTTGTTCACTAAGCAAAAGTATGTGTCGCTTACTATATATATTTTTGACACATTTTGTTCAGCATCGCAACTTATTGTACATATAGCAGTGGCATCTTCAAGTAAACAATTTTCTACAAAATCTATATATAACACCAATAATTATTTACCTTTATTACATATAGAAATTTGAGTATATATTTAAAAAAATAAGTACCAATTGCTATTTGATCCTCAATAACATAGAAATTTTTCAGTTCAGTAGGCTCTGGTACATTCCATTCAATTACAAATTTTCTAAATAAACAATAAACAATAATTATAATTATACATATATATATATTTTTTTTTAAAACAAAACGCAGTAAAACAGAAAAGAATAATAGAATAAAAATTGTACAAACAATAATTATTCATGTTCCATTAAGTAATACGTAAAAGTATAGGACATAAAGTTTACTTCTAGTTTTTGCAAATAAGTTAAAATTTTCTATTTATACGATTTTTTAATTACCAATGTAACTTAATATTGAGGTTAGACTACGTTAATATGAATAAATCACTTACGAGACTTCTTGATAATCATCAGGTAGTTCAGCATCTTCATCATCATTCCAAAACGCCCTTGAACTAGGATGGATAACTTCTCCAAAATAACTGGCCATACTTAAAATATTTGAATTCTAACAAATCAAATCAGATCAAATGTAGTCGGCAAATCTGCATCTACTGTATTACGTATATGTATATATTTACTACCGGCGACTTGCGCGCCGCAAGCTAAACTTGAACTTCATGACTTGTACAAATTAAAATAAAAAAAGAAAATTTAATAAAATCATTACTAAAATTAGTTCTAAATTGACTTACTTTTCAGAATTTTGGAAATTATTCATGTGAGAAAAAAAATTAATAAAAAGTTACAGATTTACACATTTATTATATATTTACATTTTTATCATAAAAAATAATTATACAAAATTTTACAAAGCATAATTGATTTCGAGTACAATTTATGATTTTGTTAACATTTTGTGTTCATTGTTTTCATTATATGTTATTCTCGCCTTTTATTTTTAAAATCTAGGTAAAATTTTAATAAATGCGAAAATCTTCAATTTTAAAATATAAATTGTAATTACTTTTTCTACAAAATAATATTGGATTGTAAAATACAATTCAGAAAAGTAAAAGTTTTTTAAAATATCTCATTTTTCACTGATTAAACAAAATTTATTAAAATTTTATTATCGATCTATAAATCCAATTATTCTTAAAATCTCATTCGTACATAATTTTCGTAGAGTATATGTATCAACAGTTTAATTGTTTTTAATCATTAATGTAAGGAGAGAATTATAAAAATTATAGAGAAAATTATTCTAATACCATCTACGATACGGTTCTAAATTATTAAAATAATGTAATTATGTAAAACTTTATGCACAAGTCCAGTAGAGTGTACTTTGTATATAAATCTAAAAATTTTTTCAATCCCCAAAGTTAATTTCTTGAAAGTTTAAGAATTCAAATGAGGCATTGCAATATTTCAGAAATTAATTTTGTTGACTGAAAAACGCTTATTCACTAAATATAAAAGTAAATTATTTATTCATTTGTAAGATTTGTAAGATACAGAGGTTAATCATAAAAATCGATCATCATAATTCAAAAAATAATAAAACGTTCCACTACGCATTAATTATTTCTTTCGATTTTGGTATTGCAAATTTAAGTATTTACCAAGTTCGGTTTCGGCAATTTTACATCAATACTCATATATATATGTATATATATATTTATATAAAAAAAAAGTATAAAATTTCGCATCACTTATAATTAAATGTCATGCACAAATACTTTGCTTAAAAATCTAACGATTTTTTTTAAACATCCTCAACTTGTAGGTTCAGGTATTTATAAACATTTTATGACGAGATTCCATAAACAAACAAGCTTACTTTACCATCTATTTCAAATCGAAAGGCTCGTTCATCTTCGCACAGTCATTGCGACCCGTCAAAAGTTCATTCACTAAGGCCGCTAAAGGTCTCACTTGCGTCTAGACACTTTGAATTGCGTTTAATCCATAATACTTCTAATAAACTTTTAACTCTTGTCGAGTTTTCCAAATTTTGAATGCTTATAAAAAAGCATCGCGTCAATTTGATTTAAAAAATATTCGTAATTTATAAATGCATTTCAAAGCATGCATCAACGTTTAGTTCATAAAATTTTCAGATCAATTATTTAAAATACCCGCTTAAGAATCATGTACTTGACACGCGAGCAGTATTGCTCCCACGCATACCCATAGCGTTTTTGACACCTGGCATTATCTCTCAATGCTCGATGGATCAGTAGTATTGTCGTTTGAATAGCAAGAACATATGGCAAGATATTGGTAGATAAACTGATTCCAGCGATCGACCAATGCATCAGGAGGTCTCCAAGATAATTTGGATGCCTCACGTGACCCCATAATCCTGATACTATCAACCGCTTGCCTCGTTTTGTTGGAATTGTTTCCAGATCTGAATTAAAACAAATTTCGTTAAAACATATTATTTTTATTATAAAATTAAGATTTAAAATATTATTTTCCACTTACGGGAAAGAGAGGGAGCAAATGGATTCTTTCTAAATTCATCCTTTATCAGATTACTTTTTCTGTAAATTACGTATCCAATTAAAAAGCAGAGTATGAAGGCAATTAATACATACAAAGGAACAGTTGTTCTGAAATATAAATTATTGATTATAAATAAATATACAATGGCAGGTAAATTTTTTTCAAAGAAACCTACTTGTTGATCAGTAAATATCTAGTTCCTAGCGTCGCCACATGAGGATATATTAAATATCCAACACTGAGCATGTATCCTGCTCCCTCATATGTTATTTCAAAAGTTGTAATCATTGAAGATTCAAATACTAAAATGTCTAATATGTAGATTATCTGCAACACAGCTACTGTGATAGCGGCGATATTCAAAGTATTCAATTCTAGTGATTCAGATCCTTTGTAGATTTTGAGCAAGGCAGCCAAATTAATGATAATCTAAAAATAGGAAAAATTAGTATAGATATATTTATATAGATATAGTTACATTTATAGATACAGTTATATTTATGTAGTTGCGCAAATTTCTAAAAAATATTATTGCAGTAAAATTTCTTAATTATTTTATTACCGTTGCAATTGCAGCAGAACGGAAAAGTATTAATTTAATATCCAATGGTCCAAATCGTGGATTTACTTCTCTGCCTTGCCAAAAATCGTATATTACGTTGTTTGTAGAACCATAAATATTCAGATTAGCAACTGGCGTTTTACCACCCTTGACGTACAAAACTATTGCTAAAAGAGTTCCATATATCAAACCAGCTACTGACAGTGGAAGAGACTTTTTTAATAAGAAGTCACCAATGTTGTAGCCTTGATATGTACATCCTCCAAACACTGCTACAGCCAAAAGCAGTGTCCATATTCCTAAATAATAAAATGAATTAGTTTTTATTGCACTAAAACTGAAATCAACAAATAAAAATTAAAAAAACGATAAATCTTACCATTTATTCTATATTGTAATCTTCCAGATTTACTTTGCTGGCCATCAACAAGCCTACCAATAGGTAGGGCAGATACTGTAGCCACAAAACAAAGAAATCCAGCATATATTAAAAATGCATTAAGATTTATAAAAGATTTCCATTCCGTAAAGCGAGGAATATGGAATATCAAAGAATTGCAGCGGTCATTTGAGCAAGAATATTGCAGTAAAAGAGTAAAAACGGGAACTGAAAGAATAAGAAACAGTGCTCCAATCCATCCACCCCATTCTTGAGGTTTGATGACATCTACATCTTTTGATTTTGAATTAGAATCGGCATCATCTGGAGGACTTTCTTCATAATGAAGTAGTTTCAACAAATCCTGAAAAATAATAATTTTTTAGAAACATTCTCTTAAAGAAAGTAAAATATAAAGAAATCCGCCTTACTTGATCTCGCTGGACAGAAAATCCTCTTTCTTTGCCTTCTGACTGATTAGATTTTCTTTCCACGGGCAACGAAACTGCTCGATCAATATTTCTTGTTAGCATCTGTAATTTATGTTCCTGATCTGCTTTAGAAGCATTCGACATGATACGAATAGAACGGCGTGTAATTGGCCCAAGATCTCTCAGACGCGACTGAATTGGAGGTTCAATAAATTCATCTTTTAAACTTTCTGATCCTTCGGTTCTATCAGTATCACTTGAATTATCTAAAGACAGGAATAAAAAATAAAACTACATGAAAGTCAAGCATTACACATGCTTCAAATGAGCAAAAATAAAAAATGTTATCTACAATTGCATTCTTATGAATAAATTATAGATTACCTTTTGGCATCTCTAATCTGGCAATTGAGATTTTTGCTTGTCTTGCACTGCGCACAGGCAACTTTCTTGCTTGAGCATTGGGAGATCTACCAGGTGACTTTCTTGCAGGGGATCTTCGACTTGGAGAATTTCTTGAAGGACTTTTTCCAGAACCTCTACCTCTTGATCGTGTTTGACTTCTCGAGGTTCTTTGAGACTGTCAAGTGTACAAGACCAGAGTTAATTAAGATCACATAAACTTATTTGTCACTACAAGTTTAACATACCTTTATATCTCCTTCACTGACTATGTGTTCCACTCCTCCCTTAAACTGTACTTTGTACTTTCCTCCCTTAACATCTACAACCTTTGCTTTCTCATAACCCTGACTGCTGGGCATTTTGGCAAGGACCTGTTCGCCCTCCAAAAACTTCATGTTTTATCTAAAACACATTAAATAAATCATAAGTCTCGAGTAAAACCTTGCCCCAAACACTATCCCAGTGTCAACGCTAGCAATCGAAAAAAGAGCAAAGAACCCCTACGTGGCTCAGATTCCTCGGGAAAACACTATTAATAGCCGCCCCTTAGCGTTTATATAACTCGTACCGAGCAAATAACAGCTTCTCGTTGCACTTTCTCGTAAAACCGGACGAAATTGAAAAAAAAGTCTGCCACCGTACGTTTGTTTACAGCGTGTCCCCACGTAAGCGTGGGGAGTCAAATGCTTGGCGCGGCGCTCTTTTTCGGGCGGGAGAACGTTCCGAAAATGCTTGGGTCGTTGCGACTTTACGAATTGCGGCTTATCTGTCTTACTTACCCTACTGCTGATACGCCGCCACTGATAGGAGACTTTTTTTTCTCAACGCAGTTAGAGTGCACTCACATTCAAGGGGGAGCAACTAACGCCAGTCCAAGAGGTTATAATTACAACGCCAGGCTTTTTTTGCTGCATACGCGGCCCCACATAACGCAAGGGACGCCACCGCGCGCTAAGAGCCGAGGCGTTCCGAAAGCCTTCCGAAACGCACCACGCGAGACTGGCGACGCGCGCGCATGGTGAGGGAGCCGGCTTTTGGCGGGAAATTGTCCCTCGCGTGGACGCTCGCTTTTCACACGCCAGTGGCAAAAACTCCTATTGTTCATTGCGTTTAAATATTCATGCTTCCGGTACTTGTCGATTCCGCCTTATGCACGGAGCAATCGATATGGAAACTACCAATTTACGAAAGGGCCAATTGTATTTTTTCCTTCCCCCAAATTTTTTTTTTTTTCAACGTTTGCAAAATCCTCAAATAATCTGTTCATAATCAATTCTCCCGGAACAATCGTTGAGAAGAATAATTACCCAAATCATACAGTTTACATACTCAGCCATGTGTGCATTACGTAAAATTAAGAAAACGTTCGTTTATTATCTTCTTACCAATGTACAATAGCTACATACCCTCGATCTCAATTAATTAAGCATCTAAATGCAGGCGAAGCAAAGATTATTGAACTATAAGCGCATTGCGCGAGCGACACGGTCACTCGTCTGGCTTCCTCTGTTTACGACTGTGTGCACACACCCGATCGCAATTTTAAGAATGCCTCTCCCCCTCCACCTCCGCAGCCCGCAGTGCATCCATAATGCATGCGGGCAGCTTGGTGCATCATGTATGTGCGCGTCGGCGCAGGACGCGCTTTCCTAAAGGCAACCTATTCAAGCCCTTCGTCGCACGCTGGCGCCACCTGGAAATTCATAAGACTGTGCGGCCGTTACACATTTTGACCTCTTTTACGGGACCGTCGTCGAATTTCGAAAAAATTTGGGATCCCGACTCTCTCTGATATTATCGTAACTGTTAAAACCGGATGCCTTCCAATCTGCCGAGGGGCGGAGACGTGCTCCAGCGGGCTCTACCTTATCGACGTCGTATTTTTCTTGCCGATGCGAAATGAATCGTTTTTGGGGAAAGAAACACGTTGCGTCATTCTCTAGCTATGCGTAAACACTTCATTGTCAAACGCTTCGTTAACTTGAGTTATGATTCTCTAAAGTTTCGACTCGGGAAATTTAGGAAAGTTTATTTTACGATTCGCAAGAAACGTATTAGGAAGGTTTTTCGATTGCTTGTTAAAAGTGCTTCTTCGATAAGGTGCTATCGGTACATGCACTTTGATATCTTCTCGAAGAACATCGACTTTGTAATAAACTTGGATTTAGATATCAGCGATTATCATTTTCACCAGTGGACATTTTTTTATTAATAATGTTTGTACATTTAAGTATTATGCAAAATTATGCAATTGCGAATGCAGCGTTCACAAAAATTAGCACTTTATGCATTTTCAGAAAGCTGTTTTTTAATCGCAGAAAATTAGTTTTAAATTTACGTTTAAACGTGTAAAATTTCTTTTTTCAATCGTTTAGCTACGCAGTTAATGTACGTAATCATCACCTGCTGATTATTTAAGCATTACGAAATGTTTCTTAATCTACTTTTTAATCTTGATCGTCGTTATCATTTAATATAAAAGTAACATTGATTTTATTAAAACGATTACTGTAAAGCAATTTCATATAATGATAATAGTTTTAAGAAACGTAACTTGAAAAAAAAAATGATTTCTAATCTCGTTTATTGAATTTCAAATAGGGAAACGGCGACGATTTAATATACAACCGATTAAAAAGAAGTTTATAGATTTTCTAATCTAAAATAATATTATTTGAGTTGCATAGATTCTGCAAATAAGTTTATTTTTCGTCTAAATCACTTACAAAACTATCAGAACTGGCAAACAATTAATTAAATTACATACAATGTAAGTCGAAAGAAAATAGATAAGCCGGAATTTTTACTTTATATGTGGCACATTTATTCTATTTATAAGTATCCATAAAGCACTTCCTCGATAGATAATGCAGAAAGGCGATTTGCAACGAATTGATAGTTTTAATTAACGCGGCTACTCCTGAAATTCTAATGAATAAGCTCGCGGCTAAGCAAGTAAAAATGCAGGCCACAGTTAAAATTGTGCGTACATATACGCGAAGGTAAACCCGAGGCGCGAGAAAGATTTAATTCTTCAAAACGATTACGTCACTTATTAAAAGCAGTTAAAACTCCGCGACGAACTGAAATGCATTTCTGTAAATTCGAATTTGTAATAAAAAAAAAAAAAAACTCGCTCTCTCGAATGATAAAACTCCATTAGACGAATCAATTTAAGTCAATTAGAGCATCGCGGCCGAACGCTTAATAAAAATTGTAATAAATCTAATGCTAAGTAAACGAACGGCTACCCAAACAAAACTACGCATACATCGGTTTCCCCCCACCGCTGTTTTTAATAAGCCTCGTCTCCATATAACTCGCAGCGTTTATTGCGTTATTAGCGAGAAAATAGGGGTCCTCTTCTCGCTTAATTAGATCACGTCCTGGCGACTACGTTATTTAGGACGTGCTGCGCCTCTCTCCTTCTCGCGAGAGTGAATTTTTACGAGAAGTGCAGCTAATTGATTAATCCCGGGATCCCGGAGTAAGCAAACAGATTGAGCCGGCCGATAGAAGGAAAAAATACGCGGCTCTCAAGGTATACTTCTATTTTTATTTATAGCAACGCGGCTCTCGCAGCGAGAGAGAGAGAGAGAGAGAAAAAGAAGTCTGTTCATGGGAGAGGACTTATTCCCGAATGAAAAGTGATCTAGAAGGAAAGCGAGCGAAAAGAGTAACCCAATTCTCGCCTGACTCGTCAGGTTTATCGCTGCTCTAAGGTCTTCTTTGTCTCTCTCTCTCTCTCTCTCTCTCTCTCTCTCCTCGAGATGCTGCTCGAGTGTATGAGTCGAGCATCGAGGACGGCCGATTTACGTTTTTCTCGCGGGCCGCCCGATAAACTTTTACAAATTGCGGCGGTTTTCTTGTAAAAATTCAAACGAGATAACGAGGCGGACAATGTCGATTTGCAACAAAGCCCCTTGCGTTTGATTAATGTCAGCCGGAGGAGTACTCCGCGGTGCATAAACAGAAACAGCCGTCGTCTTTGTAGCTTCTTCAAACTAGTTTTAACTACCGGAAATGGGGAGTAAAGTGCAATAAATTTAACGATCTCCGACAATGCGCATTCGCGAGACGTGCATTTTTAGGTGGATTATTGTTTGTTGATAAAAATGCACACCGGCTTCGGAATGCGAGAGTGACACACTTTTCCAGCACAATGGACCTTCATTAGGAGAAAATGTTTTTCGAATATTGGAGCACTTTTTTTTTTTGTAATACGTTATAAATTGACGATTCGATGGAAAGGCGAAAAAAATATGTTTCTCACCAACAGCGCCGCGTAAACGCGTTAAAGATAAATTTTTTTATGTTTTAAACGTGTCATATGAGGCACAATTAAAACCTTGTTGAGCTAATATATCAAGTGACAAAAAATACCGAAAGCGATACGTCTGATTATGTGTATATCGCTGAAAAGCACAAGTCAACAAAATTGCTTAAATTTATATATCTAGCAGGTCTATTTTTCGACCGAAAAAAAAAAAAACGAAAAACGTTAAAAACGCAAATTTAACGATTGTTTGTTCCGACAACATTATCCGTCAGAAAAAATAATTGTCAAAGGAATGCTTTCAGGAAAAAACACTCGCTTAAGCCTCGTTCAATAAAGCCTGAGCCGCCGCTATCATTTCTTAAACGATAAATTTAGCAAATACGAGATATCTGTCGAGATTAGGAGCTGAAATGCAGGCCCCGTCGCGGGAACAATGCATTTCTCCCCGGCCGCAAGAAATCCTGGCTATCCCAACAAAGATCCGCCGCTTCGCTCGCTCGCTCGCCGAAGAAAATCGTTCTATAAATGACGCTGTTTGTACTCTCGAGTTCGTTTGCCGTGTGCCGCGCGCGCATTTCCAAGTAAATTGAAAGGATAAAGAGTGCCGAGAAAAGCCCGGCCAAAGAGCAAAGCCAACATCGGCTCGCTCGCCGAGGCGTGCAATCGCTAATGGCAGTAAGAGAGAGAGCGGAAAATCTTGCGACCGCGCCGGGGGCAAAAAGCTCGCGGCGAGCCCTTGGCTCTCTCTCTCTCTCTCTGTCTCTCGGGGTGCTAGTCGCCATGAATGAACGCAACGCGTACAAGTACGTTGTGCGCGGCGGCTGCGCGAGCTCCGGCACGATCGATCGTGCACGCTCGGCGGTGGTGGCGGCGGCGACGGCAGCTGCTGCCGCTGGCTCTCTCTCACCCGACGGGGGTTAGTAGCAGAGGACGAGCGGGGCCCGGCGCTCGCTGCTGCTGCTCTGGCAAGAGCGCGCGAGCAGGTTCTTATTGATCGGCCGGGGAGAAGAGCGGCGGCGGCGGCTGTGGTGCCTTTTGGATAATAATGCGCCCGGAGCCATCATGGGCCCGAAGCTCTGAGCTGCTGCTGCCCCGCCGGTGCAGGCCCACCCCAGGCTGATAATGGGCCCCGCCAGCAGCCGCGAGTGCCAGTACGACGATCAGAATCAGGACGACAACGGCCTGCAGATCCGTACCAAAGGCGGCGCCCACAATGCCGTGAGTATCCGCGAGCAGAGTCCGAAATATTATACCCGTTTTTTCGAGACCCCTCCTCTCTCTCTCTCTCTCCAATTTCTGCCTCGACTTTGTTACACGCTGCCGCCGACGTTGCAGCTTTCCGAGCTCTCTTCCGTTCGAGCTACTTGCCTCGAAAGTTTTACGAGCGAAGCCGCCGATATATCAAAATTGCGCGGAAATCTGCAAGGTTGGCATCCCCCACGTCCCATTAAAAGCATTGATTTCTACGAGGAAAGTGGCGGCGGCGTGTTTGCAAAACATAGCGTAATCCTTGCGATCCGACCGCCCCGAGCCGCGAAACCTCTCGAAAGCGCCCGCGCACGCGGGCGATGAAGAAAAAAAAAAGCAAAAAAAAACCTCCGCAGTCAGGCGCGCTTTTCTCCTTGACTCGACGGGGGAGTTAAGCTCGGGATGGCCGGCCGTCACGGCAGCAGCAGCAGCAGCAGCGTGTTTAGCATGTAATTTCGCGCGCGAAAGCTATCGATTGGGGCCGACCTTGGGAGCTTCGGCTCGTCCTCGAAGGAGGAGAGAGCTCGAGCGTGTGCGAGCGAGCGAGAGAGAGAGAGAGAGAAAACGAGCTTTCGGCCATTCAGCGGTCCGCGTGCTGCAGCAGCAGCAGCAGCAGCAGCGGCGGCGAGAAAGAGTAGAGCGCTCGGAGTAGGCGGAGAGGCGGAGAAGTAGGGGGAAAAACGGAATCGGAGCGATCGTGCGTGCTGGCTGCGTCCGTCGCTCGCTGATAAGTGAGTCCGTCCGCGCTTCGGCCGATGGGCTCTTGATCGGCGACGTCCTATTAGCGCGCCAGCAGTCGCGAGCTGAGGTCCCTGTGTGCTGTGCTGTGGTGCCTGCCTGCCTGCCTCTCGCGCCTGCAGCCTGCGGAGCCCGGAAATCCCGCGGAGAGCGATGCCGCCGAAAAACAAGGTAACGACTCTCTGCCACTTTCTATTGTGTGCGCCCGAGGTGCGCTCTCGTGATGCGATCCTATATTATATATATAATACGGGCGTGAGTCGCGCGCGCTGCCGCACTTCCGCGACTGGAATTAAGGGCGCGCGTTTACTCGGAGAGATCAGCGATCTCTCCGCCGAGAGAGATATATACCTATAATCGACGCTCGGGGCTTTTTTTTTTTATCGCCTGAAAAATCTAGACGGCTCGCTCGCGCTCGCCGCTGTGCAAATATACTCCGGCGTTTCGTTTGCATATAAAAACAGAGTCGGCTGCAGCAGCGGCAGCGGCAGCAGCGGCGGCGGCACGGCTCGCGGCCGCAATAATTAAATCGCGCTCTCCGCGTGCGCTGCTCGGCGCGCGAGACCTTCGAAATATTAAACGCGCGCGCTCTCGCCGAGCCAGCCAGTAATAAGCAGTCGCTCGCTCGCTCGTTCGCTGCAGGATGCGCCAGCGGTGAAAGTATATATATATAAGTGCCTTTCGGCGATCGCTTTTGAAATCCGAGGCGTCCGATCTTATCTTGGCTTATCGGCGCTAGGTAGCCGCTTGCTGCGCGCGAGGACAATAATTGTCGGCCCTCGTGATCGCCGGTTGACTCACGCGCGCCGTGCAGTGTGCGAGCTTGAGTCACAGAGGCTCTCTCTCGGCGGCTCGCGAGATGACGAGAAGCAGATGGTGCAGCTCGTACAGCGTTCGTCTTAGCTCGTCGTCCAATTGACGGAACGTGGCGGGGACAAAGGACATCGATCGGCGATCGAGGAAGCGACGTGCCGAGTGCGCCGCTGAACGGGGGGGCTCTCTGCTGCGTATATATATATCTCTCTCTCTCTCTTGGTGTCTCTGCGTGGCTCTCTCCCCTGCGTGTGCTTCGAGAGCCATCGGGCAGAGTGCAGCTTGGCGCGCATCTTGCGCAGTTAGCGCTGCCGCTTTGTGTTGTGTGTGCGCGCAGGCAGCAGCAGCAGCAGCAGCAGCAGCGGCGGCGGCAGTAGTAGGCCGGGTAGTGGGGAGCGGCAACGACGGCGGCGGCGGCGCTCGGCCCAAGCTCTCCGGGGCCACTCGCACGATCGCAGTGTCTTGTGTGCCACGGCGTCGTTACTTTGCAGGCGTCGCGTTACTCTCTCTAACTCCAGGCTGCCTCTCAGCAGCTGATCGAGATGTGAGTGTGCCGCTGCCCGTATTAGCATAGGCAGATCGACGCGCGACACCATGGCGATGAGGCGGCCCAAAGAGGCAGCTGGCCTGGAGTCGTCCTGAGCGTGTCTGAGTGTCTCTCTGTCGGTCCGATCGGCGGAGCAACGCTGCCGAGCTCTTTTTATAAATAGACGAGTGTGTGCGGGAGTCTCGAACAGGCGTCAGGCAGGCAGGCAGGCAGGCAGGCAGGCGGCAGCAGGCAGCAGCAGGCTAGGCAGGCTAAGCGAGAGAGAGAAAGAGAGAGAAAGCAAGCAGTGCAGTGCAGCGATAATGTCGCGGGCGTCGCTGAACAAATCGGCTCAGTACGGCTCGCGTCGCGTCCGGAAGATCAGCACGGTGCGTTGGCGCGGAGGTAAGGGGGTTATTGGAAGTCAGTCAGCTGATTGTCGGGGTCGTTGCCATTACAGACGGAGAGCGAGTACTCGGTGGAGGAGCAGGCTCGGCTGACGGGGGATGGGGGCGGCGGCGGTGGCGGCGGAGGAGGCGGCGGGGGCGAGGAGGCGTCGCCCGACGAGGATGCCGGCTCGTTGTGCGAGTACCACGACATACCGCCGCCGCCGGACGGCGGCTACGGCTGGGTGGTGGTCTTCGCCTCGTTCATGTGCAACATGATCGTCGACGGGATCGCCTACACCTTCGGCATCTTCCTCGGTGAGTTCGCCACCTACTTCGAGGAGAGCAGCAGCAAGGTCGCCTGGGCGGGCTCCCTGCTCTCGGGGGTCTACCTCATGGCCGGGCCCATCGTCAGCGCCCTCACCAACAAGTACGGCTGCAGGGTCGTCTGCATGGCCGGCAGCTGCATCGGCGCCGTGGCCTTTGTGCTCTCGACCTTCTCCACCTCGGTCACATGGCTCATGATCACCTACGGCGTTCTCGGCGGTAAGTTCTTTCTGCTTTTTATAACTCGACTCGAGGACAAAGAGAGGGGAACGCCGAGAGCCCGAGCTTTTGCTCCGAAAAATTATATGCTCTCTCCCGAGTCCCGAGACCTTTTTATTCGGCAATTTCGAAACGAAAGCGACGCGAAAACACAGCGGGTATTTCGCATCCTTGCGCAAACGTTTTTCTTCTGCGTGCACGTTCGCTCTCGGACGCTCGGCGATAAAAGCCAAATGTTCGGTGCGGTTCGAAAATTTTAAGCGCGCGATAATCGTTTTTCCGCGGAGACTAATAGTAATTGAATGCAAAGATTGTCGACTCGATGAATTTGACATAAAGGTATATACAATTATCACGGCTGACGTTTCATTATTTTAATCGGTCTTTTGAATTTTTAAACTTCTGTGTGCACGACTGAGTCATCATCCTCTGGCTCACTCAAGTTTTAAAATGTAACAAAGCCAGCTCCGGATAAAAGAATTCCTTTATTTGAACGACAACAAATCTGCGTTTTCAAACAAAACCTTCACTGTGAATATATATATACATCAAAACAACGTCCGCGACATTTAGGAACGAATTAACACCCTCTAAACGGCTTCGAAGCTAATTCCCGCGATTGATAAAAGCATTTAAAAGAAATTTACTCGCTTCTTATCTTTCGTATTTTCACGCAAAATGAACGTCGGGAAAAGAGCGCGTGTTAAAACGCACTGTTGCAAAATATCAAGTATACATAAAACGCTCTTAAGTAAATCGTTAAAATAAACGTTTAATTTTAATTCCCAGCTAAAACAAATGTAACTTGCTAAAGGCCAATTTATTCATAAACTCCGTGAAAGCGCCTCGTGAAAATAAACCTCTTGCATGCATAAACACGAATATACCGTACAGCGCGTAAAACAACAAGCCATCCCCGAACAAACAGCATATATATATACACTTATAAACTCAGCAACCTTCTCCACCTGAACTCTCTGAATCCCTCAGGCATCGGCTTCGGACTGATCTACCTGCCGGCGGTGGTCTGCGTCGGCTACTACTTCGAGACGAAGAGGTCCCTAGCCACGGGCATCGCGGTCTGCGGCTCGGGCTTCGGGACCTTCATCTTCGCGCCGCTCGCGGGGATCCTGCTCGAGACCTACCAATGGAAGGGCGCCATCCTCATCCTGGCCGGACTCATCTTCAACTGTGCGGTACGTCTCTCTTCTGCTGTTGTTGTTCCGCTCCGCGGCGAACGAATCGAGGAAGCTGCGACCTTGTTGACTCTTTTTTCTTTTTTTTGTCTTTTTTTCGCCCATTATGTAACGCGCCGGTTGACAAACGACGCGGGAGGTGTGTAAATCGCACGTTTTCGAACGAGCGTGACGTTAAAAATAATTGGGACTCGCGGATAATGGGACGCGGGCTTTTTGCCGAGGATTTTTTTTCTCCCTCCGCGCCGCGGAAATTATGGAAGCTATCGACTATGTGGAGTAATTCTGTAACGCGACGATTAAAAATATCGTTTTTATAAATACAGGAGTCTGTTTATAATGTGGACGTCGTTAAAAAAAAAAGGGGGAAACAATGGAGTGATGCAACTCGGGCATTAGAATTCAAATAGAATTCGCACGCGTTCGTCAAACTATTTTAAAATCCATCGAGTCGCGGTAATTTTGATCAATTTCTTTTATTGACGGCTGTTTGTTTCGTCGCGGTTAAAGCGGCGTTCGAAAATTATTATCGAAAGCTCGGTCCTCCGCCGCGCTTCGGAAAAAGAAAAGTCCGAGTTTTCTATTTCTGTACCCGTGTAAATACCGTTCACCGTATATTTAGAACTATTAAAAATATTACGCGCACTACACCCTCCCCCCCCCCCCTCCCTCGCGGACAAACAAACAGTCCAATTTCATTAGGCGTTTTTGCGCGCGTTTTAAAAGAATTACTCGCGCCGCACGGTAATCGCTCGAAAAAGCTGCCCGCGAGCTCGCGAAATGACTGGCCGTTTTCCCCCGCGGGGCACTCTAAATAACAACTTTCTTCCGACGCGGTCGCATTGACCTTCCATCCGTCGTTTCTTGACTCCGTGCCAGAGGCATTTAACCCGATACCGGGGGCCTTTCCGATTATCATTGCAGATCTTCGGTGCGATGATGAGGCCGCTGGAGTACCCGAAGGCTCGCTCGGTGAAGCCGCTACTGCAGCGGATGGCCGAGGAGAAGCGCTTCCAGATGGAGCGCGGAAGCATCGGCGGCTCGTTCTTCATGGTGCAGCTGCCGGACGGATCCATGGAAAGGAGGATGAAGATGCCGATCAACATCGACCCTGGCGTTCACTCTAGCTTCAATTTAGACCAATTAGTGCCTGGTAAGAAAGCCGCTTTTTCCGCGGAACTCTATTATACATAAAGTCGCCTCGTGCCCCGTCGTCAATGAGAAAATGATACGCCGCGGAGAGATGGGGAAGAATCAAAACAAGGCGAACGGTATTATAAGTTCAGGACGCCGCTTGTTTGCCTATGAATATCTCTCAAGGCGACTTCCTGCCAGGGATGAGCTTATGGATTGTAAGACTTTTGCGGAGAGGAATTTTGTAGTAAATAAAGTGATGTTCGTGAATCAGTGAATAGCGTTTGGAACTTGAGAGAATTGATTTGAGGCCGATGAAGCTTCGAGCAGTTTCCACCGGGATGTGTGTATTTTTGAGAATTGCTGGAGAATCAAAGAGAAAAATAACTATAAGAGACAGCATTCCACAGTTTAGGATGATAAGAAAATAGTTTCATTGTATATTCGCACTCGACTTTTTTTAATTATAAAATTGTTGATCAACTCTAGAAAGATGTTTAAAAATTCGGCAACGCAAAGATCACGTGAACTGTTAGGTAACTAAAGTTGAAGTGCTCATTTATTTTTGCGGTCGCCCTCTTATTTCGAGGCTTTGTAATATACTTGCTTTTCTATAATAACATTTATGTTGCTTGATAAAAAATCTTGGTTAATATCCAATAAGTAGAAGCTTATCAGCGAATATCTGTAGCAGATAAGGAAATGCTGTGAATTAGAACATCGGGTATCTTTTAGATATTGAATATTTCAAGGTATGCTGATAGGCCATTGATTTATTCCAATCAAGAGAGGAATCTTAACGAATAACAAAAATATTTTTACAAATTCACCTCAACGTCTCATAAAATTCAATAAATTTTTCAGCTTGTTGTTAAATTTTGACGGAAATGAGACTAAAATTAGCGAAAAAAATGTCTAGAGTGAAAGTACAAACTACTTAATGTCTTGACAAGGTTTCTACAATTAAAATTTACTGAGCAGATGTTCTACTCAACTTATGGCCTTCGATCTACACTGCCTGTGTTCATGTTGGCACAAAATCCGACTGTTATAAAAAAGGGTCTAGTCGGACCGGAGTTCTCCCCTCAGTCTTTTCTTACTTTATAACTTGCTAGGAGAGTACTGAGCCTTAGAAAGTAGCAGATGATTTAGGTGCTCTATCATCAGTAGCAGAATCAAAATTAAATAAAAAATCTCGACTCTAAAACGTTTTAGTAACGGAAAAAGATATGCTATATCAGGCATCTGAAGATAAAGCGTCTCATTTTAAATAAAATTAAATATTTGCTCGATCGTGTGACTAAGCATCAAGAATTGAGCAGCTTGGTGCATATAATATGCAAAACAAGCGAATGCCAAATGACAAAACTCCTCTCCGCGCGTAGCTCGTATACTTAAGGTCCCCACTGTCGATAATATTAATTGATGCTAAAATTGTAAAAGGAACGCCTCTGACACCAGTACCGACCGTGCCGACCCTTCCGACGATCTCCGAGGTGAAGGTGCAGGAGCACTCGTCGAGCGGCGCGACGAGCAACAGCGGCAGCACGGCAGACCTCAAGAGCTCATCGGTCAAGTCCCGCAGCAAGAAGGCCATCGACGAGAGCGGCAAGGAGGGAGCCGCCGCGGCCAAGGACAGCCTGGACAAGCCCGAGAGCGAGTTCAACAAGCCGATAATACCGCGCAACGCCTCCCAGCCGGCCTTCACCACCCACGTTCAGGGCCTACCCAAGAACGGCTCCGTGCCCTTCTTCGACAGGATCCGCAAGACGAGCACCGGCGAGAGGTACAAGCCCAGCCTCAGCGCCATCAAGAACTCCAGGACGACCCTCAACTCCAACGGAGACATCAGGAAGAGCCTGCACTTGAGACTGTCCAACAGCAGCATGCTCGGCTCCAGGAATAATAATACGGAGCTGGATGTGAGTGCCCCCGACGTCCTCTTGTAACCAGAAACTGTTTTCGTTAATTTAGTTACTAATCTTCCAAACGAACGCAAAGACAAAGAATGTTTTATTCAGCCGAAGGTTAGAAAATGAGCCATTGAAGCTTACGGTCAACCTTCAGCTAAATTTCCAGCCTTGAGTCCGCGGTAAACATTCAACTTTCATGTTTTATTCATCCAAAGTACAACTTATGAATATAAACTGAATTTCTGTGCCTCTCCGTTTCCCGAAACAAAACAAAAACAAAACAAAAAAACAAACTGGAAAATTATAATTGTTCCTTCATTCGTTGCGCAGGACGGTGAAAGCATTACCTTTACCACGAGCAATACTCGCATTCCGAAAGAGAAGCCAATGATGATTCGTCCTCTTTCGCGAAAAGACATTTTCTACAGCGGAAGCGTTCTTCATCTGCCGGAATTCCAAAGTCAAAAGTCCCTTGCCAATTACCGTCAGAGCGTCATCTCTCTACCCAAGTCGATGCGAGGCGTCGACGCCAAGGATGGAGACGCCGAGAAAGGTTCGCAACGTAAGTCTCGCTTTTTCCTCCCCGTCTGCTTGCTTTCGGTTGTAAATTGGAAAGATTCTCATTCGACAATTTGCTTGCAGCACCTCTATGCCCGTGTCTCGAACTACCTGAATCGTTCAAAGAAGCCTTGGGGACGATGATGGACATGTCTCTATTGAAGAATCCCGTTTTCCTTTTAATCTGCATTAGCAACGTGTTCGGGATGGCTGGATTGTACATACCATTCTTTTACCTGGTCGATGCAGCCAAGGAGCAGGTAAGGAGAGAAAAATGGCTCACTAGCTGAGCGTTTTGCATTAATCGCAAGAGGTAAATTAATGCTTGATTATTGTTGCGTTCGAAGGGAGTAGAAAAAACTTACGCCTCGTGGCTGCTGTCCGTCATCGGAATAACAAACACCGTGGGTCGTGTGGCCTGCGGCTACGTAGCCGACTTCCCGCAAGTAGACTCCCTGCTATTGAATAACATCTGCCTGATCGTGGCAACGATAGCAGTGACCCTGACGCCTTTCTGTTACACCATTGTCCATTATATAGTGATGAGCACTTTCTTCGGCGTCGCCATTTGTGAGTATAAAAATCAAGTAGCTCCAACTGGTATATTGGAATGGTTTGCTTGACGGATTGTTCCTTCTGTTTTCCCGAACCACAGCCGGATACATTTCGCTCACTTCGATCATTCTGGTGGATCTCCTGGGCCTTGACAAGCTGACGAACGCCTTTGGACTGCTCATTCTTTTCAGAGGGGTCGCAGCCATTGGGGGTCCGCCGATTGCGGGAAATTTGTACGACCTCACCAAGAATTATGGTGTTACCTTCTACATGGCAGGATTTTGCTTTTTAATTAGCACTATTACGAGCTTCGTAGCTCCTACGATGAAACGCTGCACTACGCCGCAGGTAAATATATATCGATTGTTATCTTATAGCTTTTTAGAAGACATAAAATTTCTCTCGCACAGATAATTATAAATGATTCTGATAATCGAAGTGGATCCTTTTTGTGGGTCAGATAAATAGATAGAGGGGAAATTATTAACGTGAGAAATTCTTTCCAGACTCAGCCTGTGATATTAGATACATTGACGCCGATTGACGAAGACATCGAGGAAGAGAACGAAGATGATATTCCTGAAATAGTAGAAACCGCACCATCTCCCCAAGAACCACCCGAGAAGGAAATCAAGCAGATCGAGTCTGTATTATAAGCAAGCAAAAATCAACTGCTTCTACTTGCTATGTTTTGCGACGAAAAACAAAACAAAAGAAACAAAAAAAAAAAATAATAAAATAATTCACCGTCACTCCGAGCCACACTGTGATACGGCTAAAAAAAAAAATTTCAACAAGTTTCCAAGAGGTATTTTGTTGTTGAAACGTATACATACCTCTTGCTTGACATGCACAAAATAACTGATGATAAACCTGATGGAATTTTTCTACGAACATAGACGATTCGTATGGCTTAATTAAATTTTATTTTATAATCGTATATACTATAAATATTAAGGAGACGTATAAGAGTGAACAAACAAAAATTCCATCGGGCGAGCAAACTGTTTTTTCTCGTCTGTATTAAAAACAAATCTGAATTGAATGAAGGTAGAGGCGTTTAATTAAACTTAATCAGTATCGATCGTCAGTATGTTTAGGGAAAACAAAATCGCAAACAAAAAGAACTAAAATATAGATGCGACAAAAAAATATTGCTTTTTTCGTGTGTATACAGAGCAAATGTTTTTATTTCAATGTAGATAACAATAATAACGATAATGATAAAACATAATTAATAAGTGCGAAAAATTAAACAAAAAAAGGCTTGCATTTTACTAAATAAAGCTGTCGATATTGGAAGCTATTTTTGGGGAAGAAATTCCGATGAGACTTTTTTTCAAGGTCAAAAATACAAAATGCAAAAAAATATATATATATATTTCTTATGTACGCAGGGCACATGTACATAATGCCGACGCACGACACTTTAATGAATCAATTAATGAATGGGATGAAAACAGAGAGGAGAGCTAAAGAAAAGTGACGTTTTAGTTGTAAATAAATGTGGAGAAAACAAGGGATTTGTAAAATATACGGGATGGCAGGAACTGAGCCAACCGCTAAGAGATGATGCATTTCAAGCGAAAATGCAACAACAGAAAATCCAAATTTAGTTTAGTAAATATACACGTTATTACCGAAAAAAAAAAATTAATATATTGATGAACGCGAGCTAACGAGCGTATAAGTATATTAATAATCTTGATTTTTAGATCTCTTACTTCTCTTTTTTTTAGCATGTACAATAACCGAGTAAGAGAAGACATTATTCTCGACTATCCGCCACACCCCGTTTGTGTTAATTAATGTAAAAAAAAAAAGATATTTCGCAATTATAATTGACTTGATTTGCGCGCTAAGCCGATTAACTCTTTAATTTGTAACTGCGCCAACACGTTAGTTAACACAAACCGACTAATTACTAATATTTTATTACTTAAAGGAAGAAAAAAAATATATATATAATTTTTGCTAGGCACAGCGATAGCACAAGGAGTCTTGTGTCACACTTAATTTGGTCGCTGTTTTTAAAACTGATTCAAACCGACTTAATGAGAAAAACAATAGCGAACGATCATTTACAATTACGTTACACTGTGATTTATATAAAGAAATATATGTGTATAAAAAAGAAAAAGGAAAAAAAAAGAGATACCGACAAAAAAGAGTGACAAAATGTATATACGCCTACGGACACCGGGACAAATAGGGAAAATCATTGTAAATCTTTGTTGAACGCCAAAAGCAAACGCAGTGTATACTACTTGTCGAGAATCGGTCGAAAATGTCGGAAATTCGTTTGCCAGTGCGTGAATCGTTCGTTATCGTGGGCGTTTAAAGAGAACTCTCGAGAGAGAGAGCACATAGAAGCGCCTCCAAGAGATAATCGCGAACAAAAGAGGGAGAGAGAGAGAGAGAAGGAGAGAAAAGCCGTTTCTACCGAATCCCCCCCGAGAGGCGCGCTTCTCTGTGCTCGAGATAGGGTGAGCCTCTCCATCGCCACCTTTTTATGATTAACTATTACTTATCAGCTATCATTAATCTTAATCAATTTTATCGATAATTTTAATTACTTATATACGATTTTTATGAAGCTAAGGTTATAAACGTTTCGTTGTTGTGCTACGTGATCTTTTTTGCGTTCGAGTCAGATGATGACACTAACGACAATATATAATTCTTTCGACTTTTCGGTTGCGTTCGTCTGTCGGTTATATACCTAATAAAAAAAAAACGGCGTATACACTTTCGAGCGTTGCGTTATATATTGTAAATGATTCGCGCGTGCGCGTGTGCCTGTTGCGTGAGTGCGTGTGCGCGAGAGTAAGGCCTGTATATAACGACGAGTTTCGAGCAGAAAAAAGTTGAGAAAAATAAAGGCACAGAACGAGAGAGATAAGCGAGCGAGCGAGCGAGAAAGAGAGAGAGAGAGAGAGAAATTGTAGTAATTCTGATTACGTTTACAGGACATGTTATACGTTGTAAAGTGTATGTACACATGCGCATAGGCACGGCTCCTTGCCTGCCCCCCCAATATGTTAATATACGATATGGTACAAAGAAGGACAAATGTATTAGGTAACGTTTATCGAAATTAAAGAGAATTATGAATTTTTATTATTGAAAATTGGTGTTTCATTCGAAGCCAGCCTCTTTTTTATTTCCCCGCCTCCCGTATCCACTTTTGCCACTCGGCGCTCGTTAATTGGAACGAATCGAATTCCTCCGCTTTCATTGCTATACGTCTCACCATAATCAAGCGCGAGTCCTAAAAATTTGTAACTGTCCGATCTTAACAGGCCTTTGACGCGTTACCATATATATCGACGCGGTTTCACGCAGTTTTTCGCAGCCGCCAACTCGACGCGAACAATGAAGAGCGGCGTACCGCCTTATCTAATCTATACAGCGAAATTCCTCCCGCTAAAATTTCAAGAAAGCTCGCCCGCGTCGAAAGAGACCAAAAAACCTGATCGGCAATCGAATTTGAAAGCAAAAATGAGCGGGGCTCGCGCAGGATTTCCATAAAATATGTAAATATACGGGCGGCGACTTGAAGAAGGTGAGGCGCGGGCGGCGCGCGCGCGCGCGCGACAAGTGAAAGGAAGAAATCGGACTAAACTAGGGATAAGTCCCCGGGGCTCGGCTCGTTACACGCGCGCGAACATCGGAATCGGAAAGGTCAGTCCGCGGCTCGCGAAATCGGCGACCTCTTTTTTCAGCGAGAATCGGTCCCGGGGCCCCCGGAGGATGGCGTCGAGGGACGACGAGGGCAGCAGCAGCAGCCGAGCAGCGTGAGTATACTACTACCGCTACGTGGAGAGAGCACGTGGCCGGGCGGGCGAACACGTGTTTGGCTCTATTTTTAGCCCGGCCGCGTGGGAATATCGGTAGCGGCGGCGGCGGCGGCGGCTCCTCGCGGAAAAATCCCCCGCGATAACCGAGTGCGCGAGGAAGGTGGCGGTGGCGGTGGTGGTTCCTTGCGTTCGTTGCTCCCCCCGAGGCCGATGCACTTGTTGAGCTTTCGCTCTTTAAATAGCCGGCGGGATCTTCGGGCTTTGTTTCGCGCTGATTTCGCGAAAAGCGCGAGTGTATTGTATTACCAGCTTCCCGGAGAGAGAGAGCCTCGTCGCGGCGAATCTGGAGCATCATCCAGCCTTCTGCGAATGCGCCTCTCGTGTCGAGCTTCCCTCGTCCGTTGTAGGTTTTCTCCGCAATTAAAATCGTCGGGGCGCGTGACGCAACGGGCTGCTCTCCGCGCCGATCGGATAGCGAGCGCGCGGCGCTCTCGATAAGAGGCCGCACCGCGGAGGGATCCGCCGAGCGGCGAAATTCGGCCCGCTGCCGTACTAACGAGTCGTCATCGATTACGGCAATTAGAGCCAATGTCGTCGTCTGTGTCGGCGGCGTCGGCGGCGGCCACGGCGGCTATTTTCCAATGGACCGCTTCGGAGAGGAGTAGCCTGCGCCTAAACGTCGCGCCGCTATCGGGAGAGAGCACAGAGCGCTACTACGTCCGACTCGTCACGAGGCGCCTATATACGAAAATTCTCCGGACTGGCGTACTCAGTCTGGCGGTCGAGCGCGCGCGATAAACATACATACTGTCGTCGGTGCCTCGTGTCGTGTGTCGTGTCGTCGTCGGCGGCGGTGGTGTTCGCGCGGAAGCAGTCGCGCGGAATATATAAAAGCCCCGCTAAAGAAACAACAGCAGCAGGCAGGAGTACGAGGAAGAGGTGGGAGCGATAGGCGCGAATCTATTGCCGGCCGATATTATAAAATACATGCGCTCGAGTGCCCACGCGAATTCGGCAGCAGCTCGCACAGGTTAGTGTGTCTACTCTCTATTAGCCTCGCTTGCGAAAGGCTCTCTCTCTCTCTCACTCTCTATCTCTCTTTCTCCTCTCTCTCTCTCTCCGGTTGATCGCACGTGCCAATTGGAAGAGGAGCTCGAGGAGGTGGCGAGTGGCCACGGAGTCTCTCTCTCGACCCGCGGAGACCGCTTGTTTTCAAACGACGAAAGATGCTAGTGACCGAAAAGCGAGAGAGAGAAGAGAGAGCCGATAACTCCTTATCGCGGCGGCGGCTACTGCTACCGCTGTCAGCGCGAACGACACATCAAAAATATTGCCTCTCGGCGGCGCGTGCACGAAATCTTCCCCGGGGGATGTCTGGGCGTTATTGCGCCAGCTCTCGCGGGCGGACGTTGCAAAACATCGGCCGTCGCCGCCGTCAGGGGCCCCGCCGCCGCCGCCGCGGCGTTTATCTCCTTTTCCCACGCGGCGCGACGCGCGATTTTCCGAGAATCGGAGCAGCGGTCAGAGTCTCGGGCGAGTAAAGTAAGTAAGTACGGGGGCCCGCTACTCGCCGTACGCTCGGTGCGCGCGCTCCAGCGGGCAATTCAACTGTCTTTCTCTTTGTTGCCGCATGAATTAGTCGATTGGGCACAAAGGCGGCCCGAGGGAGAGCCCCTCTTACAATGTCTTCGCCTTATATCGCCGCGACCTTGTCGAGGCTCCGGGCCAACTTTGTACTTGAACCTCGAGAGAACTCCGATTTCCGCGCGGAGGTGGGCCGGAAGCTCGACGTATTACGCTCGCGCGGTTTATTTACGCTTTTTTTTTGTCTTCTTTTAAAAAAGCCGCCGGCTTATCTGGCCGCGGAGGAAAAAGCGCCCGATAGAGCGGGTTGATGTCGAAACGGGCGCCGCGATTCTCGAAACTGAGCCCGCACCGTCGAGCACGCTCAATCGACTCGTGAAATTTCGTTAGCCGATTCTCTGACGGTAGCGCCGCTGTTTATCTTACCAATTAATCAAAAGCGAATGCGTTAATCGTCTATTTTTACGAGGCCCCAGAGTTTGCCTTCCGCCGCGTGTAACCGCTCGGATCGCTTGTTGACACAACTGAATCCCTTTACATTTCTCTTATCCAAAGCAAACCGGAGCCATTCACGTGTAAATTCGGTTATATTTGCCGAAGATGATCACGCGTCGTCGCCGAAGGGATGCGCGGCTCGGCTAAAAAGAAAAGGCGCCGTCCTCGAGGAGGAGGAGGCAACGCACCGGCGACCTTGTCTCTCTCTCTCTCTCTCTCGCGCTCTGACATAATAGACGGTAGCGGGGCTCGTAAATCAGGCGAAAGCTCAGGCTTTTCCAGGCCCCCGTTATCAGCGCCTGCGTCCCCGGCGAGATAAAAGTCAATTTATATTTACTTGTCTTTCGCTCGCCGATAAGTAGCGTCATAATGCAGCGACTGGCGGTAGACGAGCCGCAAGCTGCAGGCTGTGCACGAGTCCTCTCCTCTCCTCGCAAACACACAGAGAGTGAGAGAGAGAGAGAGAGCGAGAGAGCGAGAGAGAGAGAGCAGCAGTAAAAGCTTTCCGTTGCTTTTGCAGTTGAGGCTCCGCAGCCATGGCGATCGCCGAGAACAGCAGCAGCAAGGAGGAGGCCAAGCCGAAGTTGCAGCAGAACGGACACTCGAATCAGGATGCCATCCCTCTCAAGGACCTCAACGACAAGGGCGAGGAGGTGAGTTGCCCGAGTTTTTTCCACTTTTCGGTTTTTCTGTTTTTCTTTCTTTTTTTTATGACACAAAACTCTCGACGAATCGAGGCGTTATTGTAATTGAGCTGCGAGATAAGCGGCGGGCAACCTGCAGTCCGCCTTGTTTTCGCGCGAATTCATTATTTTTTTTTTTTTTTCAATCGAACGAAACTTTCCAGCTGCAAAACTGATTAAATTCATAAATTCGAGGCTCTCTGATTACTCCGAAAATATACGGATCCTCCTAATTCGAAAAGCCGTCATTTCTTAATTGAGTCTTTACGAAAGAACGGTTCGTACGCATTTAAATATATATACATATATACCTTCCTCGCTCGAAACTCCGAGCAGCGTTTAACCTCGGTCGGATTCCACCGTGAATTTTCGGCGGGGAGCTCTAATTGATCGATTGGATGAAAAAAATTGAGCGTAAAATGTGACTTAATTATAGCAGTTCCGCAAATGTTTGACTTTGTTCACGCGAACGGTCTGCTTTTTTACGCTCGATCTACGCTGATACACGCGCGCGCGGCAACCGCGTCTACGTCACGCAATGCAAATATTCTCCCCCCCCTGTCGAAAAAAAAAAGAAGAAGAAAAAAAGAAAACAAAATAAATAGCTGCCCCCGGGAATCAATCGGCCGATCGGCAAACGTTTGTTCAGCCAAGATATATACTCCCGCCGGCGAGCCTTTAGATTAAAGCGTTTTCTAGGCTAAAACTCGCGCGCGCAAACATCATGTGACTCCCCACCGATAATTTTCGCGAAATTATTCAATCGCCGCGCGCGCGAGCGGCCGCAGCGGAATCGAGTATCTTCCGTTAAAAAAAAAAAAGAAGAGAGAGAGAGAGAAGTGAAGGAACGAAGCCACCTCCGAGTGAGATAATAAAAGTCGAGCCACCGGGAGGCGGGCAGTCGAGAGTTCTTTTAAAAACGTCGGAATTTAAAAATAGCCTCGATCTTTTTGATGTAGAAAATCCGTCGTGCCTCATATGACTTTACGGCCGGAGCGATGGAAAGAGAGAGAGAGAGAAAGAGAGAGCGAACTTATCAGTTTTGCAATACACAATGAACGATAGGCCCTAGCTGCTGTATTCTGGGTCAGGCCTTATCTCTCTCTTTCGGAAGATCTCGCGAAATCGCGCGTATATTTATAAATAATAACGAAAGAGCGCCGAGGGAGAGAGAGAGAGAAAGCGAGAGGAAAAAAAAAATGCCCGATGCTTGTGTGATTTTTCAGGGTTACGTGGAGATGGTCGTGCCGCCGGACGGCGGCTGGGGATGGGTCATCGTCGCCGCGTCCTTCATGTGCAACCTCGTCGTCGACGGCATCATGTTCAGCTTCGGCGTTTTCCTCGAGGAAATGGCCAAGGGATTCAACGTATCCGGGGCGAGAGTCGCTCTAGCCGGTTCCCTTCAAACCGGCTTTTACTTAATGACCGGTATACATATAAACTTTGCTGTATATTTTTATTTTTTTTTTTTTTAAAAAGCACATACCGAGCACACGGCGAGCTCTTTCGCTTTTTCGGCCGAGCGCCGCCCGGCTCGATAATTCAATTATTCTAGCCGGGGAGTCGCGTACACTTGGCGGTGTTAATCGGCCGGATAAATACCGCTCGGGACGTGTACGGGAAAATCAATGAAGTAACCGCACCTTGACGAAATCTTTCTCGGTTCGGATTTTTAAGTGCTTTATTCAAATTGAAATTTACTATTTTTACTAATTGGCATCTTAATTACATATAAATAACGTCGCCGTCGTTGCCCAATAAAATAATTGACATGTCGTTAAAATCTACTCAACGAGACGTTCTTTAAAGTCCATCTATCGCGGTATTTCTCGGAACTAAATTTATACATCGACTCGTTTAATTTTCCTTTTTCACCGTAACCGATTCTCAGCGCAACGAGACGAAGACAACAACGAGGATAAAAAAAAATCTAAATGTTTGCAGGACCATTCGTATCCGCACTGGCGAACCGTCACGGCTTCCGGCTGGTGGCGATCCTCGGCAGCGTGATCGCGAGCTCGGCGTTCGTGCTGTCGTACTTTGCCCCCACGATCGAGTTCATGTACGTCAGCTACGGGATATTAGGTAATATAAAACTCTTATCTCTCACCAGGCACACACCAGACGCACCTGGCAAAATCAGCGATAAAAGAGAGCCACTATAGAGCGTGTGCCGATATCCGATCTCCGATACACGCAACTTACGTAACGTTCGCGCGTTTGATTTTATTTTTCTCAGGAGGCATCGGGGCGGGTCTGATCTACCTTCCCGCCGTCATCACCGCCGGCTTCTACTTCGAGAAGTGGCGAGCCCTGGCCACGGGCATCTCCGTCTGCGGCTCGGGAATCGGCGCCTTCGTACTCTCGCCGATCTCCAGCCTGCTGATCGAGAAGCGAGGATGGCGCGAGGCTCTTCTCTACCAAGCCGGTTGGTATATACGATATATAAGAGAGCTCCGCTTTAGCATTACAACGTCGAGAGGTGCACCTCTCGGCGAAACATTCAGTATTCATGCGCGATTATTGCCGAGTCGATAAACAGCGCAAACTGGTTATTTAATGAAAATCGTCGCTCTAAAAACGCCGCCGGGTTTTCGAGATATATATGTTTCCTATAAAAGCGAGCCTCGAGATTCACCGCGGAGGCGGAGAGGCGCGCTTTTCGATCGGGCGAGCGCGCCTATATCGATTTTGTTCTGCAAAATATATATAATACGAGGCGAGGGAGAAAAACAAGCTATCGGGCGAAAATCAATAATTTCGAGGTGATAAACGTTGAATTAGCCGGAGATACGCATCTCTCGGCGAGAGATATGCGCGCGAGCAATAAAATTTTTCTCCGCGGCGGCGTGATTTATTTCCTAATGATTTATCCATTATCAGTCTTTTTATCGTTCAACATCTCGGAATGCTTTACTTCGTTGCGGAGAACAATACACTGATATGTTTAGTCAAAGTACTGGCAAACAGCAAAGGCTTACGGGAGATTATTATTCTTATCTGGGCTGTGTGCTTTTCAAAATTTCCGAATTCTCAATTTACGACCCTTAATTCCCGGCGCTTAAAAGCTGCGTTCTCAAAAGATAAAGCTGCAAAAGCTACCTCCCTCGCAAGAGGCTGCGTTCTGTTGTTTTCGATAAAAAAAAAATCTGAAAAACAAAATAACTGAACCGAGAGCGCAGATAAAAATAATTAATATCTTTACCTACTTGCCTCGACAAATACGTTTGCGATTATCGTAAATCTACATCTTTCAAGTGCATTGTAATTGACATAAAATTTTAGAGAAGATGAACAGCACTCGAATGAGTACATGATTTCCATTTTAGATATATTAAAAAGATGAAACAAGTTACCCTACTCGATTGAGGCCAATTAAAAAGTTTCAATAAGATGGACATCAATTTAATAGTTTAATAATGAATATTAATATTAATATAGACATTAATTTTGAACGATGACTCACGATAATATCGCACAGTTGTTAATTGAGAAAATAAACTTTAGCCATTTTCTCGTTATTAGTTGTGCCACTCATTACCGTCGATAAGATTTTTCGCTCTTAATGAGAAACGCTCGGAACGTTAAAATTCACATCAATCTATTCTCAAATAGATATTATTAGAACAACTTAGAATTTCCTGAAACTCTTCGTTCTCCTCGACGCTCACAATGCGCAATATATCTCGCTTCTTTACCGCGATTGTTTTCGCCAAGACGAAAAAATGAACAAGTTCACGACCTGTTATAAAATATGTTTACACAATTACGAAAGCCGCGAGGAGGCAGAACCGATAGCAAGTACATGCGTTATATATAAGCGGGCAGCAAGTAAGAGTTGAACTAATGGGTTTTTATTAGATAACGGGCCGCCTGTGTTGCAGGAATGTTATTGAACTGCGCGGTGTTTGGGACTCTGTTCAGGCCTCTGAAGCCGACCAGAGTGAAAATGACCGCGAACCCGGACAACCCGACGATCGAGGTAAAGGCGAGCCTGCTGTCCAAGGGCGCCTCGATGACCTCGCTCCACGCCAGCCAGCCGATGACCAACCGATTCTTCGGCACCAACAACAACACCGAGTACCCGACCGCGGCTCAAGTACTCGGCAGCAGTCCCGACATCGTCAAGTACGAATGGCTCTATATCCCCTGTTTTATATAGATTCATGTGGAAAAGTACCCTCCGGAAAATTCGCTCAATTTTCTCGAAAACGGGCCTAAGGGGAAAATGGCCGGTTTTTTGTTTTCCCGTAATTGGTCCGCGAGAGCGATTGTGACTCACTTATTTTACGTCTCGTGACTCATAATTAAGTAATAACTGCAGAATATTCACCTCAAATAAGTAAATTTCCACTTATTTAATTTATTTTTAGCAATGCCCTAATAAACCGCGCGCGCGCGCGACGACGGAGAAAACGAGCTTATTTTCCAGCCTCCTCTCGGCGCTTACCCGTCCCGCGTGGAATATTCTCTGTTTCGTAAAACGCCGTCTCTCGTTCCGTTTTTGCAGCAGCAGCAGGTCCCTGCACTCGCTGCACAAGGTGCCGGAGTCGCGCGGCCTCGCCAGGCAGATAAGCACCTCGGAGAAGCGGCTCTCGGTGCCCATCTACCCGGAGCTCGAGATCGTCAACGACGAGGAGCTCAAGTCCGTCGAGGAGGAGAACAATCTGCTCGACGGCGACGTCGAGCGCCTCAACGGCAGGGTGCCGACGGTGAGTTTTACGGGCGACTGTACATCGATTGACAATATATGTCGCCCCCCTGCCGATGAATTACGATAACCCGGAAAGTCGTAATTAGCCGATTGGTCGGGCCTGCCTTTTTTCCGGGTGACTATTTTCGGAGCGATTCAAGGGGGTCAATACGGAGTTTACTCTTGTTTGTAGATACGGAGGCACACGATCAGCGACCGCCGCAGCCGGGCCGACTCGGTCACCAGTCACAAGTCCTTCAAGCCCGACAAACGACGGGGCTCCACGGCCAAGGAACCCCAGAGGCCTTTTTACAGGGACGACATCTTTTACGGTGGCTCGCTCAATAGATTGCCTCACTACAGGTCCCAGGTAATAAAGAGAAAATAAAAAGCTCTCTCCCTCTCGAAACGAACGATAAATGACAGAAAAACGAAAACTTGCGACAGCTCTCGTCGGTCGGCTACCACATGTCCGTCACCAGACTGCCGACGGCTCAGGACCTCGCCGAGGAGGAGAGCGGCAGCTGCTACCTCTGCCCGGAGAGCATCAGGCGGACCCTCGCGACGATGCTCGACCTCAGCCTCCTCAAGAGTCCGTCCTTCGTGATCCTGGCCATCAGCGGCGGCCTGACCATGATGGGCTTCTACACGCCGTTCGTCTACCTGAAAGGTATTTATTTCCTAGGACAATCCGACGAATCCGAGAGACGGGAAAGCTGACGGGCGCAATTACTTTTCCCCAGACAGGGCAATTAACGGCGGCATCGATCCCGGCAGCGCCATGTTCCTCGTCTCGATAATTGGGATAGGCAACACGATCGGCCGTATCGCCCTGGGATTCATCAGCAGCCTGCCGGGCGTCGACGCTCTACTGATCAATAACGTCTTCATCACCGTCAGCGGCATCCTCACCATGTGCTCCGGCCTCTCCTTCAGCAAGGAGTACCAATTCTTCTACGCGGCCGCCTTCGGCCTCAGCGTCTGTGAGTATTGTGTATATATACGTATATATATACGTCGGGGAGCCGATAAATCGAGCGGCAATGAATTACGCCACTCGCGAGCGCAGGAAGCGGCTCTCCGAGCGCGCGCGCTTTGGCCTTAATTAAACACGTCTCTTTCATTTTCATATTCATTCACGCGGAAGAAAATTGCGCGCGCGCGAGTTGCGCAAGTGGATTTTATATATACGTCGTTCGCGCGACGAGCACCTTAGGCATTTAGCGATCTCAAAGGATTATACATCGATCTGTTTGCTTGTTTGCTCTTCTAGCGGTGTTTGCCTCGCTAAGGTCGATCCTCGTCGTGGATCTGATGGGCCTGGAGAAGCTGACGAACGCCTTCGGCCTGCTGCTCCTGTTTCAGGGCGTGGGCGCCACCGTGGGCGCGCCGGTCGCCGGTGATTATTCCTATTTGAATTATTATACAAGCACATATTTACACCCGCAGGGGCAGCCCCGAAAAGACAGAAAAAAAAAAAAAAACTGAGCGACTCGTTTGCAGGTGCCTTCAAGGACTGGGCGGGCAGCTACGACGCCTCCTTCTACTTCGCCGGCTCGCTGATCGTCCTGTCGGCGGTGATCTGCTACCCGCTCAAGAGGATCAATCTGCGGGAGAAGCGGCTGAGGATGCAGCAGGAGGTGGCCGAGCCCTCGAAGTCGTGATGGCGCGGCTCGGCTCGGCGCGGGCGCTTCAAGATTCTCTGACGATCGTCGCGAGACGGGCGCAGCCTTGGGAGAAGCGCGCCGAACGAGAGAGGAACGGAGATACCGAGCGTCTCCCGCAGTTCCGCGCGATCGCAGATGTAAATACTTGTTAGTTATCAGAATTTTCGCCCCTCCCCCCTCCCCTCTCTCCTCCCCACCCCCCGGAGGTCGCCCCCTCCTCCCTTCTTACCTTTTGCCATTAAAACGAGAGCTGCCATATTTACATTGAATAGCCGCGGAGCAATTTTTTTTGTTTTTTGTTTTTTAATATACGAACGCAGAACGTCAGGTACGACACGGTCGATGCCAAGCGCCGCTGGAAGGCCGCTCGACTATCTGCACGTTCTATTCTCTTACCTGATTAGTACTCGATGATTCCGCGACTGTAGATAAGTCTGTGCTAACACGATGCGTATACGAAAAAAAAACCCGACTGCTTTGTCAATCGATGGAAGAGCGGAAATCGAGCGCCCCTTTTATTCGCGTATACAGACTCGCGCGCGCTTTTATACCATCGAGCGACAAAGGAGGAGAAGCTCTACGGGCCTCTTTTTTCCGAAGAATCCCGCTTGAATTTTGCACGAACCATTGTCTCACACAATTTTCTCTCTCTCTCTTTCTCCGTTCGACGGTACATTCGATTGAAATGGCATTTCCGAGAGCCGAAAGCGGGCCTTTTTTCGCTTTCGCTCCGAATTTATATATATGTATAGGAGCTTTGCATAGCATCTTTTAATTATTATCTATATAGTGTAAAGTTATAACGATTGTTAAATAATCTGTAAATTAGCTGTAATATTTTTCGACGAACCGTGAATACACGATCGTCTCCCATCCGAGGTCGTTATCGACGTTTTCGAGCCTTCTATATATTGTATATGTATGCATAGAGTTTGTAAAGAAAAAAAAAGAAAATCTGCAAGAATCTGCGATGCTTCATTGATACGTAAAATTTTCTTCGAGTACTCGGTCTGTTTGTATCCAAGAGCTTCCAACGATGAATTTTTATATACACTTGATATACACTGTTTTCCGCGTATATACATATATACAGGGTGGATTATAACTAACTCAGTTCATTTCGTTCCTAATTCTTCTAATTGCATGTATATATATTTATATAATGTATGTCGACGTTGTCGCAACGTGTCTATAATATGGACTAACTGTAAGACTGGTCCGCTTCCAAGAAAGTGTCCGTTTTTTATGTACTTTTTTAGACTTGCAGTCGAGGAGCGATATTTGGAAAGGAGACCGCGCAGCGTCTGCGTCTGTACATAGATTATTTTACACGTTAAAGAATCGCATCGAATCGACCTGACCTATATGCGAATATTGTAACATAATATATTTTAATAGATGATATTTAAAAAGGATTGCTTTTTTATTGACTCTCATACCCATATACTTTATTTCGAAAAGACCTCTGTGTTTATAGCTCCTATTCTCCGGGAGAAGATTTGTGCGCTGCTGCAAGATTTTTTTTGGAGCGGATAAAAAAGGATGTCCAAAGAACACTTGAGATTTATTAAATTTGCCGCGTTAAAGTTTTAATTTTCAACGAAAGTAATTTCTATAAAAGTTTGCGTAAAATGAAAGTTCCGACGTTTTAAAAAATCTCTTATCGCGATCGAAGAAGTTGGAATAAAACGAAAAGCCGGACATTTAAAAGGCCTGGCACTTTCACGACCGTGGAATTTCGAGTTCCCCTTTCAGTCGGCGACTTTCGACCGACTAGAAACTGATTAGCCATCCGCCCCTTCCGCCGGTTTCAAATTTAAAATCAATTTCCCTGCAATTGAGTCGCGTCCCAAGATCGCTCGGCGCGCTGCGCCAAAAAGGCAATTCCGGCAGTAAATAAAAGGAGAGAGGCGAATCGGCACATCGCATTGATCTTGGCCTCGGCCGACGGCGGCGGCGGCGGCGGCAGCGGCGTCTCCCGTCAATTTTTCCCCGCTCGAAAGAAGCGACATCGCCAGGTCCTTTGCCAACGCTCGAAGGAAGTATAGAAGCCGCGCCGCCGACTACTGCCAGGGCCAGGGCCAGGGCCAGAGAGGGAGAGAGAGAGGCTGATGCTTTTTTCGCCTATCTCTCTCTCTCTCTCTCTCCGCTGCGGATGCATTGCGACACGGGGCGAGAGGAGGCCGGGGAGGGGGGGCGCGCGCACCTCTCGGGCTAAGGGCCGCCTGATTAAAAGGGGCCACACGGCACGCAGAGTTAAAAGAGAGTAAGAGCTCGAGGCCGAGGGAAGATGGAAAAGAGGCGCGAGGGCTCGCGAGAGATAACAAGGTTTATCCGCGGCGTGGCTGGCGGCGTAAATGTGTTAGGAGGTGAGCTGCGGAGAGCTGCAGGTGGGGCGAGGTAGAGGGGTAGAGAGAGAGAGAGAGAGAGCCGCCTCCGGGGGATGAAAATGCACCGCGACACGCTGCGGCGGAGCGGGAGTTTTGCCCGCAACGGCGCGCTCGCCTCCTCGATCTCTCTCCAGTCTCCGCGCTCCGGTCCAGCGGTGAAGTGAGTATCGGCGGCACACAGCCGATATTTGGCGTTGCGGAGCAGCAGAGGAGAGACGGGAGAGAGGGAGCTGCACACGTGGCTCCGGCGAGCACGCGCCGGTTTATTTTCGGATCTAATTAAGCGGCGCGAGAAGTACCTGGGACGCAGGCACACCACTGATCCCGGTGCCACACACATTCGACGATTGGAGCCTCCGCCGAGCTGAACGATGACCGATCTCTGAGCGAACGATGAGCAGCGGTAGCCAGAAGGGACTCCCCCCGCCCCGCTACGCCTATCTGCCCTGTCCGCTGCACGACGGTAAGCACTGCCATTCCTCTTTACTCATTTGCTCCCTTGTACTAATTGCCTTGTCCCCCCACCCGCTCGAAATCGGTCGGATAAGAGGCTAAGAAAGAGAGTGAAAAACGTCGAGTGGCCTTGGGGGTGGCGTTGCGAGGGAAACCGAATCCATAAGCCGTCACGCGAAGACGGAACATATACAGGTGCACCGAACGCGGCAGCGAGTCAGACGGCTGTGCCAATGCGGAAGACCTTTAGGCTCAGCCGCTTCCCTCGATGGATTATTTGCTTTTTCGCGATTCGCGGCGAGAGTTGTAACGTTTCGCCGAGTTTTTCCGGCGGAGAGGCCGAATTTTCGAGAGCGGTTTAAATGTTTAAACAACAAGGGGGCTTCTTCGAGGGGCGGTTTGCGGCTCTGTGCCTTTGTTAACTATATGCAGCGGAAGAATGAACTTGTGACCCGCCGGGACGCACGCTGCTAAGCGCATAAATCCAGTTAAGGGGCAATAATGTCGCTGCCGCTTGAATTTCAATCGGGGGGTTTCAGTCGAAATTTGCATTTTTTTTATCCTTCTTTCGCAGGACGCGCGCGAAAGTTTTTTGTTGGCGAGTTTTTTTTTTTTTTTATTCTTGGACGGAAAATTTGAATCCGCCGAAGAAAGTTAATGAATTCTAAAATAAAAAACACGTCATGTTTTATTCAAATTCGCTTAATCGAAAATCCAACGTCTGTGGTATAATTCAATCTGAATACTTGATGCGCGACCGAAAAACCCATGAATTAATCAGCATGAATATTCAAAGCCCGGAAATGACAAAAAAACCAAACACAGTCCCTCCGCACCGTAAACAGACGCCAAAAGCTCGTCGACTAAAATTTCATCATCAAAAGCCGGAAAATGTACAGCCCGTCGTCGCGCGCGTTGAAAAAGAAAAAAACTGGTACAACCGCGCGACGATCGCGGCCCGCGCGAGCCGAGAGCTTCGCGCAAGATGCGCGAAGAAACTGGAGCCCCGTGTAGGCGCGTGCAAAAAATCGATAACGCGGCTCTCTCCAATACGCACCCGAAAGCTCACGCGGACGATCCATTAAGGGCGGCGATCGCGTGATTTTCACTTCCGTCCAAAGCTCTTATCCGACCGAGGTCGATTTTTAATTCAGGCCTATAGCTCCCCGCTGCGGTCGATAAAATTTTGAGAGTTTCATCGCCGCCGCCGACGCCGACGACGCCGCCAAAGTCACCAGGGAAATTCGGAGGTGTAGCCGCCGCCGACGCCGTCCCCCTTTATTAGCGCGATCAATCGGAAGTGTCGCGCGGAGGCTGCAAAGTTTACGGGCCTCGTAAAGCTGCGCGGACATTTATTGTTTATGGATATGAATTGGGGCTGGTGTTGCGGTGCAGTGAAGAGAGATTAGGCCTTTTATGAGCGTTTTACGAGACTCCACGACGTGATCGGATAATTAAGCCGTGCCAGACGTTTGTGTGCCTCTTATCGATTGAATAAATTTCCATAGTCATTCATTTTGTTAAATTACATTTTCCGACTGAAACACAGGAATCGGGGGAAATAACAGAGATGGAGATTCGTCGATCGACTTTTCTTTCCCTTCAAGGCTGACGAGCGTCGAGAAGTGTAAACGTATAAGCTTTTCGATCACGAGGGCTAAAACTGCCGAGATGATAAAACAACAGTGGCCTTCAATTTTTTTTTCTCAGAACAAGCAACCATCCGTCAAGCCTTCGATACACTTATTTTTTCAAGCCTCTCGCTAAATAAATACAGATAATTAGCGGCTGCCGAATCACACAGATCCCAATGAGTCACGGTACCATTATTTTTTACCTTAAACAAATTTGTGCAACGTCACTCGTATAAACAAACGAGCCTGGGCATTTGCATGAAACCAATCAATTATCCCTCGCATTCGAAAAGAAAGTCGAAAGCTCTTCGTACAATATTTCACAAGTCTTCCTCGAGTTTCACCACTAAGCCAAAAGGTAAACACGCGATATAAACAACAAGCTTACGCAAAAATAGCAGAAAAAAAAGAACGGCGACAAAAATCTGACCCCACGCGGCGAATCCGCGGAAGAGACCTCGGAAGCTCCGCGCGATTTCGCCAGCCGCGCGCACATCGGCTCTTCAAGTGCGCGCGAGCCGCGCTACGAGAGAGAGCACGTTGCTCTATACGCATTTCTCCAAAGGATTTTTGGCAGAAATTCATAAAGTGCCGCCTTGGATTATTTATACCTCCCCGCCGACTTATAAATAGCCCGTTTCTCTATTGCCAACTAGACCCGACTGCCGACTCTGCCCCCCGTCCCCCGCCGCCCCCTCCGTCCTCCCCCTCTTCCCTCGCGATATCTCACGGCACAATGCGCTTATGACAAAGTAGCAGCGCGCACCGCGAACGAGCAGCATGTCCAGCCCGGTGGTGCTCTGACGCTCTCTCCTCCTCTCTCTCCCTCTCTCTCGCTCTCTATCTCCGTCTCTATCGACGAGTGTGCGAATTCGGACTCTCTCCGCTATGGTGACCAGTTGTTCAGTGTGCAGGCGAGCAGCCTCAGTGCATATTATGTAAATAGATTAGTGAAGGATGATCGCGACCGCGACGAGCCGCCGGCTTTTATTGGGAATCGGAAATCTGCCAAGAGAGCACCGACACGCACGTGATTTCGACGCTCGCGGGCCACTGACTTTCATGGGCAATTTTCGGGGGGCCGGACGTTGTTGCTTTGTTTTGCGAATTATTTATTGCGCGGCTGTCGTTCGCGGGCGCTTTTTTCTCTCTGAGCGAGCCACTCGATGCCTGCTTTTTCTTGCGCTGTCAAAACTCTAAAAGCTCTAAACGATCGCCGATTGTTTGGCCGGCCGAGGCGGACGACTTTACCCCGTCAAGTGGCTTTGCTCGCTTAACAAGCTTGCTTTCGCGCAAACCTGCAATTTCGATTGTAAAATTTCGGCAGCGATTCTGGCAGCGCGTCAAGAAAAATAACCATTACGCCCAGTTGTAAATTGAAAAGGCAGCCGTCGAAGCTTGAAACTGTGTGCCTTGACTAACACCGTTGTTTACTAACTGTTTTACCCCTGACAATAACCCATTCGTAAATAAAACTCTCACTTTCCTCGTCGACGAGATCGAGCTCCCGCGGCCACCCACTTTGCGCAAGAAGCTGCATCCGCGTAAATATCGGGCCGAGTGTCTGTCTCTCTCTCCCTCGTTGCAACGAGCTGAAAATTAAAACGGATTACGCTCAATTTTGAGCGCGCGCTCGAAGTAATCGGCCTGCGAAATTTACCGCGGGCAATTTGTTCGCATTTAGAAAATTAGCTCCCCCCGCCGCCGCGGAAGAAAAAAAAAAAGTCTATTAAAGGGTCCGATAAATGTGCGCGCGAGTGGGCGCCGTTCCAAGTCTCGCGCGACACTGTACCGTGCAAGTGTGCGTGTATTATAGCCGACGCGATCGCACTTTGTGTCGCGTAAATACTTGCGTTTCTTTTCAAACCGCTGATCCCTTTAATCAAGGCCCGTCACGTCGGCGATTCGGAACAGTGAAAGAGGACGAGAGACGGAGTAAAGAGAGAGGGAATATCGCGCTGTGCGGGTTTTATTGATGTTGGCCTGCGGATGGAGCGACGTAACGAGCCGAATAAAAAGCCGAGTTATTAAGTCCTTAAAGGTATATAAGAGGAAGTATCGCACGAAAAATTTACGGTCGCAGGGAGAGGTAGAGACTTATTTTTAACGGAAATCCGAGTTGGAAGGCGAAGTAGTTTTTCGTTTAATCCTATATCTTACGCTTAAAGGGAATAAGAGAAAATTGTACTTTGTGCCGGTGTTCGATCAGATGCCGTAATGTACGTTCTCAGCTTAAAGCACTTTACTTCGCGTGAACTTTGCCAGTGAAAAGACGTTATTCAGTTAGAGTTCAAAAGCTTAAGTAAAATGCAGTCGGAAACAGAGGAACGACGTTGAGCTTGTAAAGCGAAACTCGTTCATGAAAGTAAAAACGCTCCAAATTGAACAGGTATATACGCAGACGTCTAAAGGATCTTTAACGAGTTTCTTACGCGCTTGACTTGAAAAAAAAAAAAAAAGAAAAAAACGCAGCGCTTAACAAGTAATAAAAGTATTAAAATCGAAAGTTTGAATACGAAACAAAAAGAAATACGGGCGCGTAGAAAGTTGTTTTTCGTTAAATTTATGTAATATATAATAAATGTAAGCCGTGTACTTCTCGCGAAAAACGTGCGTGTCTGTGCATTTGCATCGCGAGCAGATATTGACACGGAGATCTGCACTCGAGGTGGAAAAATTCTAATGTAAATGTAAACTCCGGCATCGAAAGAGAATATTTACAGTTGAGCTTAACTCTTAAACGAATCGAATGTCTCTCCGTGTACACTCGAATTAGCATTTGTATTTTACGAACTCGCGAGCATAATTTTATGCGGGAAAAATGATAAGCGCAATTTGGACTTTCTGCTTTTTTTTTTTTCGAGCGCGATAAATTTATTCGCGATTACGTTACACAAAATTTTTTAAGTCGATTAAATTTATCGAATTTTATTCACTGTAACGTAAACTTTCGTTTTATGTAATTTACAGTTGTTATTCGAAGCTAAATCAGTAATAAAAACGTTATATAAAATTTATAACTTACGTCAATGTCTATAAACGAATCAACTAAAAACTACGTATATGAAAGGAATAAAGATTCACGAAAGACCGCACGTGAATAAGAAAAATTTAAATACCGCGGAAATTCTCGTCAAGTTGTTCAATGAAAGCAAAAAAAATGAATTGATTTATCGGAATTTCTGCAAAAAAAAAAAGCGAATGCAACCTCTTTGCTACAATTACAAATGAACGCGATTAAAGTAATTATTTGCCGACAGTTTGTTTTCGCGAGATAATGGCCGCCTCGAAAAAGGAAAGAAGTGATTGACTCGAAAGCGAATTCGCCTTCGAAGAGTTTGGCATTGACTGCATGTCGAAACGTCAGCGAAAAAATAAAGTTTCTTTCACGTTTTACGGCTTTTTATTCGCGACGGAAGATCTATAAAAATTTTACATTCCGGCGTAAAATGTTAAATCTTCATAAAATATTTGAAGGTCCCGTCCGAATCAAACGTCAAACGGCCGTTTATTTCGAAATCCTCGCTGTAATTTTCCTACGGCATCTAAAGATTAATCCTTTTATATATACATTCTTTATGGCCCAGAAGTGGCTAATTTTGCACATTGATAAAACGAGGTCGCCTTTCTTTGAGAAAGATGAGATTATAGATGATGAAAATACAAGGTGAATTTGCATGCTTCGTATCGCCGTACTTATTCCACATCATAACGTATGCAAATGTACTACCGCTTCCGCGAGTCAAAGAGTATATATACATATTTTAGAATCTATGCATTATGAAAAGTTATAATATCGTCTTTCTTACCGTTTTATCGAGAAGCTTTAAGGTCGATTCTTCGTTCCTTACTATTATTCGATTATTTCAACGAATTCAGTAAAAATTATCGCCAAAACGCAGCGAAGATTTAATTCAAAGCTTTTACAGAAACTATGTCCTCCTCATTAAAGCTACATGCTCTCTCTAGCGGAAAACAAAAGGCGCAAAAGATTGATAAAAGCATAAAAAGACGAGATTAGCGCATCTGACTCAACAAGTCGAAAACGCTCCTCTTTTCCCCGGCCGGGCGGCGAAGGCCTTTTGTTTCCATTGTCCCCCCGCGATATATAAAGTTTAGCGCTCGACTGGCATCAGCAGCCAAAGCTCCGCTCTCGCGGAAGCGCTTTCATCGGGCCGTTCTTTAACGGCTCGTATTTTTCTCCCCGATAACGCTCCGCGCCTCTTTGTTCTCCGGGCGCGCGCGTTTTTCGGCTAACGCCGCGTATATCCGTCCGCGTATAATTCAAGGTTGGACAAGGCCGCCTTTTTCCTCCTCGTTTGAAAATAGCTCGGGCTCTCGGAGTTTTGCATAAACTCTCCCCCCCCCCGCCCTCTCCCACCTTGCGCGCTTCGTATTATAAATTTACTCGAGCCCCGCGGCGTTGTTTTGGTGTGGCTCTCTCCACGTGCGCGCGCGCGGCTGTAGTAAGTCTACGCGGCCGTCGAAACTTTCGAGAGCGACGCACGAACATTAAAATTCGGCGCTTCGCAGCATCCGCGAAAGCCGGGCGCCCGAGCTCGATCGCCTTCGGATTGATGTGCATCGGCCGGGCATCGGGAAAACGCCGACTTTAAATATATAAATACGCGCGGGGGAGGGTCGTTTTTCCGAGAATAAGCCGGAGAGCGGAAGGAACCAGTTGCAACCGGAGCTCCCGGCGTTTCCCATCGAGAGAGGTGCGATTTCGGGTGCGTAGCTGCGCAGCGACGGAGAGAGAGAGAGAGAGAGAGAGAGGAGAGAGAGAGAAAAAAAGGAAGAAGGGGGGCCTCGCGGCTCGATCGACGGGGGTTCTCTCGCCGTGAGCGCGAGGGGGTCGGTGGGGTGGGCTTGGGAAGCGGCGGTGCTTCGGGGGTGGATTCTCGTCGGGGCGGTCAGTGCGAGTGTAGTCGTCGGCGAAGGTGGCGGCGGGCGAGTCGATTCGGTGTGCGCTCTCTCTCTCTCTCTCTGTCTCTCTCTCACTCACTCTCTCTCCGTCTCTCGCCCCCGTCAGGGCCGCGGTAGCGGCGGCGGCGTCGGCGGCGGTCGGCGGCGCTCACCTAACTCCGAGTAGTCCGTGAATATTTCAGCGCGGCATCGATCGCACGTGGACTCGCTCACTCGCAGCCGAGCCGCCTTCGGAGCCGGAGCTCTGCCCGAGCCTACTTAAGAGACTTCCACGCGCACACGCACCCACGATTGGCTCTTCTCTTCCTCCTACGTATGCAGTTGTAATTCCGCTAATTGTGTAACCTCATTACACGCGCCAGTGCATACCTATAACCGCCAGCCGAACGCTAACCGATAATACATAATACTGTCTTGTCGCACATTAACAAAGTACTCTTTTTCTCTCTCTCTCTCTCTCTCTCTGTCTGTCTCTGTTTTCGTTGCGTGTGACTGTGTGGGCCTGTCGATATGTGTGGGGATGGCAGGAGTCGCGTCGGGAGTCGCGTCTTGGCCGGGAGGTGGACCGCCGACGAGGCTCGAGAGGGGCCTCCTCCTCGATCTCTGGATCGGCGGCCGCGGCGCGAACCAGCACGCGCCCGCGCTGCTGTCTCGTGCCCTAGCTTTGTCTCGTTGTCCACCGTCTCTGTGTACCGTTGTCATTAACACCCACCACTGCCAGCTGACTGTCGAGGCGAGCAGCGCACTGTGTCTTCTTCCCTGTCCCCGTGTGTGAGAGCGGCCCGCTGCAATCATGAATCTTATGTTCCGGAAGAACTTCGACAAGAGCGGCGGCGGCGGAACTGGCGGCGGCGGCGGCGTCAGCGGAGGTCTCGGCGGAGGCGGCATCGGCGGCATCGGCGGCGGCTTGGGGGCCGTCAGCCTAGACTCCCGCTCGGGTATCACCGGCTCGGGGGTCGGGGGCGGGCTGGGCCGGCCGGGGCCCGGCAGGCGCAGCAGGGAGCTCGGCTACTACCCCATGGAGCACGAGCACTCGGCCGGCCACGGCGGCTACCGCACTCACCTGTTGTTCTCGCCGCACTCAGGGGGGGTCGCCGGCTCGCCGCCCGAGGACTTTGGCGAGAGGTTCGGCCCGGGCCCGAGGAGGAGCTCCGGCCCGCACAACCTCAAATGGGGCGGACAGCCGCCGGGGATGGGCCAGCCGCCCCAGGCGCAGCAGAGGAGGAAGCCCAGCGGCCAGCCAAAGGACCTGTCCTCGCCGCCGGACCTGCCGCTCACCCCGACTACTGCCTCCAGACAGGTGAGCCAAGCAAAGAGTAATGGCGTTTTTTAAACGGAAATTACCAGCGACGACCACTTGAGATTTACTGCTGGTAAACGGCTAATTATATAACGGAACTATAAGTAAAACGTTCAATGTTAAAATCCGACATTGCTTTTTAAATAGAGGAACGGCAAAAAAGAAAAAGAAAATTTCGGTTTAAAGTGGTTTTGCTTTGCTTTACGCCAAGTTCCGCGGCGACGACACCTATTTTAGGATGAATACTTTTTGTGTCAAGAGAAACTTTCTGAATGTGGGCTTCGCTGAAAAAGCTCACGTGGGAAAATCGATGGCGACCGCTGTACAAACTCTAATTTTTTTTCTCTCCCAACCCTTGCGAACTTTTCCGCCTCTCTTCTTCCGGGTAACGAAAACCTTCTCACGGGATCCCGGAAACTTGACTTTTCTCGCCGGACCGAGGTTTCCCTCGAGGGATAAACTTTAAGTTTCAAATCCGTTCCTTCGGCAAAAAAAAAAAAAAAACGCGCCATTGTAACAATATTAACGTACGCCGCTGGTAGTACTATAGACGATTCAAGGTCTCGAAAACACGTGCCGCCGATGTTGTGAAAGGCTTTTTTCAAGAAATAGATTTCCGATAGGCGATTCATCGCCGAGGGCGGATAACTCGATTTTAATGAACGCGCCGGCATTGATAACGACGCAAGGAAGCTCGTTTGCTTCGAGCAATGACATTCCGCAATTTCGCGAAAAGCTTCGCAATATTCATGCGATTTTTAATCATTCACAAAACAAACGCGATCCTTCGCGAGGGTCACGCAAATAAAATATCTCATTAAGCCCCGTTTTTATAGCTCAATATTAAAGTCTCATTACCGGCGACTAATTGCACATTCTTTTGTGTCGTCGTCCCCTCCCGAAAAAGAAACGTGTCGCGAGAAAGGGACGATTAATGAGTCTCTCCACAATTCCTGCGAGTCATCTTGAAAAGTCCAATTATTCTCCTCGGCCGACCTCGGCGAGCTCCCGCTCCCAACGACGACGTTTCCCGCGAATTCCTCGGCGTTTATTGTCGACCGTCGCCGACTTGTAGCCTCTCCCCCGTCTCTGCAGCGAGGCGTTCGCGCAAAAACATTGCGTTCGCGAGCTGTCGAGCGTCCACCCCTGCCCCACGCCGGGAACCATGAAGAATCAAGTTGCTTGGCAGAGCGGCTTGCGCTCGTGCCAAATCCAAGTGCCCCGCGTCGCTTCTTTTGGTATCTATCCGCGCGGCCGGCTCATTGTTTATCATATTTTCGATACCCTATTTACGCCGTGCACTAAGAGATATTTTCGGAGATGTACGGGCGCTTGTTACCCAGGAGCCGAGTGATTTTATCGCCGCCCCGTCAAACTTGGCCGGTGCTTTGTTGTTCGCGCGCGCGGCGATTGCGCAAGTCGACTAAAAACGACACGGGGAGCTTTTCGTTTCTCGTCGTTCGATTATGGATCGAACAACCTGCCGATGCATTGATTTACGGAACCAGTTCTCTCGGACGGTATAAAGAACCGTGCGAATGACTTATCGAAACGACTCGTTAAGCGAATATCAAACGATTCGGATTAAAGTTTCATAATATAATCCTACATTATTCAGATGACTTACACGCCGCCGGCCGCGAGTTATGCCGAGCGCGAAAATCGATGCGATTTCGTTTGATGGAAAAATATATAAAAAAAAGAGAAAAAAAAAACTCGCCTCCCCAACATAGTATACAATCTTATCGACGTTAAAATTAACGATCCTCTATATACAGCTCGGAGGACGCTATAAATATACGTATACGGTGCATCTATAGTCCCGGCGACGATGCATATTAATCGAAGTCCCGCGCGGAAATGATCTTGAAAAAGTCCAGCGTCAACCTCGAGAACGAAAGTCAAGTCCGGCGAAAAAGCTCACATTGTGTCGCCGTGCAGTCCTCCCGTTAATTTACGCAATCGGTCGCACGCGATGGTCGAAGCTCAGCTCGAGACCCAAGACCCTTAAAAATCGATGCTCCCGGCGGGGGTGGGGGGAGGGGGGACGGGAAGATAAACGTCGGCGATGCATTATGCACAGCCGCGGGACGGGGGGGATGGATAGCCCGGCCTCGCCGGACGGCTGGACAAATGGCCTCAAGCCGCCTCCACTGGCGTGTTCTCTGTGTCCGTTTTAGGTGTCTTTCAGCGGGAACCGGACCTCCGGCAGCTATCAGCCCCTCGTCGTCCAGGGGAATAGTCCGGCCAGGAGCGAGCCGATCTCACTGGCTACCTTGGACCGGGACTGCTTCATCATACCGCTCGCCTCGCTCGAGAGATTCCTGCCCGCTGGCGTTCCGGTTGAGTATACGATATATAATAATGCAGTACGCGTTTGCTTTTGTGCTTGCGTGAGGGCTTCGCGGATTCGATAAGTTGGACGAGGAAATCGTGCCGTTTCTTTTTCGATAAGATAAGGGGTAGTGCAAATAAAGTAGAGAGAGAGAGAGGATGTGGTCGGGCGGTGTTTTTTTAGAATTTTTTTTTTTTTGCTTTTGCGCGGCACGTTCGAGTCGTGGAATATGAGTAATGATTTTTAATTAAAAATTTTACGTGAAATTGATAAAGTTTAGAACTAGTTTTTAATTGATTAAAGTGCTGGTGGAGTAATGCATTCACGAGAAAAGCTCGTAAATTTTCTATACGGTATATATTATATTACACTGCAAAAATGAAAAAAAAAAAATTATCGTCCTACCTGGAAGACAGTAATTTTTTTTAATTTTTGTTTAAAACACAGCTATTTTCCTCTTATCGATCTCGGACACAATATTGACAACAACGTCCACCTTATCGATCAACGAACGCCCTCTAATCTGCACAACGCCAGCAAAATACCAGTTATTTAAAAAAATCAAACGGAAGCTCGAGCTTTTCCAAAGCTTGGCTCTCCAATCCCTAAACAAAATCAGCCTAACACCAAAAGCCTAATCCCCGAAGCTAATCCGCGACTGACCCCTTCAGAGCGTGCCGACGGCCGACAAGAAGCGTCCGGGAAGTCCGCTGTCGGTGCTGGAGGTGGAGGACCCGAAGCAGTGCATCCTCGCGCACTTCATGACGACCCTCGAGCCGCTGGACCCGCTGGTCGAGTCGCCCGTGTCCAGGCCCCTGGTCCTCCAGAGAGACACTGCCGCCGAGCTGCTCTCCGAGATCGCGACCTCGGCCTCGCAGAGCATCCTCCTCACCAATATGGAACGCAACGGTAAGTAAGGCGGGCGCCGGATGACGGGATCGATGGGGGAGAGAGGGTGGGTTTTTCTTTGGGGGAGAGGCTATACACGCTTTTGGAGGAAAATTCAAAGCGCTCTCCGAGGGAAATTGATGAAAGCGGCGGGAGGGACGAGTATTTGGGGTGGGAGATATCGAGTTTTTTTTAACAAATACGCGTAACGATAAAATTTATACTTCGCGTGCTTTCGTCGTGATTCTTGATTTTTCTCTGTAAAACGTGTGAAGAGAAAAAAAAATTACTACGCGATTACTACGCGTTTTATTGGCAGTTTACTTTGTTTTGAAAGTGAAAGCATTAACCTTCAACCTTCTGAATGAATTTATGAAAATTCATTATACGGTTCGTCGCGTGAAAATGGCATTTCAACTCTGCTAAATATGCTTCCGTGTTGAACATTTATGTTTTACATAAAATGAGTTAAGGTCACAGCGTAAGACATTTTTATTGTAATGAAGTGCGTCGAAGAGTGAATACGACGGTGCACAAATATTGTGACAGCTTGTAAAAGATGACTTTATGTCATGACACGTGCAATTGACACGATGTTTTCGCTTTCTATGTACATTCAGATAATAAAATCGTTGATAAGAAGGTTAGCGCATAAAGTGACATTAGAAAATGTCACAATTAAATATTCAATGAACAAGTTTCCTACAAAAAAGAGATATTTATGAAAACATTCGGAACGAGTAGTAAATATATTTTTCACTCAGGTAGAAAATTTTTCTAAAAATACATCACGTAAACAATTCATTAAAAAAAAGAGAATCAATAAATGTTACTGAAACTTTGCCTATTGACGTAGAGTGAAAATAACGGAAGGATAAAGTAATAAATTGTAAAGCATTAGCTACTTTAATTAACTCGAGCTTTCAAAGAATATCTATATCTTTAAAACGAGTTTCCACCTTTTTTCCAGACTACACTTATTGTAAAATACCTCCTCAATTACTCGAACACGATTTCAAAATTAAAAAAAAAAACGTTGTTCTCGAGCAGCCGAGTTCCCGTTCATCACGTACTACGTCGTAAACAAGCAGAAGATCGACCCGGTGGACTTCTACCAGGAGGTGCAGTGCGCGGCGCTGAAGAAGTTCGACCCTCGTGACCTGCGCTACGCCTGCAACCACAGCCTCGACCTGTTCAACGAGGTGGCGACGATCGCGAGGCCGCCCCTGGAGCCGCCCGGCGGCCGTCCGCCCATCCCGAGCACCGGCTACATCATCTCCATCTTCAAGGTCTTCGAGGGCGACGACGGACTCAAGTTCGAGCAGAATTGGCTCTATTGGACCGGTACGAAAGTCGAGAGCTCTGCTATCGACGTATATACTGCGTTCGCAGAGTTTCGTCACTCGATTTACGAGTTGAAATTGTTTGTTTCTGTCGAGTCGTTGTTTTCTCGTCGAATTATGAGATTGAAAGCTTGGCCTTGAAGTAATAAAAACTAGTCATCAATTTGAATTGTAAAGTAAATAAAACAAGTAGGGCATAAATTAACTCGAGTCTTTAGGGTAGACGAGATACTCTTGTTTTCCTAAACTTGAAATCTAGAGATTTCTTGGATAAATGTTTTCTTTAAGATAAGAAGCATATGTATTTCCGGCAATCCCATTTTATTTCGCTTACTCAAATACACGCGCGATGCATAAGCTCAGATAAAATGTGTAATATGTTTGCTAATCTGTATCTACATATTTTTGAGAAAACACGCAATACTAGTTGCTATTCTCGCAGATAAAGTTCGTAACTCGCGCCAATTTTTTCATGTAAATAACAATTTTAAAAAAGAAAACTGACCTGTTTTCCAGGAGCCCGAATGATGTACCGCTACCTGCCAAAGTCCGTGGGTCTGCGTCGCATAACGCTGCACAAATCGATGTCCCAGGGCGACAAGACCTACCTGCTCATCTGCGAATGCTCTCAACTCCAAGAGAACCTCTCCGCGGCGGCGATCCTCCTACCCGCCCTTCGCGCCCGACTCTGCGGCTACATCGGGCTTTACCGACCATCGGTCTGCTTCTAAACACCCATCTTCCCGCGCGCGCGCGCGCGCGATTTTCTACGAAAAAAACAAACAAGGGACCGCGAGGCCACAAACAACAATGTACATATGCGATTTTTACAGGTTACCCTCACATATCACAACCTCCGACGAACTGTGATATATACATCCGACGACGCGTGCTATGAGCTTTAACGCGCGAGGCCTCCGGACAAATGTATGTACTTACGATACCTTATACGTCGAATTCGCTCTTTTAGCGCATGTATACTTAAATAAAAAAAAAAAACAAAAAAAAAATTCAGCCGTTTTGGGAACACTTGCCGAGCGCGTTTGCGCCGGCTTTTTGATCTTTCGATAACTAATGAAGTAACTGACATCGCTTGTAAATAAAAGTAAGGAGCGCGCCGATGGGCAATGAGAGTATTATAGATTTCTGAAGATACTATTTATAGAGCGCGACTTGGCCTTGTAGTACAAAGAGATTCTGAAAATAAGTAGATGATATACGCTTCATTGCCTACACGGACAATATAGTTCTGGAAAATAAGAAAAAAAAAAACTACGACATTGCGCAGGCGCAATTTTTTTTTCATTTTTAAATCGTCTAGATTTATATCTCGCATCTCCATTAAAAAATCGACTCGTTCACGTCTCATCTTTACCGATTAATCTGACAACTTTGAGGAACACGAGCTCTTGAAGGTGGCCAAGAGCTTTGCAATTGTTTACTGTGATTCGCGATTGTCGCGCTACTACGAGTGCGCGTACATCAAATGAACAAAAATGAAACAAAAAAACCATATTTTAAATCGTCAACTGTGATTGCGTACTATCTAAGAACAATGTATAAAGGAGCAAGGACATTTTGGAAGATTACTCTGCACACGTCTACTTTGATTCCTTTAAGAAGCCAAGCTGTATTCACGATTAGACATGTAAAATTTCACTTATTGAACTTGATTTGTTTGTAAAAACTTTTGCGGCACAGTTTATGACTTAAAAGGATATGCTTTACGATAGGCAAGAAGTCATCATAAAACTACACTTTATTAAATATGTACATTTAAATTACAAAAGAATAAATTTAATTCTAACATTGTCTTCAAAAACTGCTTATTTCACTTTATCCACTTAGTCCTCTGTTCTTTGAAGCTTTTATTACATATCTTAGGATCACAATAAATATTTATACTATTATTCAGTCATAAGCTTTTCGAAACCTTCTCCTTGCATCCATCTAGTAACATACATACATTGGTTAATTTCAAAACTTAATTACAATAGTTATTGTTTAATTTATTGCATCAGTATATTTACCATATTTCTTTTGCAAACAAAAAATCTGTATCTTAGCAAGTGGCATTCCTCAGGAATAGTCTCTCCATATTTTGTTAAACATTCTCTAGGTGTATGTTTGTGCTGATAAGGAAACAGATTAAATTAAATTGGTTAAATAAATAATAAAAGATTAATAGGATTTTTTATTCATTTAAATTTCATTCATAATCAAATGAGATTACATTAAAATTGTTAAAGGAATTTAAAAAAATTTATAAGTTTCGTGATCTTTATAAGTAGAAGTAACAGAATCTGTAAGATTAAATTTTAAGAAAATACTTACTATCTTGCAACAATCAGATTTTAACAAACACATTTTTAATTCTGCACGAGCATCAGCACACCTTGATTGATCTTTCAATCTCTCGTTTGTCTCTGAATATTCCATTTTCAAATGTATTAATGAAAACTAAATAAATTTGAACATATTTTTCACAATTTTGCGTTTTCTAAGGTTAGGATAGGAGGTTAGAACTGTAAACTTTTTGTCAAGCTTACCAATAGTTCGTTTTTAAATGGATTATTTACGTAATACGTTTTAAATGATTACAAGTTTTATGAATGGAATAAATACATTTAAAAAATTTGTATTGTTTTAAAGTAGAATTTACGCTAATTTTATAAAAGAATATAAATTATTTAAGTTTTAAAGAAATCTGAAAAATATTTTATTTCATGTTGGCAACAGATAAGTTAGTTTTCAGCAATTTCAGACTTTCGCTTCCAAATATTTCCACTCAGTTGCTATGTCAGTCATTGTTTGGGTGTCGGGTCTGATGGTGTAGTATAGTAAACACGCACCCGCATAGTTGAAAAAAAAGTGAACACGCGTTGTTTTGAATTTATTGTTTTTTTAAGACGTACCAAAAATTTTTAATAAAGGAAAAAATAACAAAATTTACATAAAAAGTAATTATCTATTATCAAACAATTTTATTTGTTGCATTTATACATTTACAGCCCGATTGGCTTTATCTTTTGTTAATAAATTTGTGTGATTCATACTTACTTTGACCCCAACTCTTTCTATTTTTATTAGGTGGAGTTACATGATTTTATTCATTGCTGTGAATTTGAAATACATCGGTTAGTAACTATTGGTTTTTAAAATGAATTATTTAAATGAAGAAGAAGATGGATTTATTCACAATGACATTGTTTTGTCGACTGTAATTCCTCCTTCAAGAGAATCAAATGGTCGAAAAATAGGTATGAATTTAGATTTTAAGAAACAAAGTAATTTTTTATTTAATTTTTCTCATCTTTTATGGCTTATAGGAACAGGATCTATAGGAACTATTTTTTTAATAGTAAATGCGACACTAGGTGCAGGATTATTAAATTTTCCAGAAGCTTTTGATAAGTCTGGTGGTGTTGCAACAGCTATACTTGCTCAGCTATTTTTTCTAGTATTTATCACTTGTACTTTAGTTATTTTAGCAAATTGTAGTGATGTTACAAGTACAAATACAATGCAAAGTGCTTTTGCTGGGTTGTGTGGCCCAAATTCTCTATTTTTCTGTGGAATTTGTGTAGCTATATATAGTTTTGGATGCTGTGTTACATTTCTAATTGTTGTAGGAGATCAATTTGATCGTGTTTTTGCCACATTTTATGGATTGGATTATTGCCATACATGGTAAATAATTATTCTTATTCAATCGTTAGTTTCAATTTATAAAATATTTCGTTTTTAATTCCATTGTCTTTATTTAGGTACTTATCAAGACCATTTATCACTTGTGTTACAAGTTTTTTCTTTATTTTACCCTTATCATTTTTCAAGAGATTGGATGCCTTAAATTATGCTAGCTCAATTGGCTGCATAACAATTTTGTATGTTGTTTGGCTTATAATTTATGAGAGTTTTGATCATCACAAATTGCCATCAAAGCCCATGCATATTTGGCCAGAAGAACCATTACAAGTTCTACAAATAGTGCCAATTATTTGTTTTGCCTATCAAGTAAATATGAGTTTTTTTTTTAAAAAATAAAAAAATTTTATCACTTTACTAATTAAAAAATTTCATTTGCAGAGTCATATGACAGCTATACCCACTTACGCCTGCATGAAAGATAGGCAAATCGGGAAATTTACACTCTGCGCAATAATTAGTATGATTATTTGTTTCTTTGCATATTCAACTGTTGCCGTTTTTGGGTATGCCACCTTCGGTATTGGAAAAGTTCCGAGTGATATTTTACAAGGATATACAGATAAAAGTGTTACTTTAACTATTGCTATTATTGCAATAGCAATTAAAAATTTTACTACGTACCCGATAGTCCTATATTGCGGAAGAGACGCGATTTTAAGCCTGCTTGGCAAAGATGTTGACTGCCATTTCCTAATAAGATTTTCAATAACTATAATATGGTTTATCTTTACTTTAATACTAGCTATTTTAGTTCCAGATATTGCACCCATTATTAATATAATGGGCTCACTTTCTGCTGCATTTATATTTTTGTTCCCAGGAATATGTTTACTTCAAAGTACACTTTTAAGAGATCCTCAATTATATTTAAATAAAGATCGCTTTTTAATATTTTTAGCTATATTCGTAACTGCTCTCGGTGCCTTTGTTTGCGGTGTTGTATTTGTCGAAGCACTTCAAGATCTCAGAAAAATGCCAGAAGCTCCTCCTTTAGTTACCGGGTTTAAAGCCCAATTGGGAACGAGTTTATGTAAATAATTTTTTATTCTAAATAATACTAACTATTTTAATACTGTAATGCTATTGCAACGTTTAAAAGATTAAATACTGTTTTGTGTGAAAAACACTGATCTGATACTGTATAAGACTGATGTAAATATATATACTTATTTTTATACGAAAAACATGAAATCTAAATTGTATAATGAATTTTTGTTAAAATAAATTTTTAGTAGATTAAAAAAACGAAATTTCAATTTTTAGTGGGTATTTTTATTATTTTTACAGTTACCCTCATATTAAAATTTCACTCGAATAACGTTAACTTTGTAGCAACATGACATGTTTGATTTTAAGGCTGCGTTGACTCATCAGAATCCATTGAATCTAGAGTTGAACCATCACTTGAAAATTCAAATAGAACTTTGCCCTCAAGAGATACAACTTGATTGATTATTGCTTTGCAGAAGAAACAATTCCTGTTGTTTAAAAGGTGTCGATCTATGCAGGCATAACAAGAAATGTGATTGCACGGTTTAAATATAGCTGTAGCTGCATAAGCATAACAAATTGTGCATAGATCATCATCATTTAGCGATGTCTCGGTCAATGGTAATTTTCCTCTGTAATAATCTAAATGTTCTATCATTTTATTCACAGCCTCAATTTCTTCGGGCGATACGTGACCCTCGTCTAAAATAGGTTTCAGTAATAAAAAATATATCGATAGTACATAATAGTAAAAAATTGTATTTAAAGACATTTCACTTACAATTCATTAAAGAAAACGGCTTAACATTCTTTATTTTGGTATTCTTCACATTTCCCATCACAAAATATAAAGAAGTCATTTGAAAACTTGGCTCGTTTATTAATGCTTTTGTCATCTTTGGAATTTCATCGGATTCTAATCAAATAATAACATAAACAATAAATAATTGTATTCTATTTGAAAAAATATTATTTCGACATTCCGCGCGTAAAGTGCTGCTTTTGTACACGCAAGCGTGCGCAAAATTTAGCCTTTCCGCTTGTCGTATTGAAAAATATTATTCGATACCCGTGCGAAAGATGATCCCCGACTTGCTTCGCTCGGGCAACAATCAAGTCATCTCTTTCGCAATAGTATCGAAATGTATTATTCATTTACATATTTACCAGGTAACGACATGTCTTCTCTTAATAAAGCTATAATAATACCAATAACAGCAGTTAAAATTGGAAAATGATCAACTGTTTGAATATCAGGTATATCTAAGAGAACAACATATTGGAAAGAACTCGTTTGCGTACTTGTTCGATTTAACAGCTGACAAAGAAGCTGAAAAACAAGAAGAAAGAATTATTAGTTGATTGAAGCAAAGAAATATCTATAAATTTTTTTAATTTAACCAACCTGACATAATCTCGCAAGAAGATTTTCACTAGAAGGTAACTTTGAATCTTTAAATATTTCGGGTGCTATAGAGACTATCATTTCTAAGACTCTTAAAAGAGACACAGTCAGATCAAAACATGTTGCACCAATTTTGAACTGTCGCGTTTCTATATAAACTCTTTCAGGTCTTAACGAGATATTGTGAATTTCTTGCACCATTCCTATAAACTCTGAAAAAGCCCAGTTTAATTGGTTCAATAAAGAATTTAAAAATTGAGTTGTAGTCTGGTTATTGCTCATTAAAACTTCTTTAACATGGCTTTGGAATATTAGAGATGGACACGGTTCTGTGGAGAAAGTAGAATTCGTTTTGTAAAAAACTTTAATGTCAAATTGCTTTTAAATCAGTGAAAACTTACTTATGGGTTGCGAAATTGAATCTTGATTTAGAATTTTTGGTCCAAATTTCTTAGCTAAATGAGGACTTTTATCATATCGAAAAGCGAAACCGTGTCCTTGCCAAAACCGCTCTAAAATCCAATTTGATTGTGCCCAAGCTCGATTTTCATAAGATCTTAACAAATTCGAAACCATTTTAACTCTAGATTCTCTCTCAACATTTTCCAATGCATCAAGGGTTAATACATTTGATGCAAAACCTGCCAAAGTTAAAATTAAAGTATCTTTGGAATTTGCATTAATAATTCGAGAATCTAAAAAATGATCACACAAAAATTGTGCTATATTTAGCAGCGACTCCTTAAATCCGGCAATTTGATCAACTAGAACTGTAGGGTGTATATGACATTTTAAACTAGTTATTAAATCCGCAAGAACTTCCAAGTAAAATTCAGGAACGAAACTGAATAAATTTCCATTTTCGCTTGCTTTTTGTAAAGTTAACATAACAATTTGTAAAAGCCAAGCTAATCGTTCCTGCTTTTCTTCTGAATAAATAACTGCTCGAACCCAAGCCATATGTCGAGCTTGTTCGGTTAATTTTTTATTAAAAATGACCAAAGTATTAGAAAGTTGCAGTTTTATTGACTCAGAATCGGGATCTTTCGAATTTTGTAATAATTCTAATCTATTTTTCGTGTCAGACATTGCAGAAATGTAATCCGACATAACGTCTCGTATACTTGCTACTTTGGCAATTTGCTTTTTAGCTGCGGCGTGATAAAATAATATGATTCCATCTAATAATTCAATAAGAGAAAGCATGGGATCTAAAGGACCTGGTGGCAATGGAGTTCGGTCCTCTCTACCATAAGGAAAATAACCTATCCTTTCTAAAATTGTAGATCCTCCAACATTAACAGAATTCATATTTATCAGTCTGGCAAAAACTGACAATACTGGAGATTCTGCAACTCTTGAGCCAAATAAATTATTAGCTAACTGAGGTAAAACTGTTTCAGCAGGAGCTTCATGCTCTGTGCCAAGTAACTCTTGTAGTTCTTGCCTGAATGTCTTATTTAAATGTGATAAAACTCCTCCCAATCGATCAATTGCAGAATAATTTATAGATGAATCACAGAAAGATCTATAATATAAATTTATTATGAATTGATAAGTACTGTACATTAGAAATAAATAATATTGTAGTAGAAATGCCATACTTGTTTGGAATATAAATTGGACTTGCTCCAACTTCGGTATCCCATAAAATTCTAAAAGCCACTAGTAATCGGTGAAAGCAGCATAGTGTAATTGGAAAGGGAGTCTGATGCATTGACTGTAGAAATTGAAATTTAATATTAAATAAATAAATTTGATTTTAATAAATTTAATTTAATTTAAATAGTATTTACTTTTTCTCGAAATAACTCACCCGACTTGTTATTAAATGTTCCTGAACAAAACGCCGAAATTTCCTTAAAAATATCGTTCTTGATGCTGGAGTTGTTGCATTGCCATCAGTATTTGTTAGGAGTATTGTCAAAAGCTCTACTTGAAGCGCTTCTACCTCTATGCAGATAAAATTTACAATTTGCTTTAGATTAAAAATAAATAAATTTTGTTTAAAATTTAGTTTTACAATACCTGATATCCAATATTTAATTTTATCACAAGCTTTGAAGTATGATTCCTTGTTACTTTCTATTGATATATCTACTGGATTAGTTTCCCACCAAACTGTATTTACAACAGTATTTGAGCAGTCTTCATCTAAAGGTTTCATATGAACAAAATTGGCAAGTTTTACTTTGTCAAATAAAATATATTGCAGTAAATATTGTCTGGTTCTTGTATGTAGACACAAATTATTGAGTAACACTAAAATTTTTCTTTGATCAGGATATTCAAGAACAACAGACACTTGACGAAACACAGATGATAAATAAGAAACTGTAGTTTCTAAACAAATTTTGATTTCATTATTTTCTAAAAACGTCCACATTAAATCTAAACAAGTGAACAACGTTGTAACATCATTGTCAGAAAGTTTCTTAATAAATGGAACGAAAACATCTTGAGTAATATAAGGTACTCCAACAAGTGGTCCAATTTCTTTTAAAACACCTCTTGATAAACATGATAAAAAAGCTTTTATACTTATAATTTGTTTTTCTCCATAAAGTTTATACAATTCATCAAGATTTTTGTACTGTTCAAGTAATTTTTCTAACCATGTAAATAAAAGTTCTGATTTACGAAGTTGATTTATAGGAGCTTCTTGAAGTGGTTGATAACCCTCAACAGGATATCTCATAGGTGTTGTTCCAAAGTTTGCAGTTAAATTTTCTGTGAAAGCTAAGCTAACAGTTGGAAAATAAACAATACCTGGACCCATTGAAATGTTTTCAAATGCTACTCCGAGATCCTTTCCATTTCTATAAAAATTTATTGTTCCTTTTTCCATATCTATTGCACAGCCAATAATGTCTCCAGAGAGCCAGGGTTCACCATACTTATGTGTAGATACATTCCACTTTCTTACACGATTTCCATCGTATGCATAAGAATTTACAATGTCACCTATAGAATTAAACAACTTTTTAAAGCCTGCAATAAAATATACACTATTTAGGCATTGTTAACAAAAGTTGCATACCAACTCCAGATTCTTGATTAAATTTGCATTGTGGTACACTCCATCCTATTTGCATAACTCCTTTTGAACCTAATTGAACTTCGTACATCCATCTGCCACGATAAACCCCTGTATTTGCTCTCATTGTACTAAAATTGCTTTGTGAATTGACACTGAGTCCATCAGTAGATACAATAAATAGACCTTGATGACTGGAAGTATCCAGCCTTACAAGCTTAGGCCCTATTCTTCCTTCTCTATGATCTTGTACATTATTTACAATATTTTCTTCTAGCAATATCCTGCTAATACGCTTGTCAAGTAAACTAATCAATTCTTGCATTCTAAAATAAAATCATATCAGGTTATAACTAGTTAAATTACCACTCAAACATAGACACTTACTCTGGCCTGTCTTTATTGATTGTATCATGTTTTAATTGGTTTGTTTCTTCAAAAAAACGCGTTCCAAAGATGTCTGTTACTAAATCTTTTAAAGTCATCTTGTATAATGAAAAATACCTACAAACAGAAAAATAACATCGTAAATATGACGATAAACAGAGCTTTTACGCGCTTAAAAAAGTTCGAATTAACTACGAAAACTTAAGGAACGTACTTACTTACTTAAAAATAAAATAATTTTGGATATATTAATGTGCACATTTCAGGTTAGTACACTAAATATATCAATTTAGTTAATATATCTCGTGAGCATTTGATAATGTTCATGTTTGCAAGTTTAGGAGAAAGTTTCTTTTGGAAATTCTACGTCATGAATTTGTCTGTTGCACTTAGCATCGTGTTTGTTAAGCAGTTACTGATTGACTTTGACATAATGATTTAACAAAAATAATCACGATTTTGTACTAGGCGCAACACTTACTTAACTTGACAATTTACCGCGAGGTGGCTACGATAAGCGCAATAAACGTCCACGTAGGAATTTGATCAAGACCAGCTGTTTTGCTAAAAAGAAGAGCTTTATCACGCAGACTGTTTTACCGACCGTTATCTTTAAATGAAATCGCAATGCAAATCCATCATATCATCATACGTATTAATTATATATTATTATAATGTCCTCTTTAAATGATACCTACTGTCTTTATATTAAGTTTCAAGCTAATTTGTTGGCACATTTGCAAGTAGTTAAGTCTTGAAACTTTTTGGGCCAAAACATTAAGCTTTGTGAAATAACTGCTTAAAAACGTGCAAATGTATTATTGCATTAAAACCTGCATAAAGATAGAAAGAGTTGTTATTACAAGGAACATTTAATTATTTGGGTAAAAATTCGAAGAAATTTTTCAACATTAATTTTTTATCAGATAGGTTAGAATTTAGAGCGGGAAACTTGCATTTCACAGAAAATTAAGAACTTTTGAATATAAAATTTGCCTATCGCCAATGGATCCGTAACTTTCCTTTCGAAATTATTGCAATTCGAATAAAATAGTGGATAATAATATAGTTTTATTTATTGTCTTACTTATATCAATGTAATTTTCAATAATTAAAAATAGGCACATATATATAGAAAATATACTCACTTTAGTAATATTTTTAGATTTAATCTCAAATAATTATTATTTAGGAAAACTTAAAAAACATATTAAAAGAAATGAAAAATAAAAAAATGTGGATTTTAAATGATTAAATTTATTTGAAATCATATAAAACATTATTATGCTGTAATATTATTACAATAACTTTAATACACTATTAATTAATTTAACATAAAATATGTATGTCGCTATCTTAAATTACTACGGGAAGTAATGAAAGACAAACACTACACGTTACATCTGGTTTTTATTTTATCATTATAGTTATACAGCCTGTATGTTTGTGTATTATCGTGATGATAACATCGTTGAAAACATCTTCAAGGAGCTGAAGGAATTGAAATTTTTTTTTCGTTAATATTTAGATAAAAATTACTAAGCCATTAATTAAGAAAGTACAACTATTTTGAATTTACAACTAGTAATTAATTTAAAAAGTAATCTTAGACTATAATTCGTAGGTAGAAAATTACTATACAGGTATAATTTATTGGTACGTATACTTACTAACAAATAGATAAAAACAGAATTCAAATTGAGATTAAAAAATATGTTACAAGGAGTCAGCTCTTTTTAAACTTTGGCATTTTGTATTGCAGTAAAGAAATACTTCATTTTGCCTGCATTATTTCTCGTACCATCGATAAGTAATCAATCCTGATATAAATTAGGAGCATTATAATAATAAAGCTATCGGTTTATTGATAGTCGCCTAGTCACCCTGAATTATAACATATCCATCCATTCGTGCTGCTAATGATCATGAATTGAAAGAATATTTTTATTTTAAAGAATATATGCGTTTCCAGTTCTACGCATACACGCCTGTATGTATGTATTACATCACGGTACATTAACTTCCCACGTACAGAAGTGTTATTTATTATCGCGATAATAAGGAAAGGCATGAGTATACTCGAGTAGCTACAATGCTCTTTGTCAAATTCAATACCACAGTTTAACTAGTACGGCGCTTACGTGATACAATCAATGTTCGGTAGTTACTCGCATTATTGTACATTTGTTCCTTTGAATATATATATTTATATATATATATATAAGTATATATATATATTTTACGTATCGAACATCGCTCGCTGGGTTTTCCAGATAAAACAGTCAGTAAAAACTTGAACTTGGACTCAAGAACTAAACATTATTTTTTTTTCTTGTGCATTCGCTAATCAGATCCAATCTAATAGAATACACATGAATTAATAGCAGACTTTTTTAACGATATTAGCATATTAGTACCTTACACTTATACTGCGGTTTCTATAAACCTTTCCCTGTATACCAGCAATAGCTTACCGTTAAAAACAATTTCTTTTCCAAAACAATCTTAAAAATTCACACATTCGCACTGGCACTAAAGGAACATCGAACATGTCTCTATCATAAAAATTTTCAGCAATGATACGACTCGAAAATTAGAGAAAATTTTTCAGTATCTTTTGTTTTGTTCAAGCACGCGCGCTAAAAAATAAATTACATTCATTTTGCGAATTCCTTTGGGCTAAGGACTACATTAAACGTTTCTTCGATGCTTGCTTTTTTGCTTTTCTCGTCACTTTTTTCAGCATGCAGCCACGCTTCTTTTATTTCTTGCTTTATGACTAGAAACATTGTTTCATGGGTCATTTGGTAAAAAAATAATGTAAGAAGAAAAAATATCTTTAGAAAAGTAAAGTTCAGAGTCGTTGTTGATCGCCCTCGCGATTTGTAACGGTCGCGACTACGAAAACAACGACTCTGAAAGATTTTCTTCTCTGAATACATTTAACGGTAGACTTGTAGTATTGGGCGGAGTGATTGGTCAACGGGATGTTACGTCTCTACTGTTAATTCTAACACATATAGTACAATGTGTCGTTTGGGAAATACGGATAAATACTGCCAAATTCCATAGACGTGCAATATGAAAGATATATTTTTGTAGAAGCACTTAATTCGCTTGCTCCGCGCTCTGAGCTTGCTTTTCTATTTTCCTCGCTAACTCCGGACTCATGTGGGGATGTGGATAGGGCAGAACTGGTTTCCGCAGAATCGTGGGCTTCACTTTGACTTGCGGTTTGAACGACGAGACCTGCTGGCTACCGCCAGTCAGGTGCATATCTGCAAATTTGGCGGCGATCTTGGGAGTTGATCTAGCCGGAATCGGCGATCGCAAAGGCAGCGAGTCTGAAATTTGATTCGAGCTGGCCGACCGGACGATCTCGCTGGCTTCGTTCTCAGCTTCGGATTCTGCTTCTCCGGGCTTGACTTTTCCATTGTCCACACTGGTCTTGGTATTTTTCTTTAATGTGCATTGATTTTGCTTAGCAAAGCGTTCGGCCGCTGTACTCATATCCGGAGACTCGGGACCTGTGATCGCCAGAGTGCCGTCGCCTCTGGGCGGTTGGCCGGGACTCTCCTCGTCAGAACTACTGAGGCTACTCGTCGAGGCCGATTTCTTCCCAGAATCCTGAGCAGACAATGGCAAATCCATGACGAGGTCAGGTGTCTGTTTCTGGCGCATCTCTCGAATTTCCTGAGAAGTGCGAAACAACTTTGACGTTGGCGTGATCGGCGGGTTAAGATGTGTCTGCGAGGTGGCTCTTCTCTGCCACAGTTCCCTATTAGCTGAAAATGTTGTGTGTTCCTGGGACTCTTCGCTTGTACTCGATGAGTTGTTCGAGCTGGACTGAATATTCCCCGTTCCAGGCTCTCCGACACTCTGTGACTTCCAATGCTGTTTCCGGGATGCACCACGCTTCGTCTCGCTTTCGGCAGTGGACAAGATTTTCTCCGTTTCTTCGTTCGCATCCTCGTTCTCTTGGACAGTCTGAGTTTTCGAAGAAGATGCCTCCGCTGTACTCTTCGAGGTGCCTTCGCCTGCAGTGATACTGTCTTCCGAGGCGGTCTGCGGTCGCTGCTGTTCAGCTGTCTTTTCTGGACTGGAAGCCCTAGACGCCTTGTTTGTCGTCGTTACATCCTAGGGAAAAAAAGGTTAACTTACAGAACTGTTGATGAAGCGGAAGGTGATTAGCTTCGGGGATACCATGATTTTGATTATACATCCAAGTTATATTTAAAAAAATAATGGATTTATTAAATGATATTGCTCTCCATATGTCAATAATACTTTAACGTTTGGATATAATTAGAGCCTTGTATATACAGATGTATATGATTCATGACTGAGATGTCGGCGTTAATCAGAAGGAAAAGAAAAAAAAAGATAAACTCAAAATAAAGGAGACTGTTAGAGCGTAAATTTAGTAATCATGCAAGAGTCAGATGAGTGTCATGCAAAATCGACCAGCGCAATGCAATAAAAATGGATAAAAAACTGCTCGTAAAACTGAGGCAATAAAACAACAGCAAATAACGATCACACAAATGGTTACCAATTTTTGTCTAATACCTACTATGGAGTGTGCGTTGCAGAGTTTGCCAACCCTGGCAGAAAAGACATAACTTTTAAAAGTATTTTTTTAACGAACTTTTCTCAGAGAAATAGAGTATTTTATCCAATTTTGGTCTTTGGGAATGCAAACGTTTTCTCGCCAGGGAAGGTCGATGGAGTTAGTTTTGTTTTAGCAAAATGGTTGGAGGGGCAAGGCTTTTCTTTACTCACCTAAGCCCAATGAGAGTCCGTTGCTTAAGTAGCTCCGAGAATCGACATTCCCTTCGGTATCGTCTATGGATTGACATTGTTCTACAGGATTCTAGGATTCACAAACCAACTGAACTGTCAAATTGACATTCCTTAAACGAAATCAAACAAACACAAAAGAAAAAACGAAAAACCACACAACACTGGACAAATAATGTAATTGAACAGTTTTTTAGTCCGCCAAACAATGCTGCAGCAGATTATCTACATACACAAGACTTTTTATTTTTGTATTTTTGTCTTCTGTTAGATAGTGCTGACTAAACGTATATCTGGAAACACAGCAACCAACCCAAACAAATTAACACTGACAAATTTAGAGGATAGAGTGGAAACACAAGTGGAGGCACGCAGGACAAGGCGTCACAAGACACAGATATAAATAGGCTCATGCAGCATAGAAACTCTGTATATATTTATATTTTATTTACATTACTTTTGTACAAATCATTTCTGACTATTCTGCTTGCAATTGAAATATAACTTTCTAATCTAATCTTCATTTCTTTTTTAAACTACGCTTTCTCGTTCGCAAAAGTTTTTCGATAACTTTTGCTCAAAGATTTGTATATATATCGACATAGGGAGATAAATTCCTTTAACAATAATCCGCGGCATAGTTAGGTATACTTTTAAACTCAGTCTTTCAAGTGAAATAATCAATTATGAACACGAGATTCGCAACAAGGTGATATTTAATTCTTTGTACCAAAAATAAATATGTATTTGTCTCTAATTTTTTCATACTCAGATGTTTAGCTCGTTTAGGTACGGTCCCAATAATAAAACGAAGCTGTGCGTAGCAGTGCAGGTGCGTATTTGGCAGGAGAATAGATTTGTGAGTCGAAACTACAAAATTGCATTCCAGTAATTAATTGCTTTGACACACTCATTGTAAAAATTGAAAAAAACAAGAAAAAAAATAGCAAAACAGCCATGCACCTGTATATCTATTTCGAGAAACTGCTATATAAAAAACGCTTATCGGTAACGAAAAGCGAAACGTATTATGGAAGTATAATGATATAAAGATCGTTTTAAACGGTTGTTTCCAATACCTCACGGCTTATGATGGGTTGTGAAGATGACGAAACGCAGGGAACATTCGATACAACTGATGGTATGATTGAACTGGCACTCGAACTGTCAGACTGCATCATATTTGCAGTCATTGCCGCTTCACACGCAACGACAGCTGGCCAAATATTTGCGTTATTGCTTGGTCCCATCAAGGGCGAATTGTTACTCGATAAGACGCTATCTGCTGAACTGGATGCTCGTCTTCGCATTGACTCTTCGCTTGATGACGATTTCAAATCTTTATCTCGCTCTTCATCTCTATAAAATTATCAATCAAATATATCAATAATTTAAACCCATATGCTTTCATTTTTATTTATTGTACACTCACTTTATCTTGAGCATGATGTATTTATCTGGAATAAGACCTTCTCTACCTGCCAACGCTCCTCTCCACCAGTCATTGCTTACTTGCGTATACAGAGTTAATGTGTCGCCCTTCTTGAAACTAAGCTCTCTTTCAGAACGCGCGTTGAAATCAAACTGAGCAGTAGCCTCTAAATTTTCTGATTCTGGAAAGTAAAATTTGACATAAATCTGTGAAATAATACTTGACAAACATTATTTATATTGTAAAAATTTACCATCTTCCGAAGGATACACTTCTGAATCCATGTCTTCTTGCACCTGATCCGTCGGTGAGTCTCCGACATCCCTGTATTGCAATTGATAATAAAGAAATTGTAGTTTTCTAATAATAAGTACTTTAAAAAAGCAACTTACACATCGTCTGGTTCTCGGCTTATGTATTTTTCATATTGGATACCTCCAATATCGTCAGGAAAGATTTCTTCGCATAAAGTTATAATGTTTTTAATTAATTCGTTAACTTGGTTCTGATACTGAACTTGGTCTTTATCTTCGGGTACGGGAACTAACGTTGGTCCAAAACAAATAGCTAAATTATATGGGTCCATCATATTTTCGTCAGAAAATTCAGAAAGACTATAATAAAAGAAAAAAAATCATTAATATCCTACAAAATGCATATTAGGGAATTTAGAATAATGTAAAAGTATAATTACTGATTGAGAAAAGCGAAGAGGTAACGCATGACTATCACTACCGGCCTTGGAAGACTGGAAATAACTTGCTTCATCCTTGTGACGAATTCCTGTTTGGAGTCCAACTGTGCCAGCTCCATGAGCTGCTCAAAGTAGATGATTGGGAAAATGGGTTCCCTCAGTTCTCTTAGATACAGCTTCAAAACGCCTGCTACACTGTTTATGTCGGAAGCATCGGTAACGTCGGCTAGAGGATCTTCGCCACGTTCGAACCACTCTCTGAAGTTATTTATTTCAACCTGCGAGCCGGACACCCTGAATATTCCCTGATGATGCAAGCCGTACAGATTTATGACCCTTATGCAGCTCTTCATGATGAGAGGAATCTCTAAATTCGTGCTTTCTAAGTATTCCTCCAAAGAGCCACCGAATAACTTGGGCTGTCCGTTCATCTGCAGGCGGCCTATTCGTTTCCTGCGAGCCTGTTTCTGTTTTGTTGCTGTGATTGACGGATTAGGACTAGAGTTAGAGCCCACTAGTAAGCTTTGACGAATGTATTCCTGTTTCGCATCTAATCTCGCTATCCGAGACGTTCCCAGAAGGTATTCTCTAAATTTCTATAAAAGGAAAAAAACGTAATGTAAAAAGAAAGTATTGACTATTTTATTTTATGCTTTTTCATTTAAACACAAAATACAAATAAAATTTACTAATTAACATATCTACAAATCTATTACAAAGAGAATCAATATAATCATCGTTTATCAAGAAATGTTAACCAGAATAAACATTTTCCAAAGAGCTTCTTTTTATCTAATCTAACGGTCATAAACAGAAGAATATCAGGTTACTCACCGTGAGGTAGAATTCTTCTGTTTCTTGTCTATCGGCTCTCAGTTTAATCTGCACAGTTTCGGGGGGCTTTGACGTAGGCATCGCATTTTCGCCAAAATACCTTGAACAATCGTAATCCTTGGCTGTGAGCATTTCGAGTAAGCTAGCCTCGGCAGTCTCAAGAGTTTTCCACACCTCCTCGGATTCGGTCCTCAAAGAAGTGACCCTTTGTTGCAATTGCTGGAGCCTCTGCTCCATTTCTGTGTGTAGCACCTTTTGTAGTTCTGGTTCCGGAGCCTATAAAGCAGCAATTATCTCGTTATTTCTAAAGTTTCATCTACTCTATTGTCTTTAGTTCCGATAAGAACACTTACGTCGTCTCCCCTTTGACCTTGAAATTCGAATTTCTTCGGGATCATGAACGCTGCGTGATGTGACTCAAGGAATCTTTGCTTATCAGCCCTTGAGTCTAAAGCACCAATGCAGGCAGCTAATTGCTCAGCTCCAGTCTGGAGCGAGCGCTGCCTTCCCTCTTCCGCGCTGCAGTGCATCAGCAAGGCTCGAGCGATGCAATTATGGAAGCCAAAATCCATACACTGTTCAAACAAATTGACGATTAAACCTTACCGTTATAAACTCTTCAATCACTTAGCATAAACTAATTAAAATTGAACGAATAAAAAGATTTTTTTAGAAAAGTATTTTAACAAGTTGTAGTAAGACAATATTGTCGTAATTTTCTTTAATATAAAAAATTTGTAGATTTTGGACTTGAATTTACTTACATGTACTTTTAAAATTTTATTCTCAATTGTAAGAAACGAGTGTTAAATTTGTATTTATAATGCATCATTGAATATGCAGGATCTTTCAGTATACGAGTAAATTTATCTAATCCAGTTAGATAAATTGAGTCATTTCCTACATATTTTTTCAGACATAATTTTTCACATTAGCAACAAATATTATAAACACTACAAAATAGCTCTATTGCTGAGATTAAATATTCATTTAAAAAAAGGGAAAACTAGAAAGAAAAATAACAAGAGTATTTTCGATTTGTAGACTTACGTCAATGAGATCGGACAGGTCGTCGACAAAGTATTTATGTATCGTAGTGTTGGAAGCCTCCAGGCAGAGGATGTATTCGTTCCTGGCCTTGAGCGCCTTCAGCTTCGCCTCGGTGTATTTGCTCTTCCTCTGTGTAAAAAAAAAGTCAGAAAGAGAGAATCAGTACAGGGGTGCGAGAAAAAGGCGTCGATAGTTTCCTCTCTTTCTCTCTCTCCCTCTCTCTTCGTGTGTGTGCTAAAGGGCGGGCATCGAGGCGTTAAACGGATTAATCGAGTGTGTCTTTATATTCATTATATCGGCGTGCAGAGGATTTACGGCCCTAACAAAGTTCGCACTCGCCTATAAAGGCGCTTTTTTTAGAGCTCCTCGGCCGCCGTTAATAACCGTGACATTTGCACAAGGATGCGAGAGGATTTTTATGGATTTTCTCATTAGCAGAGGCGGGGCTGAAACGTGAAACGCGAGAGCAGCCGAGAGAGAGAAAGACAGATATTCCAGCGAAAGAGACGAAATTAGAAAGTCGGATGAAAAGGGGCCGCGCGAGACTCGAGTAGGAGAAAGGGCTAAAGAGAACAAAGCGGGCGAAGGCAATCGCGCAAGTACGATAATATTTCAAAAGTACCAACGTTTTCACCTCGTTTATCAGTATCAGCAAGCGCCCGTTTTTCGTCTTGAGAAAACACGAGCTCGGAGGCTTTAGAAAAACACGTAGCCGCGTCGTCGTCGGAGAGACCAGATGGCCCGGCTTTTTCTCTGCTCTCTCATTGTACCACACGCGAGTCTCGTTGCCCGGGCTATAAATACGAAGGTGCATGGGAAAAAAATTCGGAAGATTTCACGAGACTCGAGGAGCTCGTCTGTAAGTTTGAGAAAAACTTTAAATTGGATTGATTTACTGCAGCGCGTTGGATTTAATTTAATTTCGAGCGAAGGTTGATATTGTTACAGCCACGTGTGGGAAGTGCGCGCTTCCGAGATTGGCAATATTATAGTGTTAATAGATTTCGAAACGTTCAATTCTATCGATGAATAGGGGCTGCGCCGTGCTTTAACTGGATTAGTATAGTGCTACTTGAATTACGTTTGTAAATAAACTGTGAGTCCACTGATTTTATTTTAAAAGCTTGTTAATTCAACATCATTCAAGAATAATATTAGACCGTAGCGCTATTGAAAGTCCATTTCCGCAATATAAAATATCCGTTTTCGTTCAAGATTGAAAACGCACTGAAAGAAACAATTTTTTTGAGTCACTCTCATTTGATATTGTTCTTGTCGTGCATATCTTTAAAGGTCAACACGATTATCGTGATATCTATACATGTAGCTTTAGTACATTAAAAATACTCTGATCTGTATTAAATTTATGATTTAGATTCAGAAGAAACAGGCTTGAATTTCAAAAGATAATTAATCACTAATACACATCAGCATCATTCAAAAGTTGTTTTTAAAAACTCATCCGACGTTGACGCCAAAGATCGGTCTGCCTCTCACCTTGTTCACCTCCTTCTCGATGAGCTTGTACTTCTTGCTGCGCGCGAGCTTCTCGGGCGGGGCGTTGGCCACCTCGAGTTTGGTGCGCTGCTGCTCGGCCACTCTGAGCTTCGTCTCAGCCTGCCGCGACTCCGCCTGATAAGCCTGGTACGTCTTCATCGTCGTGTGAAGCTCGTGCAGCACCCGCAGGATCTCCTCGTGCGTCTCGTAGCCGATCTCGCGACACTGCGAAGAACGAAGCGGTGAATGGTGGGTGAAGCAAAATTTTTTTTTTTATTTAGAGAATGAAATTCGACTTGTTTCGCGAACGAAATGATTCTAAATTAAATTAAAAGGTGAATATCCATTATCTCTGTCAGCGTAGAGCAATAAGAAAAGAAACATTTGCAAAATGAAATAGAATGTTTTAGTACATTACAAAGCTTTCAGCTTAATCGTATGTCATAAATAAAGGAAGTAAACCGTGTGGAATTCCATTATATCTCCCATAGATTGTTTGAAGTCGTAAACCATTCGCTCTAATAATTTCGCAACAATTGCATTACATCATCGAATGTAATAAAATTGTTTGCTTATTTCACTTCTGTACGTACGAAGTATAATCAATTTATGAGTTGATTCTAAAATTTTGGCACATCCAAATAACCAGCCGGAAGACTAAATTTATTTCTCTTTCTTACATCAATTTAATAATCGCGAAAAGCGATTTTCTCAGAAACACTTTCAAGTTCAAACCCGATAGAGATATTTTCCGTTATTAAAACAAGCTTAACATCGAGACTTATTTTAAGATTCTATATCACCTTTTTTTTCTCTTTCTTACAGTCAAATCCACATTTTCAAACAAGTCGAAGCTTACATACGTCCCTCAAAAATGTCCATTTAATAAGTCCTAATCGCAAAACGACAAACGAAGAAAATATACTCACGCGCCTATAAATGCGCTGTACGTCCTCGACGACTTGATTGAGTCGGCCGACGAGATGCGTGCTGTAGACTTCGGAAAGGGCAGCGTGATCCCGGCTGAGCGATTTCGTCTCGTTGACGAGCTGCTGCCAGCAGGCGTACGATGAGAACATCGGCCACTGCTCGCGCCTGAAAATTAAAAAACGATTGAGGCTCGTCTCGATATAAAGCCGGCGAAATATATAAAGACTTTTATCGATCGCTAACCGGATTCATTGGCGCCGAATGCGCTCGACAGGCAGAGATCTCGAACGTTAATCAATTTAGAATGGAAATTTGCAAGAAAAATCATCGACCGTAATGCTCCGTCATTGGTTACGAGCTGATTGAACTTTGAATAGCTATTTTCTGCTGGAATGGATATCGAGGGGAAACCGTTTTCCATGTTAATCAAGTGCATTTATTTAATTTTGTATACTTTGGTATAATTTAGAATAATGAGGCTTACACTGCAGCTGCTTATGCAAACTAAATTCTCTTTAGAGCTGCAGCATATATAATATACCAAGAGAGATTTCTCCGAGTTTTTAATTTAGAATTCAAAATTTATTATGCAAAAGTGAAGTCCATTATCCGCGAACGAGCAAAAGCGGCCATTAATCCCAGTCTAAAAATCGGTATCCCCGCGTTTCGAGGCAAGCAAAGCTCGCCTCTCTCTCCCCCGACGCGCGCCGAACCCTCCACGCGATAAGTATTCCCGGCGGCAGGTCGCGATATCCTGCCAATTAAAAAGCAAGCATAAGAAAAAGGCAAAAAAGGAGGACTCACTTCTGCTTCTGCTCCTTGTGCCTCATCTGTATGCTCTTGGCCATCTTGTCGAGGGACTTGCTGTAGTCGAGCTCGAGCTCGGCCCGTCGCCTGAAGAAGTCCTGGAGCTCGGCGACGAGCGCGACTTGCGCCTCCACGCGGACGTCGAGGCATCTCAGCTGCTCGTTCAACTGCAACCGAATGTCTGCGAAGGAGAAAAAAAAGAGCCGGACGTTTAGAGGTGCTGTGTGTATGTGCGCCCAGTCAACGACCACGTAGCGGATAATGATCGCTTCGGCAGGGGCATTTAACAATCGCTCGCGGGACGCGCGGGACCTCGTTGCATAACAATTATTTTCAACGCCCGGCGCGTATTTATACATGCGGGGAGCGCACACGACGGTGTATATCGACCTCCGAAGAGAATACGCTGCCCGTTTATTTCGGATTAAAAGCTGCTTTGGAATCGCCTCTCTCCGCGCTTCCGCTCTCGAGAATTATTGCGAGGAAATTGCGTAATTTTATCTTTGCGCAAAAATAATTCCCACTCGCGTTTGAAATAACAGACGGGGGGGTTTGAAGCGTAATATTTTTGAAATTGAATAATGACAGCGTGGAAACGTCGCCCAGTCTTTGCGGCTAATTTAGAGATCAGAAACGTCAACTCTCGCTTTTGTTTTATTAAGGCGTTTATTTTACTCGTACAATAAGAGCTAATTCGTATCGCATTGCAGAAAATTAAACCGTCTCTAATTCGGCTTCTTCGATAATTTTCTCTGAATTTTTTAAGAGCCGCATCATTCTCTCGTCAAACCTGCCAAGCGGCTGGAAACCCCGCTAATTCACTGTCGCGCTCGCAGACGAAAAAACGACGTACACGAATTTCCGATTTCGCGTTCGTCACGTACGTATAAAGTCACATCTAAAGTGGGCGCATAAACCCTCCACCCCCCCCCCCCCCCCCATTGACAAGCCCCTCGAGAGAGCGGCAGCCCGTACAAAAATGAACCTGTCGCCCGAAAAATCCATCCCTCTCGCTAAAAAATGCAGCAGCAGCAGCGGCGGCGGCAGAAAAAAATAACGACGCTCTCTTTGAAAAGGACCACCGAGGGGGCATACTTTCGCCCTCGTTTATTTTCGGCCCGGCCGCGACAATGAAGCCGGAGAATAATAAAGGCCGCCTACTATTCCGGAATGACGCGCTTCTCTCTGTCTCTCTCTCACGGCTGCTTTCCTCCGTTGCGTGCGGAATTTCCGATGTGCTCGTCTCCGCGAAGTTATTAATTGGCCGCTGCGTGTCGTTCGCTCGTTTCGCAAATGAGCCATCTGAACAATTACCGCGGAGAGGCACAACTTTGTGCGTCTCCCGGTCGTAAATTCGCTTTACTAGACGGTCGGGGGCCCCCGGCGGCTGCTTCTATTATTGCACTTTACTCTATCGTAAATTCTGTTTTTAATATTAATTTCGCGCGGAATGCGCGCTCGCGCACTTTAACGCCCGGTGTAAACAAGGATTCTTTTCATTTGGTCTTAAAGTTAAATCAGCGCCGAACGGTAAAGCAAAATTCATCGGGTTTTCGCTCGCATTAAAATATATGCTAAAACGCTCCTCCCAATGTATTTACGACGGTCGTTGCTTTGGCGCTGATTTTAAGTCGGTTTGTTATGAAAAATTTAAAACCACCCGCGGGGGGAAAATTTCACTTTCGAGCTGCTCGAAATTTATCCGTCTAATTTTCACGAGGCACGAACAATATCGTATCTCCGTTAACAATGCTGCGAAAATAAAATGTGTGTATAATCAATTACGAGGTATAAAAGCGACTGTTTACATTGGAGCGCCTTTTGCACTCTTAGCCGCCGCGCGTAAATAAGAAACTCTTTGAATTTCCCGATTCCATTAAGCACAAGTAAACGGCGCCTTGGACAACCTCCAAAACTAAATTTACAGTATGCAAATATCCTCCCTCTCTCTCTCTCTTTCTCTCTCGAGCGGCCACGTGCCCGTCTCTCTCTCTCTCTCTCTATGCCCTAAGCATTTGTTTATTACCCCATCCTAATAATAAGCGCCGCGGCGCAGCATCAGCCTCTAAAAAGCGCGAATCGCAGATCGAATTTGGACAAATCGCCGCGGGCGAACTTGGCGTGCATCATATATCCCCGACGGGGAGGGGGGGGGAGAGAGAGGGCTAAAAATAGGATAAGTTGTAGAGCGCGCTGCAGCCTCCTTGACTATCGACCGGCGCAATCTCGCCGCCGCAGCCGCCTCCTCTCTCATTATACACGCGAGCGCGCGCAAGTGCAAAAGTCAACGAGTCGATTGACCAAATGACTCCTCTCTTTCTCTCTCTCAGCAGCTGCGGCCTGCTTTCTGGGTCAGCTTTGTTGCGAGCGATGATAGCTGCTGCTGCTGCTGCTGCTGCTGCTGCTGCGCCTTCGCAAAAATGGAGAGAGAGGAGCCGATGGCTTCTCGAGCGAGCGGGGCGTCGCGTTCCAAGTGTCGCGCCCCGAGAAGAAGCCTTATCGCGCGGGAGAGGCCCGCCGAAACGCGCCGCCGTTAATTACATGAATTATTCATCCGAGCGAAATTGCGTTATGAAGGAGCGCGCGAGGAGGCACCGCCGAGTCGTGGGATTTTTTCCTCGAGCTTTTGTGCGCGCAAACACGCGCGCGCGCAGCAGTATATAGAAGCAGAACTTTTTTATCATCAAGAGCTTCTTACTTCGCGCCGGTGGAAAAACAGAGAAAGAGCTGAATAGCCCCCGTTCTTCGAATCTGGCCTAAATCTGCCCGTGTCGAGTGCTCGCTTGGGGAGCTTGGAGTGCGGGAGAACACTGGCTTCTTGTGCGGGAGAAGGCGAAGGAGGAGCGCGGCCATCAGTCACTGGGATCGGCAAAAAAGAAAACCCGATACACACGAGCCGAGAGTAGGGCCCTTAGCTAACTGCTCCCTCCCGTATAACCGCAAAACGTTTCGCCCACATGTATACTTCCGACGCCTCTCTCTATCTCTCCGACGAGCTGCTGCTTTCGCGCCCGTAATCGGGAGAGCGGAGTTTCAAGCCAAATATTGGCTTTTCGTTCTTTGTTTACGGAAGCTCGTTCCTCAAAAATCAGAGAGACCGTCGACGTCTGCGGATGTACGTCGGTTTAACGAGTCCTTTGCTCGAGAATTTAAAAGTACCTAGAAAATTGAATGATTTATTGTTTCTGCTTTACGTAACGATCTTATCGTCCCGCTACTGTTGAACGATCGATAGCAGCGTAATCGGCACCGTAACCGTAATGAATAAAGTACACAAGATTAAATTACGTAATTGATCGACGAACATTCCACCGGCAGACGTAAAACCTCGGTAGCTCAAATCCCTAAACTCGCCCCGTTCGCTCCCTCCACAAGTGTTCGCGCCTGTATGTATTGCTTACGAGCCCGAGTCGAAATTCGAATAAGCCCTAATCCGCAATCGATAAACCACGGCGCGACTTCATCCCCTTGCGGGGGGGGGGGGGGGTGATTTTTGTGCCCCGGCGGAGGGCGCGAGTGCGTGTACGCGCAGAGAGAGAGAGCTGCATTATCGATTTTCCCGGCTCGGGGCCCACCAAGTGATTCACTCCCCCGCGCGAGGAGCTTAAGAATGGCCGATCTCGAACGCCGCCGCGCCGGCGGAGCTTCGATTCCGAGGATTCATTGACCTCTCTCGAGGCGCGACGCTTTTTCGCTGGATACGAAGAGGGGGTGGTAGATCGACGGGGGAGATTGGGAAAAGGTGGGTTGAGGACTGAGCGAAGATGAGCTCTAATTATGATTATGATAGGCGCGGAGTGGCGGAGGGGGAGTTCGGTGATCTCTTTTGATTGATTTTCAAAGTAGAGCTTTCGGATAATGATGAGGGTGAAGAGGCTAATTTATTGTAGTCGGGAAAATGCTATTATTTGATTAACGCGTTAAAACTAAAAATTATATAGCAGTTATTGCAATTAAAGGTAAAACTTGCGTATAAAAAAGTTGTACTTTAAAATGTGCATAAGAGAAAGGATAAAATCATTTTGGAGGGTTGATTTCCTTGAATTATGCATGTCCCGGGCACTTTATAATTTAATTACGATGGTATGCACATTTTTTAGCACTCGTTCTCACGATGCAGTTTATTTGAAATAAACAAGCGGAGAGCGATTTACATTGCTAATATTAAACGCGCGTATATTTTTTTTTAAATGTAAATAAACGGCCTTTGCGCGAATCTTTTGAAAATGATAATTTAGCGGAGGATGAAAAAAAAAAAAAATAAGTTGCAACGCGACTCTGGCGATCGTTCATTAATTCGCGTAATGGTGGAGAGTTTTGTCGTTTCATACGAATTCTCGCGACCGCAAATTGGTAATTATTCATAAAATGCAGCGATCGTTTCAGCATCTTTTCGCGTAATTGCGCGATAAATTAAAGGCCACTCCAATAAAAATACTAATTACAGCGGCGTTTACGATAAAGCTCGAGATGGCTCTCGTACAAAACGTCTTTTTAATACTTTCCAATAAACATTCGTTTTGCACCGAGCGATATACGTTTTCCCGCGTTAATTGCACTATTCCACATCGATTTGCTAATTACCGCTTATAGTCGCTCAAGTGCCGCTCGTTATCTGATAATGTCTGGAATAATTCAGATAAAGCAGTGCAAGATTTCGCTTCGGATTGCGTTCTGCAGAGAGTCGAAAAATTTTTAATTCAAGCGAAAGATAATGTATATTTCAATCGTTTCGTGTTTTAATGACTTTCTAATGCAACGTTCATTGCCTACGAATAAACATTAATCGTAAAGTATTTCGAGCTAGATTTTACCGAGATTATCATTAGTGTAAACATACTATATTTTTTATGTTCCTTCTATCACTTCTTCTACCAAATAACGTTTCTCTTTCCATCATGAATTTTTTCTCTCTTTCTAAAAAGAAAAAACAAACCATTAAACCTACTCCGCAAACCCGCCTCTCGGAGAAAGCAACAATTAAAGTCAACAAGAGCCGCCGCGGCGTTTCCTAAGGTGCGCGCGACGCGACACATCCATTAAACTAATAAAACCGTTAACGCCAGCCGCTCGCTCGCTCGCGCGGCTCTAATCCCGCAGTGCACGTGCAGGCAGTAGAATTTCCTGCGCCGCTCAGCGAAAAAAAAAAATATCGAGCTCGAGATTGAGAAACCGCCGACGAAGCCCCGACGAAGTTAGTCATCGCGGACAGGCGGCAACGGCGGCGGCACCCCCCTCGTCAGCTGGCCGAAGAGAGAGAGGTCGATGGCGCGCGGTGCAGCCCGCCGTGTATATACGAAAAACATGACGTATTGGCTCCGGCCACGCACGGCCTGCCTGACCCTCTGCGCGCGAGGCAATATTTCGCCGGGGGGGTAATTAAAAATAATCGATCGGAAGCCATCCCTGCGCCGGAGGGAGAAATTGAGATCTTTGCGGTCGCCACGGGTTTTTGCGGGAATATTGTGGTCGGCTTTGTACGGGGATCACGTTTTTTCATGGGCAGACTTTCGGCGGGAATTTGCACTAGACACGTGTAGGAAGATTATTATTCCTGGGATATTTGCACCGCGCGGTAAAATGGTAAAATAAACTTTTACCGGAGGACAAATTTAGTAATTTCGACGGTTTCGAATAAATGTCCCCTAAAAATTATCTCAAAGTTTCGCGCGTAATAAGACTTTATAAGCGCTTGGAAAACGGTCGAAAATTAAGTGGAAAATCGAGCGTTTTCCAAGCAAGTTCACCGATAAACTCGAGGCGCTTTCAGCGCGAACTTTCCCACCGGCGGCGCGTCGTCCCCTCTCTCCCTATGGTTTCCGTTTAAAAACTCATCAAGATACCGCGGCCATAATTACTTCCCCAGCTGTATTTACGACGGCGGCTCGGGAGAAAGCAAACATCGATTTTCCCGAAGGCGATAAAGGGCCCTCTTTCACCCACCCCGGAAAAATCTTCGCCTCCGCGGCGACATGAAAGTGCCCCGTTTTCCCCGATCGAGGAAGAAGCCTCTCAAGGGCCTCTCTCTCTCTTTCTCCTCCACCCCCGGCAGGACAGAAATACGCGCGCGGTGCGCAGCTGCAACCTCCCGAAATAAATGCGGCGGCGGACCGGTTTTTTTCCTGCCTTCTATTTCCAGGAAACGCGAGCGATTGCCAGCGAGCTTCTCTTTTGGCAGAGGCTCTTTCAATCGGCCGTGATTGCAGTTGGAATTACATCAAGACGCCGCCCGGCGGAATTGACGCCGGGTTAAGTCGAGTTATCGTACATTTTTTTTTTCTTTTTTTTTCTTTTTATAATGAAACCGTGCGTCTCACTTAGCGGGGAGCCTCGATGTATCGATTGCGAGCGCTATTTTTGCGGGTGAATCAAGAGTTTTTTTACCTAATAAAAATAACTTGGCAGAGAGGAGTTTCATTCAGGATTCGGATTTTAATAATAAGCTCGGGTTTTATGCGTGCCGTGTTTTGCATTTGGAAACCGGGAAAATGTATAAGTTGACGCGCGCGAATTTGAGCGCCGAATCCGCGAAAAATTAAGAGAAAGTATTGGAAATCTTAATATATGCCGTATTGTAAAAAGTTGAGCGCTCTCTAAAACTTTCTACAATTTCTTACGGAAAAAGCTTCGTATGAATAAGTTTAGCAGCAATAACAGTAAGCGTTACGGTCTTCCCTCGAATCCAAAACACTCTCGTAATAAACCGCGAGACCATTTTTCATTTCCGACGCGCGGAAAAAGGCCTCATTTACTCGGAAGCGAAGCTTTTTCAAATTTTACAACACCCGGGAGAAATTAGCGTCTAAAAAATTTCACATTTCGAAGCATCGACACGCAAACGTACATCCACAATTCAAGAGCAGTCAATTCATCTGGCTTCCTTTTCCGCAAATTAAGCCCCCCCGTGCATCGCGATGAGATGTCTCATCGCGAAGCGTAGATATACAGTAGCTTATAAAGTGCGGGGGAGGGTTAATATTTGAATTCGCAATATTCATAAAAGTTGCACCAGACCAGTCAATCCAGGAGCGACACGTATCTCTAGCTAAAAACTAGACTAGCTCCTGCCAGACGTCGACTTACCAGCGACGTTTCACAAGAGCGAGCTTCCAATTTTCCCGCTTACCACCGACCGCAGATCGTATCTGCACTTTTTAACTCCGTTCCTATAACACACCTCGAGTGCAAAGCGAGTTCTGGCCTCCAGGCGGCCCGCGCTCAAAGGCCCGTAAATTTTTAAAATAAAAAAAGAAGAAGAAGACGAGGCGAGCCTCGAGGAAGGAGAGTGTCGGTCGCGCGTAATGACCCGAATCGATAATGCAGACTTTCCGCGGGCGGGCTCGAAAATAATGGCCCGGCCGAAAATAAACCGTTTCACGTGCGTCGCCGACTGTCCACGTGATCCTCCGTGTGTAAGCGGCGGCGGCGGCGGCCCGCCGAATATTAACGGCTACTGGCTTAGGTTCGCGCCAAAATTGGTGGAATGCCACGTACACCTTTCTTCCTGTCTCTTCCCCCGATTCTCTCTCTCTGTCGAGAGAGCGCGATTTTTCGCCGAGGAAAACAGCTCGCAGCCAGTTCCTGCATTATTCATAGGCCCGCGGCGCGTTTTCTTTCGGGGGGCAGACCGGCGACTCTCGATTCGCGAGCCTTTGTTCCTCCCGGTCGTGTGAGAGATCGCCGCGGTCGAATTCGGGATTGATGCCTCTTTCGCGGAAAGGTCATTCTTAACAATGAGCCGCGTATGAATGCGTTAACGAACGGGCGACTTGTTTCTTTTTTTTGTTTCGTTACTCCGTCGCGCGTAAAACCGCTTCATTTCGAATACGTCCCATTGTGTGCGGAGTGCCGTCCTTCGAAACGAAGCAGCCAGCGATCGTCGATAATACGAAGGCGAGAAATATTTTCGGGCGTCGAAGAGGAGAGAGAGCCCCCCGCGTACGTACATCGGGTGTGTGGTATTTACCCGTCACAGGCAGTGATTGTAGTCGGGAAGACTTCAAAATTTTCGAGCGCGCGACACACAATTGTTTGATAACAGCTATCAGCCACCGCTCGGCTCGCGTGTGTTTACATTAGCGGTGCCTGACTAATTGAATGCAGGCAGCTGCCTCTCTTTTTTAATCGCTTCTTACCTTTCGTCCAAGATTCCCACTCCTGATGCCTGTGGGGAATCTTGAACATCTTCCTCTCGGCCTTCGGGCACACCGACGCGCGCACAAGCACAAGGCACAACGGACAATCTAGAAACCGAAGCACATAATCGCCTGTCTGCTCTCCCCGCGGAAGCTTCACTCGTAAATATAGTCTCGGCGCGCGTTTAAGCTCTCGTGCCGTCTAGCGACAAACGACTAGTACAATTTGATTGCCGCGCGAGTTAAGCGTCGCGTCGGGCTTGGCAAGTTGGCGCGACGAGCGAGAGAGAGAGAGAACCTCTGTATCCTACCGCGAATACCGTCCGACTACTTACTGCTGTTTTCGCCGCCGCCGTCGTCGCCGCTGCCGTCGAGATAAAGTTCTACATACTCCGTGCGTATGTACGTATGTCGCGCGTGTTGTTCTCTTGCGCTTGTATGCACGAGAGTTTTATTTTCTTGAGCGGCGCGGCGTCAATGAAAGCGGCGACGTATACAGCGAGCCGCCGCGGTTTTTTTTTTATTCGCCTATTTTCTTTACGTGCAGTTTGTCAGCATTGTGTTTTTTTTTTACCATCGTTCTATTTTTTATTTTTTTTTTATTTTTCTCGGCTTTTTTACGAAGGAGATGGGAGTACAGGGGGTTGGGAGATGACGTCTCGCTATTATTCAGATGATTATAGGATTAAAGAGTATTTCTTAGGTCGAAAATAGAAAATAGACAAGTTTTTTTAAAACGGCCCGTTGAGAGGGAATAAAACTAGTTTTATGCTGTTTCGTAGTAACACGACTTGCTATTATTAAGTGCGGTTCAGACAGATAATTAGTCTAGTAGAGCACGGTTTAACTTTCGTAGTTTAGATACTGCGTATTTTGATTATAATCGGCACAAAACTCGGAATTTTAACACTAATTTACAAGTCAATAAATGACGACTATCGACGATTATTTTACAACCCATTTTATCTTTAAAAATTCTTATCTCCGCAATGACACGTGTCAACGCGAAAATAAGTACGTCGAGGCGGTTTGCAAAAATTCGCGTTAAAAACTAAAAAAAAAAAAAAATTTCGCAACCTTCCTTTATTTTCATCCCGTCTCTCGTGCTTCGACTTTGTTTCCGTGGGCGCCTTTTGGCAATCGGAGCCCCGGTTTAAAGCGCCAACTAAAAAAGGGAGAAATTTCGCTCGCGGATTATTAGCAGCGGCAACGACTCTCGGCAACAACAACAACGGCGACGGCGAGCGGCAAAGTGGCCCCCGTTTTTTCCAGCGGCGGTTCAAGAAAAATCGGCGATAGTTTCGTAAGCGCTCGAGCGCGGAAACATTTTATTGCACCTGCCGGCGGCCGCCGATCCGAGAAGAAAGACCGCTAATACTCCCGGCTCTCTCGCGGCGCTTAGAGCCGAAAGAGAAAGGCGCGGAAAAAAGACGCGCCGAATCGATGCGGAGCCGGGCCGGTGAAGGGATATATATATATGTATAAGCGGAGAGCCGCTTAGCGATAATGGAGATATATACGCGAGAGCGGGATTATTAACTGCGAGAGAGAGATACAGTTACGATTTCTCTGCAGTTGTAGAGCGAGCGATTTGCATCGCGGCTGAAAGATGAGGCGAACGCGGCCGAGTTGCAAAACGACGTCTTTATGCTCCGTCCGCCTCGCGCATTCAATCTAATCGAGGCGCGCGGCTCGCCGCAAACGTTTGATAGACGCTCGCTAATTCGACGCTTCGAGAGCGATCGAAAACTCGCACCTGAACGTATATATATATCCCGGCGGGGAAACGGAAAGAAAAAAACAGCAGCAGCGCACGGCGACGCGACCCGACAGAGACTGACGGCCGCTGGAAAGGACGACGGCGACGAGCTAAATTAACCGCAATTACGCTCTCGAGCCCACACGTACTTAGTCTGCTGTACAGGCGGGGGAGGCCAGAGAGCCGCATCCTCTCGGTCAATTACGCCGGTTAAAAAAAAAGAACGCCGGAGGACCTCGGATTTCGCGGCCGGCTTGGATTTCGAGTGTCGCCTGACGGAACGATACGACTCGGATGATTATTCTGGTAGTTTTAAGTTTTGAGGAGGCTCCGCGCGAGCTGTTAACAAGGGAGAGTCGGTTTATCCGCCATATGCGGCTGGAGTTTATTCCGGACGAAAACGGCGAATATATGTATATATATATGTCTGGCCGGGGAAAAGCGTCGGGAGATTATCGAAAATGTCCTTTCACTCGACGGTCAAACGAGTTTGGGCAACTTTCAAATTTTATAATAATCCACGAAATGAAATTTTACTAGGCCGAGGCGCTTTTTTTTTAGATCGGCGAATTATCCAGTTCTATAAACGTCCCATTATTGGCCAATAAAAAGTAATTTAGCCGATTATACCAGGAATCGGTAAACTCTACTTAAAAGTAATGCGTCGACGTCGTAAAACAGTCTTTTTAAAAATCCACGAGAAACTAATACACGCCCGAACGGGTTATCCCCAGATACAATTATTATCAACCATACACCTCGGGCGCAATCCGTTCCCATCAGCCTGCATTTCCATGTAAACGCGCGTCGATAAATCGTCGGCGCGCAGAAATCCGAGAAGGGAATCGCGCTCGACAATAATTACCCGCCGGACAGGCATCTGCGACCGTCGGAGTATCGTTTCGCGAGAAACGTGTTAAAAAAGGAAGCGGACGCGCGCAGGAAGCTCCTCGCGTTACTCGCACGCGCTTTTCACAAAGCAGGAAGGCAGCGACGAGCTGCGCGAGGAATAAAATAACCTTACACCCCGCGCGCAAACGGAACGAAGCTCTCTCGCACACGTGGCCCCCGCGAGAGAGAGAGAGAGAATAAAAAAGGAGTGAGGCCAGCGAATTGATATGCCGCGGGGCAGCAGCGGCAGCGGCGGCGGCCGACTTCCTTCCTGCCCCGCTGCTGCTGGAAATGCAGTGCCCGGCGCGCGCTTCATTAACTCCTTTGGAAAGTGTGAGTGGATCGTTATCAGGGCCATTACTCCTCTCCGCTCTCGGGCTCACGGGAGGGCTCGAAAAACGACCGGACGGCCCGGCCAGTAAATGCATATTAACCGTTTTAATCCGGTTACGCGGATCGGCGTTTATGTATATATATATATGTGTACGGGGAGGGGAACGCGATCGCGCGCTCGGCGAGAGGCGCTCGCGCGCTTTTGTTCGATGGAGGTCGATCGAATATTCACTCCCCGCGCGCTTAATGCCCTCGGAGCCGCGGGATTCGGGTGTTTGCAGGGGTGTAAATGGATTTAGGCGCTGCTAATTGTTGGAGTCGAAAGAAGCAGTTTAACCGGCGCGATTTCGCACTCTAAAACTCGCGAATGGCGTCTGATTTGGTTTTTAATTAAAGGAAAATATGTTAATCTCGCCTGAAAAAGGCCAAGTCAGATAAAGGTAATGTGATTGGTTATTGGATGAGTTCTTTCAAAAATAAACAAAAATTATTATTTTATCATAAAACGGTCCCATCAACTACAAAATTTTCGTTGCACACGTAATATAGAAAACGATAATACAAAAGACAATTTATAATGTGCGATCGACCGCGAATACTAAAATACAGAGCACGCGAAGCGCGCCCAAATATATTGGAAGTAATAATTAAAAACCTTTCCAACATAATTACTACCCCTCTTAATATCTAATCTTTTACACTTTTTAGTTACAACGGCGAAGAATCCAATACATTTTCCCGGCGACGCGCCGTAATAAATTAATCGTCATTTCAAATCCGTACTTATATAACTCGTATATCTCTCCCGGCAAGCGGAGATAAATAAAAAGCCGTCCCATAATTAATGCGTCTTAGGCAACAAGCGGCAGCAGCAGCGGCGCGCGCGAGAGACTTCCGCCAGCTTATCGGCCTCTGTTTTCGAGCGCGCAGCTTCTTCGTCCACAATTTCCCAAGAGCGGATCGCGGCGCGTTATCTCCTCCTCTCGCTGTCGGAAAAGGGTCGTCGCTTCGCTTTGAAGGCTCGGTGATTTATTCGGCCAGAGCAATAAACTAAACGAGAGAGAGAAGCTCGGGGCGAAAAAGCGGAAGTCTCTATCACCGAGCGCGGCTCTCGGTGCGCGCGCGCGATTGGCTAATTCCCGCGATTGGTTAAGAGGGCAAGTGTATATGGTGTCGGTTCTGTGTACACACCGAGGCTCCGTGTTTGCCCTTAGGCTTCTCTCCCTTCGAAAAAAAAAAAAATGGAGAAGACACTTAACCACGTCCGCGTCTCTCTCTCCCTCTCCGCGGAGAGCGTCTGTCGAGTGCTTCAATCTATTAAAATTTACGACAATAGAAATTCTCCCGCTCATTGTCCTGGCGCGCGCGAACGATATATATATTTTCTCGCCCGTCCCATTGTTGCGCGTCGCGCGGCGCGCCGTTCTTTTAATACAGAACGAAACTGTAAAATCGATTCAAGCCGCGGGTACGACGTGTGTACATTTTCACACAATCGAACGCCCGAGAGACTGGCGATCATCGCGCGCGCGTCGTTAATTTTCTTTTGTCGACCGTTTTAACAAAGAAAGAGCAGCGCGCTTTTCCGTATCAACGGCGCGAATACGCGCGCGGATTAGTTTTGTATACGGGTCTATTTTAAGGGTTTCTAATTGACGCCGCGTCTTGCCGCTCTGACGCGCGTCGAAACTTTTTATTGTGGCCGTGTACATCGATATTCCGATGCAGTTGACGCGAGTTGTCCGTCCTTTTAGAGCTCGCGGTCGTTTCTACAAGTCGAGAGAGAGAGAGAGAGGTGGTTGTGGAATAATTTATAACGGTTTTTGTATGCGCGTATCTGGTGAATTGTATAAAAGGACGAACCAGTGACCATTAATTCAAATGTCTCTTCTCCCCCTCCCGATTCATCATTTGAATATCAATAACGAATCTCTTTCCGACGATTAATGATTCTCGTTCGTAGAAGTGGCAGATCTTTACGATAAACTATACCTTATTTTAATTTTTATCGCGATATATTATAATATCCCGTCATATTTCCTCGCTAGAAAACAAACGGTCGTCCAAACAAAAATATAAAATTAGAAGATAAAAAAAGCTGGTCCGACGAGGTTGCGATTAAATTGAATATGAAACTTCCGTTATCGTCATTCCTGCGTTCCAATTAAATTTGTAGAAATGATGCACGCTTCTAAATGTTTATTGGAATAGTTGCAGCGGCACTTAACCGTTTAACTCGACTCGCACACGAGGAGCGCGAAACAAAGCTTGTTTCCAAAGCGCGCTTATTAACCTCCGGGAATCAAAAAGCTTTGTAATCATCAAGAAGAATGTTTCAATTATTTACAAGAAAAATCGAATTACCCCGCGGAAACACTTCAGACGAGGAAACGACAAAAGCCTCTCGCTGAATCAGCCGGCCGCGGCGCCTGAATCACCACGCACACACCTCGCGCCCAATTTAGGCAAAAAGAGGGAAAACCCTCTGTGCCTCTGACCATTAGAAAAGCGCCGCCGACCGAGAAGAGGCGCGAATTCGCTCGGCGCGATTCTTTGTGCCTGGAATTTCACTCGGGGGCAAAACGCCGCCGCTGCCGAGTAGCAGAGCAGAGAGGAGAAGGAGGAGGGAGCCGCTCGTGTTTATGTAGAGGCTGCGACTCGAGAGAGAGAGAGAGAGAAGCAGGTGGCGCGCACGGAAACATATACACACGCACCGAGCAACACCGGCGGGGGGGAGGGGAAAGAAAGGTCGGCTCTCTTTTCGCATGCTGAGGTAACATTTATCGAGTTTCAGGTTAACGCCGCGCCGCGATAAAAACGCGCCGACCTTACGTATGGCATTCGGGAGGGCCGATTTATATGGGGGCACTTTTTTTTTATCTAATGAAGACGCGGAGTTCTTATGCAAATTGGGAGCCACGAGTCGAGGACTATTTTGCGGGCGATGGTGACTCGATTTTGGGGGATAAGGGGATTGTTTATGTTAGCTCGCTGGTCGGAGGGAGGTTTTAGTAATTTTGAGAACGTTTTTGATACGCTTTAAAAAATCCCGGAGTCGTGTTTTTTATATCCCATCCGAGTAATTTAAAGAGCCGTCAGTCCGTTATCGTACTTCAAAATACGACATTGTACAATTAAATATAACGACCCGAGCAATTAGTTAAACTGGGTAATCCAATAAGCCGCGATCCCTGAATTTTTGTAAAAACAAAAAAAAAACGAGCTTCCATTAAAACGTTGACAAAATCCCTCTTCAAACCTCCCCGGGACCTCTCGATTCCGCCCTAAAATCCCGCAGATCCTCCCGGCCGAACGTCGCTCGTCGGCAAACAAACCGCTAAAATATTTGCCCTCCGCCTCGCGCGCCAGGCCAATTAAAAGTAACGCAAACAAAATATATATCCCAGTGCAGCGGAGCGCGAGTTCTCGGTGCAGCGTCGATCTCGAGGCGGTTAACGGGAACGTCCTCGCGGCGTCTCGGCGACCTGCTCCTCCGAGATAAGCGCGTCGAACGGCGTTGTGTGTCTCGGGAGCGCAGACGCGCCGTCGTCGCTGCCTTCTCCGTGGGAGAAGAAAAAAAAAGAGAGGAGAGCTGCAGCCGCGAATTCAATTAGCCGTCGCCGCGCAATTATCCCGCGTCCTCCGGGCGCAATTAAACGTTTCGCCTACGCCCCGGAGCTTAGGACGAGCTTCGCGAATAACGGAGGAAAACAAGAAGGGAGAAAGAGAGAGAGAACCGGTTGAGAAGACCGAAGACGCGGGGGGGACACAAAGGAGCAGCAGCAGCAGCAGCAGCAGCAGCCTACCTGGGAAGACGTCCTTGGTCTCGGCGCTGGCCGGGTGGATCCAGCCGTTGCGCTGCTGGATGATGCACTGGAACATGGCGGATCTCGGGGCACAGCAGCTACACAGACTCCGAGGACTCTCGGGGCTTATCGCCGGCCATAGCTCGCGCGAGGCACTACATCCCGATGCAGGGGGGCAATGGCGGATATACCATCTGTATATATATGTATATGTACGCGTTACGGCAGCCTCTATCCGGCGCTGCGAATCGAAAGGCTCGCGCGCGCGCTGCTCCGGCCCGACTGAGCCTGGAACAGAGAGAGAGAGAGAGGAGGGTGGCTGGGATCGAACTGGACGGTCGCCAGGCAACCGGATTTTCCGTCTCTCCCTCCCCTCCTATCTCTCTCTATCTCGGCGGCGGCGGCGGCAGAGCGGCACCCTCCACCTACTGGTTTTCGGCAAAGCGGCGCTAGAGACGTCTTTGCCGGCGCGAGCAGCGGGAAGCACTGAGAGAGAGCGAGAGCGCGGTATACGCACAGCCCGAACGCACTGTAGCGAGAAAGCCGGCTGGGAGGGGGCGGAGGGGAGAGACGTGTCCCGAGCGGGCTGCTCTACAGTCCCTGTTCCCTCTCCGCGGGCCGCGACGGCGGCGACGGCGGCTCTCAGCTGTTCGTTCTTCCTTCGGCGCTGCAGGCGAGCCCTCTGACGAGGCGCGTAGGCTGCAACCCTCGCCGTGGCCGTGACTCCGCGCCTATCTGAAGGACGCACCTTCGATGATCGACAGAGAGAGAGAGAGCTAAAAGCGACCGGTTTTTCTTATTTTTCCGCGCGCCAGTCATTAGCATCGTATTTTTGGACTTTACCTAGTTTATTATGCTTCTGGTTGACCTTCCGCTTCCTCCTAATAATAAATTTCAATCTTTTATCACCATTGTCGCCCACGCATCGGCCGGCTTAAAAATAAGCGTTTCCAACCACTTATTTTCGATTTCGGCCCTCGACTTTGTGTACGCTCCCCAAGCGTTATTAGTCGTCTCTCACGAAAACAGACGAAAAGTTTTTTTTTCACCGCAACAAACTCTCCCGCGCGCAAACATTCGCCAGCTGGATTTCCGACGGTGAAAATAACCCGATTTTCAGCTTTACGTAACTCCGGTAACGCGCGCGCGGGCCTTTGACGCGCAACAAAAACAACGTACACACAGCCGCCGCCGCCGCCGTCCAAGTGTCAGCGAGCAGAGCACACAATATAATGCTCGTCCCCCCGTGAGAGTCGTCCCTCCTCTCTCCTTCGCTCTTCCCGCGCGTGCGAGGGATGTGCATGCACACACATTTTTCGCGACGGCCCTTTGAAGGGCCAATTCTCCCGTGAACGCGGGGGGAAGGAAGGGACGCGGCCCGCGCGCGCGTGCGGACCGGGTAACGAGGTCAAAAGGTGAACGGACAGCGCTGCGCGCGGTTGCCGATATCGGCTAATTAGCCGTGGCGAACGAGATACACACACACACACACACGCACTGCCCCTCGGCGGCTCCCAGCCTTGGAGACCGGCTGGCTCTCTGTTGCATTCGGAAATTCACCGCGCGGAAAATGCGCCTGGCGCACCACGCTGCTGCTCTTGGTGGAAACGATTTTTTTTTTTTTAATTGATGGGCCGAGCGAGTTAATGGTTTCGCCTTTGGATTGCGTAAATCGGCCGATAATTGCGAGGTTCGGTTCTTAGAAGCTGTGATCTATGACGTTTGACTCGCGCGGCGGCGAGTTGAAGCTTCTACGCGGAGGAAATGTTTTAGAAAATAACCGCCGTATGTTTTTGTAATCACGGACTGCCAGAACCGAGGAACTACCACACTTTGTGTGAGAAAATTTGATTTGGCAATTTTTCTCAAAATAAGTTTTTCCGCGCGCGAAGAAACTATTTCAAGCTGCTCGGTTCAACAATATTGTAACAACAGCCACGCAGGACGGCGTCAAAAACTGCTTTTCACCCGAACACCCACTATTGTATATCCGCTGCATTTCAATTACCCCCGTCGACACGTTTTCGGGAAAGAAACGAGCGTCGACTTATGCACCGAAACGTCCATCCCCAGAAATTCGCGCGAGACGTGCCCCTCGCGTCCTCCCTCGGTTTCCCGTCGCAGCGAGAATTCCATCGGCGTTGCGCTGCAGCTCCCTTTGTCCTGAAAGGAGAGAAAGAGACCCCGTGTGTCGTCGTCGTCCGCTTTTCCGAGTTCCGTCCGGTGACGAATTTTCCGGGACGCTCGCCGCATAAATATTGCTTCTCTCTCCGCGCGTTTATCTGATTCCTTTCTCTTTCTCTCTGCTGGGCCTCTTCTATCTTGGGCACATCGGAGAGCAGCGGCTCTCCCCCTCGGCGTCTTTTTGTGTTCTCGATTCACGCACGCCCACGAAACGGCATATATACGTGCCGGCGAGCGGAAGCGCTCCCCTTCTCTCTCTCTGATTCGGATTCTCTCGCGATGGCTTCTCCACCGAGGTAATTCGAAACCGGAGGCACCAAAGGGTCAGCCCGACTTTTGAACCGCAGACGCGAAAATGTTCTCCTTTTCTTTTTTCTTTTTTTTCGAAATCGGACAGGCGGCGCGGCGACGGGGACAATGCCCGAGGAACGGTGAAAAAGAAAAAAATACGGGGCAAAAATGCGTTAGAGCGGAGGAGGCTTTAGAAAAATGTAACGCCCGCGCAAGATGTAATTTTCATTGAAATTAGCCAGGCTCGTATGCGCGCGCGGGATAGCCTGCAATTTATCAACAATGCCCGCGGACGGGGGGAGAGAGAGAGAGAGAGGCTCAAGACACAAAGGTGCGTTTTCTTTTTGTTCGCCTCGGAGTCGCCTCCTTTCTGTCGGGGTGCGATCGGATTTGCCGGCAGCTGCCGAGGCAAATTCGAAAAGGCGACTGCTCTCCGATCGAATCTCTCTCCCTCTCTCTCTCGTTAGTCGCATTGAATTCTTCAAGTCGAGCATTAATAAAATGTGTATCCGCGCACTCCCTTCGCTCCCGCTTTTTTCTTCGTCGTCGTCGTCGTAGTCGTCGGGGCTCTCGAGTATCCCTTTACCGTCGCCGTAATTTATACGTTCGGTTTGTGGGGCGTAAAAAATGTCTCGCCGCTCCGTTGAGTCTCCGGCGCTCCGCAGTTCGCTGTATATTCCGACGGGCTCGAGTTTTGCGTTGGATTATGTAATAAAACGCGCTGGAATAAAACTGTTTTGCTAACGGACGAGGGCGGAAAATGTTAATTCGTGGCAATTTTGCTTAACTGCCCGATGTAGTTACAAAGATTTTGGGTAAACGAATGATTAAATTTACTGAAAATTTTTGGAAAATACTGTAATTTTGAAATTGTTAAAAGTAGGTCTCGGATTGTCCAAAAATGTAGTCATTTTCGCTACAAAACGGAATGACTCTTTTTAGCCAGGACACAATGGAAAGAAAAGAAAGTAGAACTTTTTTCCTCTAATCTTTACTACCACTAAAACAAAAAAAAAAGAACAATACCCCGGCATTAAAATCGGCCCTCGACTAATTCACCGCGTTTCATTACCTAAAACAATTCTTTCTTCAGCTTCCAAAATATATCGAATCCCAACAACCTGCGCCTATCAATCAATTCCTTCCCAAAACTTATCTATACACATATAAACAAAGAAGCGACCGCCGTTACAAAATCCGCGTCTAAGCATCACGTCGTTCAATCACAATCGAATGACGTCGGTCTCATCGTCCGAGCGTATAAATACGCAGACGGGCCGCAGTTGCACAAGCTCCTCTTTTGCAACGGAAAAGCTCGGCGCGGCGCTCGCATTGACATCGGCGTCGTGAATGGCAGCATATCGAGGCTCCTCGCGAGCTCCATTCTGCAGCGGCAGCAGCGGCGGCAGCGTCGCGTGGGATTGGCCTTGTGCTCCAATTCATTCATTAGCCGAGAGCGTGGCGCGCGCGCTTCTCCACTGAAAAGCCTTGACTCGGCCGGATTGCTGCCCCCCGCGCCTCCCGATGTCAAGGATCCCACCCGCTCGATCGATTTATCCCCCGCGATCCTCTCCGCCGACGACTGACCTGCTTTCGTGGGATATGCTGCTGATGCTGCTGCGGCTGCAGCGGCGGGCTTCGATAACGGACATTTCGGGCTAAGGGGTCAAAGACCCGAGAGGTTTCTAGACTCGTTGCGGCTCGATCTGTTGGAGTGTCGTTCGTTGCGAGGGGTTTTCTTCGGGGGGGAGATTAATTTTTGCCTGAAAGGAAAACGACTATTGTGCGGACAAGATGCAGCGGAGAGAAGAAAAGGGGGAACCTTCCGTTCTTCGGCTTTTGTGTCGGCAACCAAGTTTGAAAGATCGTCGATCAAAGAGAGGCGAAGCTTTATTTAATTGTATAAACTTCAAACTCTGTTGTGAATTCGATCAACGTGTATATAGAAATTCTCGATTGCGTCATGCAGTTATAGATGCGTTTATTTTTGTTGCAGAGTGTACATCCATTTTTTTTTCAAATCTCAAGCCAATAAACTTTAAAAAAAAAACAATCGCGAATGTGTTGTTTACACCGCAATGGTAAAACAAAACATTTCATTTTTTTCCTCGCGCTTTTCCTAAACAGATAATTCAATCAAACTTTATCGGGTCGGTAATTGACGCAAAACCGTAACCGTGCTTCAGCACTTATTTAAAAGAATAACAAAGTTTACAAATTTACAAGCTCGTTCGACAAAACACAAACAGCAAGAAGGACGGCACTTGGCAAGAGCCGACCTCTTCGCCGAAGTATCCAAGAAATTGCGCGTAAAGTCTGCGCGCCGCCGTATACTCATTCCGCTTTGGATGCTGGACAAGAAAAAGAAAGAAAAAAAAAACACCGCTTCGCTTCTAGACCGAAATTGGCCTCTCTCTCTTTCCCCCAGCGAGATTTTCGCGGATCGATCGGTGCGCAGCGACTTTTTAATTAAGACAATCTCCGCTCGTCGATCGATCGCCCAGCGTAATAAAGCGAAAGAGTTTCATTGTTACGGCGTGTGGAGGTCTGACCCCCCCGTGATAAAAACGGCGAACCTTCCGGTTCGGCGGGCCCAACCCTTGCTTGTTTACGCACACCTATACCGATGCCGGACGCTGATATTGCACTGCTGAATCTTTGGGACGCGACGCGAGAACGAAGGGCTGCTGCTGCTGCTGCTGCCTATTTTCAGACGGCGGACTTAATGCGCTCGGCGATGCTTGGGGGCTTAACGAGATTATAAGCACTGAATGTGTTTAAAGGCTTTGCTTTGGGGGATCTTACGTGATTTGTGGGGAATTGTCAATTTTTGCAGACGCTTAATGCGGAGGTTTACGTTTTCGCATTAGAAAAATTGGGACGTTAAGTATTTTTCTGGTTAAGAGAATTTATTGTTTGAAATAATTAATTCTGATGGTAAAATATTATTTATATGATGAGTAAGAAAGAATGTTTACGCTAGTAATTAAACTTTTCAAAATGTTTAATCATAATAAAAGAGAAAACGACCATCAAGTGAATTCCAGTTTCATTTGCGCTGTAAAATTTACAGAATCGCCATTTTATTCCTTCACTGCAATTTAATGTCACGAAGATATTAAAGTATGTAAGTGCAATTTTCTCATACATAGGTAATGAGCCTACTTACGTTTTTCCATCCACACGCATCTAGCGGACGCATTACTTACATTGCGACAAGTACGAAACCGCTCAATTATCACATAAAAATTTTTCGTTATTCAATTTTTTCGCGAGTTAACAAAGCGCCTTATTTTCTAATTGTTTAATTTGACGCTCGGCGGCAACAGTCTCGTTGTTTTTTTGCTAAAAACACAACGAAATGGAACATTAAAGCAGTAATGACAAGCAGGAATGCTATGTACTCCGTCACGCGATCGCGCGGCTGACTCAAGGAAATTGCCCCGCCAAGCGTTTTACTTACAAACCGCCGGGTGAAATCCTTTTCGCAGCTTTCCAGAAAGCCGTCGCAACAAGTATAAGCAAGATAACTAACTACATCCAAAGTTCGCGCTCTCCCCCTCAAGGTTGCAGCCTCTCCGAACGCGGTTCTATTTTTAAGCCGGTCGGAACGGAAGTGTCTAACGTTCCTTTATTTTTCCAATTCGCGGCGGCGACGGCGGCGGTGGCGTCGGCTGTGCGAAAAGCCGTTATTAGCCTGATCTCAGCGGCGATTAAGCTGAAGTCACCGCTCGTGTTTACCCTTTTTCATCATTCCGAGGAGTGTCCTGCTTGCTCTTTTGCGAAGGGATAATCGGCGGCCTTCGCCGTGGCTCCAAGATCACTTTGCCGGGGCTGAAATTAGCAGGCGTTTATTATTCCCCCCCGATCGCCGGAGCATCGGGATATTGGCGCCGCCTACGTCACGCGGCCGGTTTTCTTTGTTTATTCGCTCGGCTGCTTATATCTCTTATTATACATGCAGCGGCTGCGGCGTTCGGCCTTTCTTTTTCTCGATAACCGATAGGTAGATACGCGAGCGACAGTTTGAGAAAATCCGCGAGCGAAGGTCAGCGGCAGGCTCCTCTCACCTGCCGCGCGGAGGCTCCCTCCCTTTGTCTATCGTAAAATGTGTACTCTTGTACACGGGCGAGTTGGGTGAAAGTGAATTCGCGCTCGAATTCGAAAGCAGAGAAGGTAAGGGACTTACTGTTGAAGACTAGCAGCTTCCTCGTGGAGCCGAGTCGCTTGATCGGCGATTTGACGCCGTCGACTTCCTCCTCGTCCATGCTGTTGCAATTGGCCACAGTAGCGATATCAGCTTTTGTTCGCTCGTTCGTTTGTTTCAGTTGCTTTGCTTCGCGCGGATTAAAGAGACACCAGGCACTGATGGGAGCACACCGGTCCACGCATCGTCGATCGCTCGGCGCCTACTACTATCGGTCAAACCGGTTTCGCCGAGAGAAAGAGAATTCCGTCGTGTTATATATTGGATAGAGGAAAAATAACGGAAACGCTGCGCTGGCTCGATCGGCTTAACCTCGCGCGCCGGTCGCCGACGACTAAACTCAAACGTCTATCTGGCGCGGAGCTGCGCAGGCTTCTCTCTTTGGAGGATATTCTTGGCCGCCGCCTATATATAAGCACACGCGCGCGCGCGAGAGAGAGAGAAAGAGAGAGAGTGGTAGACCGCTCGTATATTAATTCGACTTTGGGGAACGTGCGGCGCGTTGTTGCCTGGCAACATGCATGTGTGCACGGGGCTCTAAAGCGGAGAACTGCTGTTGTTACCGCTGTCGGATTGCAGGCGCCTCGAGTCAACGGCAGGATCAGGATTTCGGGTTCGAATGCGACGCTTCGAGCGCCCTCTCTTTTGAAAGAACGACCCGACCTTGAACGTTTTTCAAGCGAAAAAATTCTTAGTACTTTGCTAAAACGCCAGAGGGAGACGGCGCTAAATGGTTGCATGCGTGTGAATTTTGAAAGTTCAAGAGTGAAAAAAGGAAAACAAATCCAATTTGTGCAGTTGCACTGGATTAACTGTACTTGAGACTTGCAAGTAATCGGGGCGCATTAGATACAGTAATGGTATTACAATATTTTGTAGCGCAGAAGACGAAAATTAGAAAATTGGACAAACTAGACTGTCTTTGGCGTGTCGATTTCTTCATTGATCTTCAACTGTAAGCTGTGAGATTCCAAAAATTTAAAACTTGGTATTATTCTCGAATTTAAAAGAAATTCTTGCATTATCCGTAGCATTTTCACATTTCATAAAACTTATTACTATAAGTTATTACGTGAAAAATTAAAAATAACTTATTTATAATTCTTTTTTTATTCAGTGTGTTTACACCTGTACTTTACGCATTTTTCAAATTTTACACAACCCAATTCACGCCAACTAACTCAAAAAATATTTTTCTCGACGTTTAGGCATAATTTACGCGCACATCGCACAGCGATCATGCGTGGGTGTAAAATTTTATTCCCCTGGTAAGAAAATTACTATTAAAAGTACCATAAATGACCTGAGTAATTTTTGAGATTTTTCAAAATTAATAATTTATTTATTTATTATTAATTTAATTGAAACTACAGTTTTTATACCGTACCGTAAGAGAGTTGAAGTTAAAATAAGACATTTTATAAATTACTTGCAGTTCAAACACACCCGTCAACAAACGAATTGAGGCACTTAAAATTTATCTGAGTAATGTTAGTTTTGTATATTTTTAATAACAATGATGCTGCTTGTGTTGTGCATATTAAGCATCATTAGGCATTAAACGATATTGTATTTAATCGTAATTTTCTAACGATAATCTATTATAAGCGCCAAAAGCATTCGTTGAAAAAATTTCTTTGATATACGATCTATATTATACACGTATACTTATTCTGCACGTACACCGGTAGCCGTTGTTACGTCGTTACCGAAATCTTTTTTCGGCTAGTTTACTAAAAACCGGAGTACAGACCCTGCTACTTAGTAAGTACTTACCGTTGGTGTACACCAACGTTATATTGGTATTGTTTTAACAACTAATAAGTAATAAGTGGCGCCGCCACGTAGAAGTGCCCGAAGTTTTGTAACTGCCTCATCCACCTCATCACCTCGATAATTAATCACTACTCCCTCACACCGCATATATATATGAGTTATCCGTGTAGTCAAGACTCCGTCGGTCAAGTGAGTTACTGCTAAAATCGATGCTTTAGCGCGAAAACAAATAATTTGAATGAAGTTTCGAATTTTTTGTTGAAAATCATCGATCCATTGTAGTTTTTAGCCCTCTGGGTTTAAACCGGTTTGGTTCAATTTTTGATATATACTTTTTACAGCACTGCAGGCAGAGATGCCACTGTAAGTGCAACCATGGAGACCAAAGACATCACAGATATTTCAAACCTATAACAAATCAGGTAATTTTATTAAATTGCAGATTATCAATTTTAGTTTTTTTCTGAAAATTTGTATTTCCTTTTATTATCTAGCTGTTGCTGAAAGAATTGAAAAATGGATTCTGATCGACCAAGTGTCAGTAGGTCTGGAGAAAGGCCAGTGACACGATGGAGAAGAGAACATGATAATAACGACAGATCCCAAGTTTTCTCAGAACCTCCTCCTACTCCTGCATCAAGAACATACAGCAGAATGGAGAGACCAACTTCAAGAAGAGGCCTTAAAACTGATATCACAGAATATGGAATATCAAGGCCTCCTACTAGTGGAAGGAATGTTTTGTCTCGTCCACCATCAGCTGGACTACCCAGCAGAGTACCCACAGCTGGTTCTAGAGTCAATACTATGAATTCTCCTAATTTAATACGTATGAATTCAGGGCTTTCTAGGAATTTTATTGATCGTCCAATTACTCAGCAAGGTTTAGCAGGTGTTCGATCAAGTTCCTCAAAGGGTAACAGATTAGCTAGGTAATTTTATAAGTTAAATAATATCATGCTTTAAATATTTTAAAATTATATTATTAAATTTACTTATTTTTCCAGACAAATACAAGATAAAATTTATTATCAGCAGTTACTGCAAAAAAAAATTCAAGAACTGAATCAAGAAATTGAAACAATATCTCAAGAAGCTGAGAAGCAAAAGAATGATGATGATGTCAAAGAAGTTGATACTGAACTGTCAGATTTGCACAATCAATTAACTGACTATAATAATGTTCTAGATAAAATGATTCCAGGTGCTAACAAAAAAGAAATTGAACAAGAAATGAGAGATTTAAGAGAATTAAATGGTCGAGGAGGTCAAATAGAAAATGTTTCTCAAAGAAGGGAGGAAGCAGAGAGAAAATTAAGTGAAGTAAATAAAGAAATTGAAGCTAAAAGAAGAATTCCTGGAAAAATGATGGAAAGTTTTGACTCAGAAGCTTACAGAGAAAAACTTGATCTACAAAAAGAAATTGATAATTTGCGTTCAGAATATGAACAATTGAATGCTAAAAAAAATAGATTAGAAGAAAGGATTGCTCAATCACCAGTAAGATTTTAATTTTATTGCACATATTTTAATAAAGGCTTTTATTCTAATAAATTGTATATTTACAGATTAAACAAGAGGCATTTAAATTATATTCCAAAATTTTTGAAGCTGAACAAAAAAGGGACAAGCTTTTAGGAATAGAAAAAGATAATTCATCTGATGCAGCCCAGAGACAAATCATAGAAATAGAAAGAAAAATTGCTGATGCAGAACAAGAATTAAAGCAGCTGGAAACCGACATAGATGAAGATCAGACAGAAAAACAAAATAAGCAAAATAATTCTGAAAAAAAAGACGATATTATGGAAAATTTCATTGCCACATTTGAAAAAAATAAAGCAAAAGAACTTGCAAAATTAAGTCGTTTGGAAGAGCAGATTGTAGTACGTTTAGAAAAGATTTCAAATAGTATTAATGAAAATGTAGATAGTAGCATATTAATGCCTGATGAAGTGGAAATGCTCCAAACGTTAATGGAGCAAAACTTTATCTCTAAAAACAATGGTGAAAAAAGTTTTGAAGAATTGAAGCAAGACAATATAAAACTTCGAGAAATTTCCAGCAAATTAGAAGTGCTTGAAGAAAAAATAAGGAATAGTCAAGCGGACGTTTTAGACAATTCTGAAATTTATGACGATACTGATGAAGAAAAACAAAGAAATTTATATGGGCAGAAAGAATTTATTGAACATAATCAAAATATTGATGTAGAGCTAGAAATCACCAAAAAAGATTACACTAAATTAAAAGAACTTATAGAACAAAATGAAGTTTATCGCCCAATAAGCATTTTGGAGGATAAATTAGGGAAAACGGCGTTTGAAAATAATTTATTAATTGATGAACAGAACGAACAATTTGATAACGCCTTATTAATGGAGAAACTATTTTCCTTAGTTGCAGAATATAATACTTTTCTAATTAACGATTTAAAAAGAACTTATTAAATGATTTTGTTATGTTTTGTAAGGAATTTTATCACAACTGGCATTTTCAAATTTCGACTTTTATCTTATTTGAATAATTGTACATAGTCGATATAAGCGTATTTGTTAATAAAATAAAATTTAATATTTCAAAGATAACAAATGTTGTTTAATTAAATTTTTAATAAAATAAATTTTGTAAAACAATACCGAGAAAATAAAATTTTCTATTCAAAGCTTATATAATTTGTAAGCAACAAAGATCTTGTAAAAAGTATGAAGTAAATCGTTACTTTTGAGGGTACAGTAACAATTTCTTTGCACGAGATAAGGGCCGACAGATAACTGACCAGGAGAGGACCAGGGGTCCGGGTCACGGATTTTCTTAAAACTTCGGTATATGTTTTCTAATGTTAAAATATGAAAGAAGCGTCCATTCGGTCTAACGCTCAATTTTTCAATTTTTGACAAATCAATTTTTGTTCAATCACTTATAATTTTTCATCTGCTTTCTGTGCAGTATTTTAACTATCGGCATTCGAAAGGTGTGATCAAATCCTATTGATTAAAAATAAGATCATCTAAAAATCTTTATTTTTTCAAAAGTTATAGTCAAACAAAAAATGACCATTAAAATTACATAAAAAAATTACAAAAATTCACCGACGTAGTTTTAGCTTATTTTTATTGTAAATTTTTATTTAAAACATATCCCGAAGTTATAAGAAAATCTGTGACCCGGACCCCTGGTCCTCTCCTGGTGAGTGCGGATACAGTAGCTTGAATTAAAGGTAATTATACCACATAACAGTATAGTTTTTAATAGTGGTTTGCTCCATGATTCGAAAACTATAATATTAAATTGTGACAATGTTATTAATACAGTTTTTTATCCATTATTAGCCGATAAAAAATCATACGTTTAGTTTCTTGTTATTTAATTATTTTTTTACAACTTCATAAAATTAAATACTAGCTATGATATATAAATGAAGTTTTTTATATAATTTTTAATAATATTAAGCCATCTGTTTAGAACGAGAAATTGAAGATAATTATATAGTCACCCCCTTCTACCGATGTGTTCACAAAATTAAACAATTGCTAATGAACGCAGTCAACATGGCATTATTATGCATTAAGTAAACTTACGGAAACCAAAACGAGTTACTATTCTCGCGAAACTCATTAGGCTGCACGTCCTCATGGAAGCGATATCGTTTTATAACTTTCCATCTTCGTATTGCCATGTACTTGATAAAGTGTTTGCATTTCTTAAAGTTCATGGCGAAGTTTTACGCGGTTTGTCCTTTGAAAAAGGATACGAAGAGGATTTGGTCTTTGTTCTATGATTTCATGTGGTGGTTTTACTTTGTGAACTGTGTAATCGCGACGTTTGTCGAAATTTTTACGTGTTACTATGCTGGTCAAGACTTGACGACAGCTAGTTTTGCTTTTATGGAATCGGTTTCCATTATAGAAGCCGTTATTGTTTTGATAAATTATAAGCGCAATTACGTAGTTATGCAGGTTTGTATTTTTTCAGTGATTTCGAGTGCTTAATTTTGAAACAATTATTCTAAGGATACATTAATTAAAAAATTACTTGTTATTTGAAAAAATAAATAATTTGAATATAAAGAGAAACCTATTTTGCTCTTGATGCTATTTTGATTGAAATTCTTTTCGTAAGCAAATAAATTTAAATAAATAATCAGTTTATAATTATCAAATTGTAACTAAATCGAAAGAATTCCGTTTGAGGCAAAATTAATTCTTTTTCTTGTGAGCAGCGCAATTCTATTTTTTAAAAGCAGCAAAATTGTACAGAGACAAAATTTTCTATTCAAAATTACCATGAAAACCACGATAATCGTGGGGCAGGACTCCCTTCTCAAAAAAATTTTTTGAAATCAGATTAAATTTTAAGCTGACAGCTCGGTAGAAATTATTACTCAATCCTAGTAATGTCAAAATCGTATTTATTTATTCAAAATCGAATTAAATACAGATAAAATTTGAATATAAATCATGATAAAATTTCGATATAAAAACTAATAAAATTTGATGTCATCGTACAATTAAAAATTCCAATACGACAACCTCGCCCCGAGATTATCGTCATTTTCACGGTAATTTTGAATAGAAAATTTTGTCTGTGTACCGGAATAAAATGGTTTCAATTCTAAGAACTTATCTTTTCAACATAAAATAATTATAATTCTTATCGCAATTCATTAATATTCGTTAGAAAATTAAAGATTACCTTTCAACTTCATGAAGTTACTAGTTTTCATTTTACATTTTAGTATTTGCTGACCAACACAGAAGAATATATAACCACTGATGACCTAAGAAAGCAATCATTTTTAAACGAGAAAGCCGTTGTATTTGCTGTTATAATGTCTTGCATAACTATTTTGTACTTAATATTAGTGGTACTCTATTTTACTAACCCTGCAGTAACCGATTGGGATAGTTTATTGACAACTGTATACTATCCTCCTTCAATAAGATCACCTTATTTCGATATCGTCCTCTACTTTCACCAAATTGTCGTCATGATTTATACAAGCGTCATGGTCAACGTTGACGCCACTATTGTTTTGCTGATTTACGTGTCCGCCGTTCGACTTAAAGTTCTGGCTGCGGATTTTCAAGCTATCAAGCATCGGGAGGGTCTGAATAAGTGTATTCGGGAGCATCAATATCTTTTAACGTAATTAAAGCTCTGCACTTGTTTATATGGCACTTCTACGAAGGCAGCTTTTGTTGATTTGAAATTTTTCCGTAGGATCGGAGCGATGACTAATGAAGCCTCGCGTATGGTGGTAGCAAAAACGGTGATTTGCTTCATTGGTTACACAGTCGGAGCGGGTTTACAAATCATTAATGTGTGTATGCTTCTGCTGTTGAATTTCTGCGTTTTCCTTAATAATTATTACCTGAATAACTGATCGTTTGCTTCGACAGCCAGATGCACCGTTGAGTACCCTGCAAAGATTCGGCGTCGTGGTCCTGTTAAACTACCTGAGGCTCATCATGTGTGCTGTAAGCGCTGATTACTTGTCTTCTGTTGTGAGTTATTTATACACTATAAATTTGTGATTTTGGCTTTCTTCGAAAAAAATTGGACTTCCGAGCTTTTTACGATTTTCGCCAAAAAAATAGCCCCTGAAAGTATTTAAAGATTTATTAAAATTGAAACAAAAATAATATATTTTTAGAGTAACGATTTGGCATTTTCTGTGTATTCTACAGACTGGTACGAAGAAGACAGAGGCACGAAGCTTACAAAAATTATAATAATGTTGCGGTGCGAAAAAGTGCTCAAAATTTACGTGACGGGAATTATGCCAGCGCTTAACTTACCATTCATAACAGGCGTATGATAAAAATCCTTTAAAAATATATATTTACGTAATATTTATTAATATACATATTATCGATAATTTTTTGTCTTGATTTCAGATTATATCTACCTCGATCTCTTACTTTACAACTCTTAGAGCTATTACAAATAATTAACATTTAGAGAATTTAAAACATTTGTTATATTTTTTGTCAAACAAAAATCAACAAATGTGGAAGTTTTCAGGTTTTCCAGCACAAGCAGATCAAGTGAATGCAATGCTTGAGAATATACTTATTTTGTGATTTAAAGTTATTATCATATATAAGACTGTGAATCTAGTTATGATAAATTTTTTAAAATTGTAAAAGTGTATTTTTTACGTTTACGATGTTGGTCTATACAATAAATTTTATTGTCTGGTGCTTACAAAGTAAGTCTAGCATTATAATATACGTACTATTGTTTACTATTTAAACTATATATACTTAACAAAAAATCAAATTTATAAATTTACTTTCGTAAATAATATTATATATTTCGTTTTTCCAAGTAATAGTTTTCATTTAAAAAATACAACCCTTTGATTTTTAAACACAAGCAACTCAACCGTCGAACATCACCCTCAAAATAGAAAAGTACGAAAAGGACGCTTTCAGTGTATTCTTAAAGTTCTCGATGTTCATCGTATAAAAGTGACCAGCCGTCAGGTAGATCGGTTTCGTCGCTCTCATAGCCATAAAACACAAGTCCTTGCGAAGCTTTGCGGGAAATTCGTACCAGCTGCTGTCGTAAAGCGCGTCCAGGATGGATTCGGCCTGCTGCGAAAGCTGATCGCTCGCGTAGCTGAAGAGAAACAGCTGAAGCATCAGAATGATGAAGGAAATCATCGGCCTGACTGCGTCGAATAGCTGACCGCTCTGCACTGCCATTATAATGCGAAGACCTGCAAATATATATATATTTTTTTTGCACTTCAAACCGAAGCAATCGAAGTGCTTATTAGTTCGAAATGTTCGTCTGACCGAGCATCAAATTCATCCCAGCATTCATCGTCAGCTGCACGACCAGCATCCCCAAGACGGTCTGATTCATCAGCTTAGCCATTTCCAGCAGCCGGCAATGCCTCGCGATGCAATTATGAACGCGGATCTGCGACTCCGCGAAATCTTCTTGAACCGCGCCGAACTCCGAGATGTCCTTTTTTAACAGCTCGATCTGGCCGCAGAGATGCATGGCCAGGCTGAAGAGAACGAGGTCGCAGCCGACGTTGCTGTGCTCTGTCAGCTGGATTACGATCCCCTCGTAGACGTACAGGAAACCGTAAATCTCGTCGCGGTAGTGAGCGAATAAGCAGCCGGTTTTTAAAGGCAACTGTCTCGACGGTAATCCCAGTGTCTCGTTCCTAAACAAAGTATTTTTAATTCTTCCCGGAAAGGGCAAATTTCCAATAAAAATTTACAACGATCATCGCGTATTTTCTGACCAGTAGGTTGAATTGTCCATCGGCGGCATGAGAAAGGGCAGAGCTCCGAAGAAAATCAGCGCGTTCGACATGTAACCGGCGATCATCTGGAACAGGACGACTCTACGTCCCCTCCTGACGAAGGGCATCGCCCTGTCGCGAGCTTTGCCGTCTGCAACGAGCGGCCAGTCCTCGAGGGCCGAGGCGAAAATGGTCCGCAGCTTCGCCATGTGGACGCGGAAAGCGACGATTTTCGAGAGGGCCATGATGCCGCAGACGGCCAGCATCACGAAGTCGACGATGTCGCTGGCATTGCCGCAATTCAGATAGGCTGCTTTCGACTGGACGTATATCAGCCACAGCTAAGTCGTTACAAAATGAATTCTGACATTTTCGAGTTTTGAAACTAAAGCACTTTTTTTTTATTTTCTCATTGCTTTTTCTGGAAAATAATATTCTTACCTGTTCGCTAAATTTTTTTACATTATCGGTATATGTGCAAACTTATTTTAACCCGTGTCGTTTTCAATTTTTTCTTTTTTCTCCAGTATGCTACATGAAGGAAAATCAACGAATTTTTTTGGATATTAGTAGTTTCGAAACTATTTATTGATTTTCCTGAATAGTAGTTTTAAAATTAATTAATAAACACCGCATGTTATCTCATTGACTGTTCCTAATGACTTTGCCACAGCTACTCAATATTGGAGAAGGTTTACCCAGATGTCAGAAAACACAAAAGTAAACAGCCACATAATTTAGGAATTATTTACGTGCCAACATATTTATTGGCATTGTAAGTTTCTTTATTTTCCTCTGTCCTACAGACTCAAACAATAAATTCTCAAGGATGATTCGCGCGGACATAGAATTTGAGTGAAGAATCACCTGCGATATAAAAGCGAAAACGTTCCTCGAGTACGCGAACCATCCGTCGGGCTCCAAAGGCCACAGGCCCATCGGCCAAACGATAAACTTGTTCAGCTTGAGGGCGAAGCTCGCCTCCTTGCTCCAAACGTACATCCCCGAGCCGAGTCCTCCTTCGTTCTCGCCCGTAAATGTCCATAATTCGCCCGGGCAAAAAACCTCCGCGCCTCCCCCCCGAGCCGAAGACAAACAAAACGCAGCCGCGGGCCCCTAAAACATTCATGCCGATCGGCCGCGGCGCGCAACCGATACTTTTCTGCATCGGGGACGCGGGCGCATGTCTTATTCATCGTGTGTGCGCTTGCACCCTTTACTTTACTTTCTATATACGCACTTGCGTCGTTTAGAATGCGCATAAGGAAGGAGTGCGCTTTTAGCTCGAGCTTTTCTTTTGCGCTCGGTTCGGTGAAAATGTATTTTCGCGGCGTTTTTTGCGAGACCGCAAGAGTGGGAGGAGTTTCCGCGGGCTGCATTTAGAAAGGAGAGAAAAAACAGGAGAGGCTCGGGGCTGGGGGGAAAGGGTTGATGACCAGGGCAGTCTGGGGATGGCAGTCCGAGAGGAATGCTGAAATAGTTCAGGCTTTGTTTGTCTTAAGTATTTGTTGGTTGTACTTGTTGAGATTAGTAACTTTGATGAAACGAACGATGGGCCGAGTTTTAATAAAAATTGTATCGGCGGGGTGCAAATGGAATGGGATATATAATATTATGTAATTATTATTCATAAGGCATGTCTTTTCGGAAGCGAGATAAAAAATCCATTATACTATATCTTCCATACAAATGAGGTAAACGTTTTTTACATTAAGATTTTTATTGTTATAAATAATTTTAATTATATAAAGCGAAATCAATAGTACCTTGAGAAAAAAGTATGAGTAAAAATTACTATACTTTTTAGCAATGCGGAGACAAACTTGCATTATATAAAATTTAATATAATTGTAGTAAAAATTGATATAGTTATATTAAATTTTAATATGTGGTATATTTAGTATACAGTAATTTTTTAAGATAATGCAAATTTGTCCCCGCATTGCTAAAAAGTATAGTAATTTTTACTCATACTTTTTTCTCAGTGTAATATTTTAAAAAATAATATTATAATCTTCAAGCATTTGATGACAAAGTCACAAAGTTCGAAACTGTTCATGTAGCAGATTGTCTAGACATTGTTCCTTTGTCTCTAAAAGAATATTGTAGAGCATTAAAGATAATTACATTTCCAAGGAGAAAACTACATCGTACTTTTCATAAAACTTTTATTGTCTACAAAAAATCTAATAAAAAATAGTTTAATCCATTGCGTATATTGGCCGTCCTCGCGCAATCCGCAAAAAATCTGAGACGTTTACAGCTGCGGAAGGCAGATTTTGAAAAATATCCGCGCGACGATACTTGCGAGGAGCCACTATTTCGTAAAGCGATGCGCGCAGCAAAAGGTGCCTGAGAACCATTGTTTGATGAATTTGAAGTAATTCGACGAAGGCCTCTCCACTTTTTAAAGCCTTATCTGCCGACGGTCTGATTAGGAGTGTTATACTTGAACTAACGGACCGCAGGGTGGTGGTAAGTCGATTCTGAAATATAAATTATAATTTGATTTATATTTATTTTATAGCTTTTCTAATCATGCGATACGTTTAAACATTGCCGTACTATAGCAATTTTGAGTTAGTCAAAAACAAGTAGATATCTGAAAATAACTTACAATTAGTTCTGATTTTCGGTTGTCCAGTACTCAGGGAGAAATTATTTTTATTTAAGTAGATGTATATATGTAAATTCTATATGATTCTTGTTTACAGCTGCAAAATAATAGTTAGTTACCTGCGGATTCCCACTAAAAATTATCTAAGAAATAAATGCAAGTATATAAAACAAAAAAAATTTAATTTACTCACGTGTCAAAAGCTCTGCATGTTTTAAAGTTTTAAACGTTTTTTATTACGCATATTTTAGAAAGAATGAATTAAGTTCACAAATATAACTAAAAATATGCTATTTCTAATAATCATGCATCAATGTATTATTTAGAGTTGTCTTACCTAAGATAAAGCACCCAAGATGCAAATCATTCGAAAGTTTTTTACGTTTCCAAGTTACAACCATAATAGACATGATTTAACGAATCTTTTATTATATATAGTAACACCAATTTTAAATTTCACAAATTTTCTTCAAAATGTTAGTAGTTTGCAAGCAAATTCGCTTTCTTATAGTATATTATTCGATAAGAACGCGGTAAAATTGGCAATTTATTAAATTTACTTACAATTTCAATACTGAATTACGTTCTTCAGGTTTCAAAGTCTTACTGTTTCTTAACGGCAGCTCTTATTTCCTATCAATACCAGACCCTATTGGGAATCTATTTTCTCGATATCGAAGAAGCAGCAAGAAATTTATTAACCCATACGCTTCGCAAGAAAATTGCCTTTCCTCATTTACATATTTTACAATGCTATATACTATTCCCCTCATTCCGCATTAATAGCTCCGAATAGAAATAACCCATAATACAAGCGCTTCCTCTATCCTCCCCCTGCATCTGTCATTTTTTCATTCGTAAAATACCCGCTTCGGATAATAATATCGCAATAAATAACTCGACGGTAATAATCGAGCGAAATGCGCACGAGGAAACTGCGAGATGACTATTTCATTGCGGCGCGTAATTTTTTTATGCCCTTCATTATCGCTGCGCGGTCTTCCCTCTCCGATGCACACTTAGTCGACGATGTGGTCGCGACCGAAATTCCTCCTACCGCGACGTGTCTCCACGGGAGAGAAGAAAAACTCCCGCGAGGCCGATAATGCATTTGCGTTGTATCGCGGCTTCCTCTGGATCCTCGGCGTCTGGCCGCTCGAGGAGAAAAGTGCCTTCCAAACCTTCCGCTACGTCGTCGCCGCGGTGGCTCAGGTGAGCCAAAGCTTTGTCCCTCTTTTCCCTGGAATTATCGCCAGCCAAGATAAAGCTGTGAGCTTTGCAAGAGTACAAAGGAACATTGCTTAGCTAGGCGAGTTTCTTGCTGCACACCGGCTCGGAGATCTACCTGAATAATGGCGAGATATCGGACGTGGTGGACCTCTGGCTTTTCTTCGCCTCGGCGTTGCTCACGCTGACGAAGCACACGTACCTGCACTTGTATCGGGACAAGATCGCGGAGAATATGAGGTTTTACTTGAGGGATTGGAGCGACGCGAAGGACGAGGATCGTTTGAAAATTATGAGGGATCACTTTAAAGTAAGTGGCAATTTTTCTCTACTTTTCATGCGATAGAAAAGGATCGAAAATAAATCATGCTTCGTAAAATGAAGTTCGTTTATAAAAGTAAGATTTTTCTGAGATACATCTTGTTGTGAGAAAAACAAGCAACCTCTTCCACAGATCTACAAGTACCAAATGATAGTGTACAACTCCTGCGGCTACACCGGTACGACCCTCTTCGTGCTGCGCACCATCCTGGTGAACTACCTGAACAAGCGTCAAACGGAGCCGGACGCCGACTTCGAGTACCAGTTCGTCTGCCAGACGTCGTACCTCCCCGCGGACGTTCTCGCCCGTTACTACGAGGTGATCCTGCTGATGCAGTACGTCCAGCTGCTGTACTGCTGCACGAGCGGCGCCGGCACGGACTGCTTCTTCTTCGGGCTCCTGCTCCACCTGGGCGGGCAGCTGCAGATTCTCAAGAACGACTGGAAGAGCCTCGGCGCCCAGCGGGACGAGCGGAGTCCGCTCGAGAACGGCTGGCGGCAGAAGAAGACGGTAGATCGGCTGATCGACAGGCACAAGGAGCTCTTCAGGCTCGGGGAGAATTTGGAGGAGAGCTTCAATAGGGTCGTCCTCGTGCAGCTTATGATCAGCGTTATTCTCATTTGCATGAGCGGTAAGGTTGGCTAATTAGTTTCTCTTTTACTTTGGGAAATATTGATCGGCTCGACAGGATGAATCTATTGCTGGAGAGTCAACGTACTCGTCAGCGATATTCTTATATCGTTATCCTACTGGAAACGATTCAATATTGCAGGCTGCAGCATTCTCGTGTCACTAACGACCAGCGACTACATGACGATGCTCATCAGCACGAACTGCATCATGTTCATGATCACGGAGTCATTCGTCTACGGATACCCGAGCGACTACCTGATGCTCCAGAGCGAGAGCATCGTCCAGGCGGTCTACTCCAGCAGCTGGTACGAGCTGGACACGAGCCTCAAGAAGAACATCATCTTCGTCATGATGCGCGCGCAGATACCGCTGCACATAACGGCCGGCAAGTTCTTCTACGTGACTAGGAACAGCATTATTCAGATGCTCAAGACCTCCGCCTCGTACCTGTCGGTGCTGAGGTTGACGCTGGAGGCGGATAATGTCGAGGCGGCGGGCTGATGCGAGACGAGGAGTTAATTAATAAATTCTGTTGTAAATTGCAAAGTTTCTGTCTTTCTTTCTTTTTGGTTTTAAACTTGAACGATACATTGAAATAAAGCAGTCAGCTTGTTTTAAATTAATTTTTATTGTAAAATAAGTAAAATAATTATTAAGTATTTACAGATTTCATTCCTCAGGTACGAATTGCTGATGAACTTCATTTTTTAGGCACCAAGATTGCTCATTATCGCTGCACAAAGGGAATTTAATGTTAAAAAATAATATTAGTACAACATGAGAGTCAAGATGTTAAGAAATATTGCACTGACCTCGTAAAAATTTTCAAAGCCTTTATACTGCAGTCGGACCAATACTCGATTTCGCGCTCTTCAAACCTCGGCCACATGACAGTTAAATGGCTCCTATCCTTGGGATAACAATAAATTGCATTGCCGATATCTCCGTCGTGATCCACTCCAAATCTGCAGATCGAAAATAATTAACACATTTCATTTTTTTGTTTCAAGATAAATAGAAGACAGTATTTGCGGCGTTGATGGTATACGTACAAGTGGGCCACCTCGTGAATGGCGTTATGGATCCCTAAATACGATCCGTCGTCCGAGATAACAGAGAAATTATAATCATCCAAGCATACCGTTGCATTCCACGAAACACCTTTAGAAATTTAATCAAGTATTATAAATTAAGAATCTCCGTTGCATTCTTCCAGCAAATTATTACCGTTACTTCCTATTTTTTGGGGACCAACTTGAATATATCCACTTAATCTAAAACGTTAATTAAACTTTAAAATAAAAGTTGGAGGGAAGGAAATAACAATTTTAATAACTCCAATTACCCAGTCATAGTCATAACTGCATCATAATTTGAAATATTCGTTTTCTTTATAAAGCTCTTTGCTTCTCTGGAGTCGGTTAGAACCTCATCGATATTTACAGTATATCCGTCAGGTGAATTTTTACTGACGTAATTCAGCGCCTTGGCGTCCTACACGAAAAGAATATCTAGATAAACAGTCAAAGTACACGCGCGGAAAGTGTGATGTTTTTTTTTATATTGTAAATTCAGTCGTGAACGCACGTAATTATATTAGCTCAATCTGTTACGTTTTAACAGTTACGCTGATGTAATTATTGAATTTAAATTTTCTTTTTACCTTTGCTATTATAACGCCAGTTATTCTTATTTCAATACTTGGTGTAGTCAGATTTCTGTATTGTAAATCAACTGCCGACCAAAAAATGTTCAAATATTTCGTTGTGTAAATAACGTCACTTTTTAATTTCCTGCGTAATAAAATTAAGTATTAATGAAAATATTAAATTTTAAAAATCGCATCTCTAAATAAGTGAATATTTTTATATATAAAAAAAACTGCTTGTACGTTAAAATGGAAACAATTTCTCTATATTCAACGTTTTGCAGTTTTCGAAATGCATCTACTTTTTTAGTGATGCGTTTCATATTTTAATTTGTCTAAATAAACAAACAAATTTGACATATTGAATTAACTTGAATAGGTTGTAGTCAATTACGAGTAATAGTTTAGTAAAAAACTTTTGCTCGTTGCCTGCAAGTATTCCTTCTGTTCTTTGCTGCCTCATGATTTTAGTTTTATTTCTCACGGATGCATCGACAGGATCTAAAATATAACGATGCAATATAGACATGTTTTAACATATTATTTAATTTTCTTACGCGACACATAAATCCCTTCATGTTTTGCTTGGACGAATAACATAGAGAGCTTGTCAAATATTAGTTCATTCCTAATTACATTTCTTTTTGTACCTAACCCAAACACTGCTTCCTGTAAAAAGATATATTTATCATTTTTGCCTCATTGAATTATTTTAACTGCATGGGATTTAATTAGACAATTTTTTACCCAGCAATTGATACTGCAATTATTGTTTTTGAATAAAATCGCTTTTTTCGTCTTATCTTCGTATAAAACGCCATTCATTTCTGCAATGCCCTTAAAAATAAACATTCAACATGACATAGGTAGCTCTTGCGCAACAATTACAATGTTGCCTTTAAAAATTCATAATCACCTCGTAATTATATTTTAACGCTTGGTTAGAACTTGATTCGATTGTCCAAATCGGAACGTTATTAAACACTTTACGATCAAATACATTTGTATCAAATTCAAAATTTGTCTGTGCATACTTGATAGTTACTTTACTCTAAAGTAAAAGGCAAGTGGAATGAAAAATGAATAAATTATTTGGCAAACTATTATTTAATTATTAAACTCACTTTGCAACAGCAACCATGAATAATGGAAAAGAGCACAATTGCACAAAAAATAAATTTATCCATTTCGGTAAAAGTAAATTAATAAGTTAGATTAGTTTAACTGAAGCAGAAACCAAGAAGCTTGTGCAATTAAAGATATCTTACGCTTTGTGATTACTGTGACTGTGAACACCCGCACAGGTGACTGAAATCGTGCTTTTTATGGAGAGCTATTGCTTAACATAATTTAATTTCCTTTGTATGTCATCACGCATGCTTGATAACAATTTATTTATTCATGAAACGCTTAATGTTTCTTGAATACATTATATTAAGTTTATCGCAGATTAATAGATATTAAAATTTCATATGGGAACAAAGGGGAAGTAATGCTTCAATAAAACAATTAAAAATTATATTAAAAAAATATTTTTTATTGTTGAACAATAAATTTTTTAAATATAAATACTGCATTATAAAATATTTTAGTAAAAAATTCTTTTTAAAAAATATGTATAATTAGGCAACAATTACAGTATCGTTTAACAATTATTTACATACAGAGACTTTCGTCTCTTGATTGTACAAGTTCGCTATAAATCGTGTCGGACATGAAAACTGACGATGTACTCTGAATTCGTCCGCTGTACTGATATAGAAAAGGGATCAGTCGGATGAAAGGTAAAGGCAACTAATCTTCTCGCAGTTGCCGGTGTTGACCTTGTCAAAACACCTGCATGCAATTTGAATTTTAAAAGTCCGGAATCTCGAGCGAAAAATCTAATAATTTAATAATTGTTCTTGTTATTTTTCAGATTACCAATAAAATAAACGAAGAAAATAAATGATGAAATGAATAAAATACCTTATTGGATGTTCTCCACATGCTTTCGGCCTTTCCATCATAGAAACCCATTTGTCATCGTAACAAAATAAAGACAAATCAAGATAAGGAGAGCTCGAGTAAGATTGCGCACAAACCGGTAATTGAGCAAGTAACCGCTTAGTGGCTTCCGTTACGCCGCCGAAACGAGCACTTATTATAGTTTGTTTGAACCTTTGTTGCATCAGTCTATAAAATAGTTTAAATAAAAGTTGTTTAACAGGTAAAAAAAAGTACATCACTTTTAATTTTTTTTAAAACGTACCGAGCGTAAATATTGTTGGATGGAGAGCACATATATTGAGAATCCGTAACTAATCTTGCATTTCTAAAAATATCAGTAAAGTTTTCAAATTGCGTTAACAATTCCGCAGATGCATTATCATAAACAGATAAGATTCGTGCAGCAATCATGTCATAAATAACTAACAACGCTGGTTGAGCATTAGGTTCACTCGATTGCAGTGTAGCAACCTCTTCACTTGCATATCTAATGAAAATTAAATGGGTATCCAACAACTGCATTTTCCACATTCTTAAAGACTTTATCTACAAATTTAATACTTGGTTATTTAAAAAGAATCTAAATTAAGCTATTAAAAGAAATTAAGATATTTACCAAATCAAAATACTGATAAAACCTTCGTAACTCATATGGATCTCGCGAAACGTCACTCAAAAATGACGCTCTTTTATATAAATATACAAGAAGTTTATGTTTTAGACTGTTGATTGTAATTTCGCGGTAAGGTCTGCAATTATAATCGTCTACTACACATGCAAGCAAATATTCTTCATCTTCAAGACAAAACCTAAAAAAAATAATTCTTTAATAATGTATACCTGTTAAAATCATAACTGTTAAAATAATAACTGTATAGAATGCAGTATTTTTTACCTGCCAATTGTTCTAACATTAATAAACATTCCATCTAATATTTGAAAAATATGTATGGTTTGATGTTGCACTGATAAAACCGCAAGAATATCTTTATACAAATAAAGACCTAACATCAAAAAAGATATAATATTAAGTAATAATTCAGTAATTCAGTAAATATTTAAATAGAATTAATTTAATAATAGATACCCTGATTTTGGGATAAATATATTTTGTCTACTTTAAAGTGCTTAGCATCACAGAGCTTTCCACTTTGAATGTCAACAAGATAAATACTATAATCTTCTAATGGAGATCTAGGATTTGGCGTTAAAGCTTCATTATTAGTGTAAATTTGATAAAAATGAGGTCTTAAATCGTCGGGAATAAAAGCAGCTGATCCAACTATAACATATCGTCCATCATCAGTAAAAAGACTGCATTCTCTATTCAACTGCTCATGAACTCCAACTACATTTATAACCCATTTGAGCTAAAAAAAATAAATATAGTATGAATATTAGTTTTCGTAAAAATGGTGTAAAATTTTACTCTCACGTAATACGTTAACTGAAGTTTTATACACGGTGTATCAAAGATTACTTTTTTTTTAATATTGCATGAAAATATCATGGTTTTCGCGTAAAATGTGATATTTTCTCGTAATAGTGCGAAAATTTGGCATCTTACGCATAGAACGGAGTCATCCGTTTCGAGTTGCGAGACTTTTATAAAATAATTTACTTTCCCCGCTTGTTATAGAATCTATTATTTATGTAGATACTTTAATATTTAAATGAATGATAGGACTGGTCTCTGTCGACTACTATCATAGTCCTTGTCAATGCAAATTGTTGACTGTATTTAGCCAATCATCATTTTAATTCAATAAACTCTTTAGATAATAGAGACTAGTATTATCATTTATTTATTTAATCGTTTCAATCTCACATTGTCAGTCAAATCAAAAAATGAATCTATCAAAAAATGTAATACCTTAAAAAATCTTTTAAAAATTTTGCTCCTAATATTAAATGATCTTTCATCATCCTTATCTCCAATAAATTCCTCTGTACATCCGACTAGTAAATCTCCAGCAGCACCTGCTCCTTGATATTCATAAACTTCAATAGAAGTTTGATCTGCGCTAAAAGCCACTAAATATTTTCCATCTGGACTGAATTTTCTTACAAAACAAGGTGGCTTTTCGACATTTACAATTGTATAATTTGGAAATACGTTTTGATAAAATTGTCTTGCTAAATGAACCTGAGTTCCTGGATACAAACATCCTAAAGTTTCTCTTCGCAACAGTCTTATCACAATATTTTGAGGCAACATTTTTCTTGGTGCGATTGTGCATGGTTCTGTTACAGTCTCTAGCTTAGCTGGTTCTTCTAACATTCTCTACTATCAAATATATTATAAAAACCTCCTAAGTACCTAAAAAAGTCACATCATTGTTACATGTACATAACCTTTATATATGTTGCTATTTGCCGCTGTTATATATAAACATTTTCCCTTGGAAAAATTGCAAAAATTTCAAAGTAAATATAAAAAAACGATTTTTTACAAATTCTTTTTTTTTTTTTTTTTTTACTTTTTGGAAGATTTTCTTATAAGTTTGTAATAACATTTGTATTACTTACGAATATTTGTGCGAACATGAAATCGCGCAATTTTTGTTGCTCTGGCTGTATCACAAAAAGGCTTGATGGTTTTTTTCAAGATTCAGTTTTAATTTCCTCATGTAAGTTAGGTTGTTATTAAGCGTATAGGAAAACTATTAATTCTCTATACTTCCACAACCTACCTTACACAAGGTGGGAAGTCACCTGTTACTCCAATGCATCGGAGAATACGTTAAAGAACTAATAAAAACACTAAATTAAAATTCTGCTACAGCTTATTGAAATTCACATCTATCAGCATCCTGAACGTCGTATAAGAAAAGATACTTTACTTCCTTCAAAAATTATTTTTTGAAAATTTTGTTCTATGTCATTACTCTAGTTTTTCCATCCAGTTATTTCAAAGCTGCAGCATTTATCTAAAATTACAAAGAAAGAAGTATAATAAAAGTAGTCCAATGAGAGTAACACTGAAAACATATAAAATAACTTAAGGACATGCATCAAACAGACTTACTAAATATATATTAGTATCTCTTACAAACTAGGTATAAATATTCTAAAGATAGAAAAATTTAAAGATCAGTAGAGAATAAACTTTAAAGAAATGATTTTGTTAAAATTCTCTAACATTAGAAGAACTATGTAGATATAACAATAACAATATCAAATACAATCAAAGACTGGAGTATAATTCTGTGTTATTACATTACAGAAATTACATAAATCTAAAATAGGAAAATTGATAAATATAACTGAAGCCAAATCATTTATCACAGAGCAAGACTTCAAATATTCAAGCAAAGAAAACAAATAAAATAAAGATTTTTACAGATCCCTAGAAATCACTGAGCTGTATCAAAACTAACTACTACCCATAAACAATATCTTATTTACCTGGATTTGTAGATACACAAATCTGCAGCAAATGAAATTGACAGTAAATGAAAGAGACAACAAACGTTTTAGTTTCCTTTCAATATAAAAACAAAACCACACTACATGAAATATTTTCACTTTCAGTAGACATCAAACAATAATTGGCACAATTTATACTAAAAAGATCTGCAAAAAATAAATAATCATTTAGAAATATTTTCATATATCCAAACAGATTTAAAAATATAAAACAACCTTACTATTTAAGACTATGTACCATATACATAGAAAGGCCTCTAAAAAATACTCCAGGTAGCTACAACATCCAATATTTGCTCTGAAATTGCAATCAGAATAGAATTTAGATATAAACTTTTAATGATAATTTAAGAAAATTTAATATTTTTTATAGTCCTTACTTTTTCAAAAACAGCACGAAAATAATCTTGTTTACAATGAAGAATGAATTATAGAAATTGTGCACCTATGCATTCATAAATCCGGCATTCAAATATAACCTAAAGTGAAAACTCACTCCACGTGATCCAAAATGCAGGACGTGCTTACGTAGAGAAGCTTAAATATCACTGACGAGGACATCACAAAATCTATAAAACAAAAATAAAGCAAATTACAATCAAAATAAAAGCAACATATTTATCATTTAACGAACAAAAAAAAGTAAAAACACACCGCCGACCACTGATGCAACTCAAATAGAGTGCGTCTACATAATTGAACTTTTCGCGTGTTCCCTGTGACCAAGGAACATGGACGAGTGGATCATCTCGAAAACAACATATTCATAGCTCTTGCCAAGCGCTAATTACAGATTTTTTGAGTTTTTGTTAACTCCCTTCGCAGAGCGAATGGTTTCATGAGGTTCACGAGCAGAGGTAGCAGACACTCAGTTTGTTTACAAAAACTTTCCTTTTTTAATTTAGAGTTATGAATATGTAGTTTTAGAGATGATCCACTCGTCCATGTTTCTTGCCCATAGGGAACACGCGAAACGTTATGGACAACATTGTTTGACCCTATCTGATGAAGTTGTGGGTCCTGCGTAAAAACATACCTACACAACTATGTACCTGTCGGGATGCCCGGAATCATATTGCAGAAGCAAAACGGTGTTCTGGAAAAGTGTATCATAATGCGGTACATATACTGTGAATTTTGTATTGCAAGTTTTGATATATCTATAAAAGAATAGTTAAAATAGAACTTACCTTATGAAACATGCTACTGTAGTTAAATTAAATTAATTTATTATTATTTAAGTATTAATTCATGGATTTTGAAACAAAAATTTATCGTAATATGGCGTAGATACAGATTAAAACCGATAAGATTTATGGTTTTTTATCAGTTTTTATATAAGTTATTTTAAATCGGGATAGAATTGAACATGCAAATACTAAAAAAAAATCTAATAAAAGGGGCAATCATTGGGAACGGAGAAATTAAAATACAAACATCCGATGATAAAACAGGTCGATTGATTGACTTTAAATTTTTTTTAATGATTGTATTTTAACGTAATAGTCCATTCATTAACATCAATCGACTATACAATTATTTTTTAAAAGGGATGAATCCTCCACTAAAATTAGGCAAAGGCAGGATCAATTACAATACAAAGATTGCACGGCATCGTACACGGCGAAATAAAAGGAACGTTACAGCACGGATAGATGATATAAGTATCAAATGGAAAATAATCATGAATTCGAATAGGACACCGTAAAAATATTGAACACAGAAAGTAATTTTACACTGAAAGTAAATTTTAGAAAACGCTTTATTTCAGAAATGATACACACAAAAATCAATAAAAACACTATAAATAAACCAGAAGATATCTATTCGTTAAGCTCTATATTCATTATTAAAAATTTTTAAATATAGCGTTATCGTTATTAGATGTCCTATAAAGTTAATTTAGTTTTAATTTAAGAGATATAACGAGACCGAAGAAGTACGAAGGTGAAATTCTCCTTCGTACTTCTTCGGTCTCGTTATATCTCTTAATAAGGTTTGCTTTAATAAGGTAAATAAAGAGAATTATTAATTTAAAAAAAGAAATTTCTTTTGTAGCCTGAAGAGATCGGCGAACCGAGCCAACGAAACGTTGCAATAAATAATTTTAATTGTTAAAAGTTGTTTTGTTATTTAACAAAAACCTGAGTAGCCCTTCAAAAATCTGCAAAAAACCAAGTTTACCAATTGAAAATAAAGTAGATAAATAATTATAAATTCAATTTTTATAATTAAAACAAATATAGAAATTGATATTACATTGTAAAACTAAATACATAAATTATTAAATCAATAATGAAATGTAATCAATGAGAATGTAACTTAATAATTTAAATGATACAGAAGCAGTCTGTATTTTATTGAGGGTAATATGTATAAGTGATAATTCACAGTCAGATGGATTTAAGTTTTTATATTTATGAATGAGCATTATAAAAGTTTTTTTTACAAGAATGTCTATTATATGCACTATTATTTACTAATCTATTGCCATAAAAAGAAAAACACTTTCCGGAATAAATATACGATTTATTTTATTGTACTAATTTACACATTTATAGACTATAAAGCAGATGTAGCATCACAATGTAATAACAGTTAAGAGGCTGACGACCAAAATTTTGAGTGGTCGATTAAAAAAAAATATTCAATGTATAAAGGTACAGAACAAATAAAATGATTAATCAGCCTCACAAAGAGATTTTGTGCAAGATATTAATCCTTTTCTTACAAGATTTCCTTACAAAAGCTCTTATAAATGGCAAAAACAATACTTCGAAAAGTATAAGATTAGAGGAATAATAAGTATTACACCCTCATCATCCTGCAAGATTGTATTTTTTATTTGTATTTACCATTATACTCATAAAACTTTCTTTCAAGGTATGTATACTTGTTTTAGTCGAAATTTAATGTACTTCTATAAGATGAAATACGCTTTACAATCTCATAAGTTTGAAGCACTGCAAGTTTATTTTGTACAATGCAATTATTTCCGTCTTCTACATTTGACTTGGTTACATATCGTCTTATTTAGTTCATTCAGCGTCAAACCGAAGCCATTGTAGTACGCCACTTCGCCGTTTCTTGTATTTTTCAATTAATAATGATATTAACTTTACATTCTATACAAACAAGCGCAGAGGCACAAAAGTACACTCGAATCATAACTTTTACAGAAAAGTTCACTAGCAAATCTATTCTGCTTTGCCATCAGTAAACTCAAATTTCTGTATTATCTTTTATCTTTTTATTCAGTTGTAAATTAGAATAGAATAAAAATATGTACAAGTGTTTTTACGTGACCGTAAAAATATTTAACATTAGTTCTTAATACGTATTAACATCGCACCACTTTCCACACTTTGCCATTTTTTTATCGCTATTCGACGTTTATTAACTGTCATTATAACTTTTAAAATTATTTTAGTTAAACAAACTTTTTTTAAAGCCATTATCATTTTACACGCCACTATCGTTTATATCTTCTTAAACAATATTACTATTTCCGATTTTTTATAAAGAGAACTTAAAACTTGCTGTTGGCAAAGCAGCAAAGTTAACAAAAAACTTCGAAAACGTAAATTCAAAATTGTACCATTCATGCGAATAACTTTCAAATTTAATTAAAATTACATTTTTTAATGTTAGCTACTTGTAACATCTCATCATCGAAATATTTTTACTTTGATTTATGTAAAAATGATGAAAATATATAGATATTTTGGGTATAAATGAAAACAATATACTATGAGAATGTACAAAGATTATATAATTTATAACTAGCAGTTATCATTTTGCTAAAACTTAAGTTTTTTACGAATCAATATAATCTTATTAATTTTTTGTTATATTAATTTGTTACTATAAAAAAAATAATTTAATGAAATATAAAAAAGAACAGCAAAGTCAAAAAATATCTAATTCTGTGATTTCAATAAATAACGTAAACAAAATTCATATAACTTTCGATTGTCTTTTGCCAAAAATGAAATTAAGCTACAAAAATTCTTTTGAAATGTGAAAATTTCAAAACAGTGAAATATTGCAAATAAATTAATCTTTGAAAGAAAAATGAAAAAACCTTCGGAAATGCACATGAACAAGTGAAAAATTCGGTTTGCATTACACTATATGAAAGTAGCCAATCAGTGTGACAGTCGTAAATTAGTTTCAACTTTCGTTTTGTGAACCATTTCTTGAACTATTTCCTAATGATGCTGAAGATGTCCTACTGCTGCTACTTTCATTGGCAGCTCTGAAAAAAGTTTAATTATTGATTAAACCTTCCTATGATTATTATTGTTTTGTTTAAGCTTTTTAATAAATTACCTGAACAATGCAGCTAAACTCGATCCAACTGTATCTTGATTTGCCTCACTAGTGCTTTGATCTCCTAAACTTTGCCTACAGATAGGGCAAGTCCCATGCTAAAAATAGAATAATAAAATATAGAGAATTTTTTACAATTAAATTACATAAAATAATTTTTACTAAAATATTAAAATAATTATCCTCTTACCAATTCCAACCATGGAACAATGCAGGGTGCATGATAATAGTGTTGACACGGAAGTTGCCTTACAGGCTCTTCAAGGATAAAATCTTCCCAACATACTGAGCACTGTAATTTACAATCTAAAAAAAAAAATAAGTTTTTAGTTACTAAGATGAGAAATATTCATAAAACAAAAGACTAAAAATAACTAAGACTAATAATAATTAGACTAACATAATCTAATATTTTTTTATCCATAGTTCATTAAATACATTATTTTATTTAAAGTAATTGAAATCTGAGAGAATCTCTGTGAGAATCGAACTTGTTGAATACAGTAACAATACAGTAGTAACCCTACAAAAAAAATACGTGTATGTCCGAAGGGAGGATCCGACATTAAATAGCCTAACAAAACAAACATTTATTAACTGCTAACAGAAGGGCATATCGTATAGGTTTTCTCGATTTTTAGCGGTAGTTTTTATCCATTGCCTCAGCCAACTAAATATTGTTTTGTCTAAAAAAGCGTCAATATTCAAGAACAGATATTTTGCTGGTGAATTAATTAAGTAATCAAAGTAGTGTGGAAAAAATTATGTTACTTACCAACTTGTATTTGTGATACCGTTGTAGTGGGTATTTCATCAATTTGATTTTTAGGTAGTGGTGGTGGTCCAGTTCCATCCATTTGATTTAATAATTGTGTAACAATAGTATCTAGTCCATTTTGGCCCCATACGTAATCTCCAGGATTTCCCAAGAAAAGCCCAACATCCATTCTATATTAATTAATTATAACAATTTAGTATTATCAAACAATATCAGAGATCAGACAGACAGTGACTTGCGTCAATCCATCGTCTTCCTCATGAAGCATATGTAAAAATGTTAATTACATAAAACATTTATGAATTTAAATTTAAATTTGAATTAAAATATATGAAGCTAGAACATGAAAATGTATTAATATACATACACCCCTTGTCCTTGTGAAAAACCAAATCCAATGCTTGAAAGGTTGAAAAATAAATCTTGAATTAAACTATCTATTTCAGGCGATATTGTTGGTTGCTGTGACTGGTCATTTCTTGAACTGTAAATAAAAATCATATTAAGTGTGTTGCATTAATAAGAACACTAGAACATAGACAGTAGAAGAAACTTGACAGTTTCATTTTCATTTTCCGTTTGTATAAGTATTTAAGAGTGAAGAAAAATTTAAAAGTAAAGAATGTATAGAATACAGATACCCTTTTTAGTCCAAAGAAATACAAAATATGAAAAGGCAAGTTTCAGTTTTACCGAGGTCTACGAGATCTACGATAATAAGGAGACCTGGAGTTTTGACTTTCTTGTTGGTCTGCTGAGTCTCTAGGACGTCGAACCCATCTTCTCCTTCCATTTGTCAAGACAATGTGGGGAAATTCAAAAAAATCTGGAAACTATTAAAAAAAATTGTAATCAATACATTTTGTTTTTCATTACCTTGTTCAAGAAAAATTTTTTATATTTTTAAACTGTGAGTCTATTATAATACATTTTCTTTAATACTAAAGACAAGTATGTGTGTACTACATAAATATAGCATTATCAAATATGATGTAACTCTTGTAATATATATGAAAACATGTACAACGCAAGAAAAGAATTTAATCCTGTAGCTATATTTGTAGAATATTATGCAAAATTTCTTAAAAAACATGACATAATATGAAAAATAGTCCAAAAATAGAAAAAAAGAAACAGTTTTAGAATGGAATGGTACCTCATTAAAACTAGTCACATCTACTTCTATATCATTAAGTGCCTGACTATCCGTGTCCATGCCAGATCCACCATCGGCACGGTTTCTCTCCAATTCCTCGATGAATCCTGTAGAACATCTTGGGCATGTGTAATCCTACAAACGAACAAGCCATCGATCAGAGCTTGCAGTCATAAACAAATCATGCCTTAACTACATGCTTAAATAGAATAATCTAGAAATCAACATGAGAACGTTGACGAAAAGCTTCCGTAAATTCAAAATCAAGTCCCTGTGATTACCTCTAAGAAAAGAAAAAAAGGCAGCGCCAAACTTAGTTTTGGTGCGCAAACTCGAAATCTTTACGATACGAAAAAGGAGCGCAAAACAGAGGGGCCAGAACATAAATTTTATGCTTGAAGTCTGAATCATACGACGATAACACGGGCATGCTTCGCTCTCTTGCATGTGGAATTGTCTGTCTCTGTCTAGTTCTCGTCGAAGAGACGGAAACAGAGGGAGAGAGCGAACCATACTGGGAGGTAAGGAAAATCGGGGCGAGTGACGTCTCGGACTTTGGGCCTCAAACAAGAAGCCCCAGGGCTAACTTACCGGTAACAAATGTTCAATCTCGATGCTGCAGTGATGGCAAAAAAATCGGGTCATCGACGAGGCCCCGTCTACAATGGCTTCGGCCATGTTTTTTTCTCTCTCCTTTCCGCTACGTCTTACACCGCACTCTCACTCCCGCGAGCGGCGAGCACCGCCAGCCAGCGCGTACTAGTCTCTATATATATTTCGCCGACTGCGCGAGAGCTACTGCCAGAATTGCTGCTTGCTGCTGATGGTCTGTCTGTTGCGCGCGCGCGCGAGCTTTTCATGAGTAGGGAACCGAAGTTCGCAGTTGTCGCCAGTCGGGGGAAGCATGCGTCCTTGACTCCTTCATGCTCCAAGGAAATTCGCTTTTATTCGAGACTATGTTCCTTAACTTCCGCCTACGCTTTCGATGTAAACACATGAAGCTTTCGTTAGTTAGAAATATGACATACTTACTGGAAAAGGTTTTATCAAATTTTGGCAATTGCGTCACCGATGGATTGTTGGCGCTAATCGATCGCTTTGAAAAATTCAGCCAACCATTGGGCGTGATTAATATATAAACTGTTGGTAACAGTTGGACTCTGTAGAAAGTTGATTACTATTTATTAAGAATTGCAGGTGATTGCTGAAAATTGGTCAGTTAGAATTCGATTTCCAGAATGCAAGCCTGTTTTTCTTGATGTTCACTCTTGTATGTTTACCTAAGCAGCGGTAACTTATGAGTGTCCAAAACAGTTTTTAATCAATTCCCAAAAACAAAAGGATTAACTACATATGCAAGATTCTTGGAAACGTAAAATAAAGCTTCCAATTTCAAACTTTAACAAAGAAATTTCAAATTGTACTGTTGCTATACTTTAAAATCGTGAATGGACAATTCGCCGTTGCTTAAAATAGAGTTTCCAATAGATAACCTGAAAATTTAGAATAATGATAAAATTCAAACATAGCCAAAATCTTTTATTTTAATTCGAATCTTTCTAACCCACACTCATGCGATGTGCACTTCAAAAATTCACCCCACTTAAAGCCGCCTTCACACTTAACCTCGTATATTTTCTTAATTCATATCACCAATCAAAATTACCATCAGAGTTGGACAACATTTTTTTCCCGTGTATTAGCCAAATTCAGGATGTACAAGGTCGAGAACATGAAGAGTATATATATATATATATATATATATAGTTTAATATAATATATATAGCATAGTTTCGGTCTCGCAAACCCTGCATGAATTTGATGGGCTAAAAGCATTTTGTCCAACACATCCTTATTAAAACCTTCCTTTCCAGTTTCCTGCGCATTCACGAATCACAAATCACGTATCACGTGTGTGTATAATATTGCTTTACGCATGCGCACAGACTTAGATCGCTAAATAGAAACCAATAGAAACAGAAGTACCCAGGTCTTTTACGCAATAGATCGAAAGCAGCACCGACGAGTTCGTTTTAGCCGTGAGAGTTAAGCACTAGGAGGTAACAGCCTAGAAGATGTTGCGCATCGTAGCAAGTCGCGCAAGTTCGAGTCTGCGGCAGGCTATTGTGCCGAGAAGCACAGCCGCCGTTCAGGCGAGACTTGCTCACGGAGCCACCGAGGAAACCGATGAAGAGTTCGACTGCAGGTACGAGGCCTTCTTTAACCGGCCAGATATCGACCATTGGGAGATTCGCAAGGCCATGAATGACCTCGCTGGTAATAAACGTTTATTTTTACTTTACGAATAGTATTTTATGCAAGATTTCCTTTTTTATGAACTAATTTTCAATGAGTGTAAATCGATACTTTTAGGTTGGGTTTGCTAAACCATGAGAAAGAAGTTAATATTTATTTGATTTTAAAAAGGATTAAATGACAGATTTGTGTTTTTTGATGTATTGAATAATTTTTAAAAGTTTTCTTAGTTGACTTTCAATAATGAGAATTTTGTCATCAATTATCTTTGAGACAAGTTTTATGTAATTTAAAAATGGCGTAAAATTGATAAACATAACTGTATGTATAGAAAAATTTTAAATCTTTCGTAATTAGTGAAATTTTGAGTAGCATAACACATAATACATATGTACATTCATTTTTACTTAAATTGTATTTCTAGTATTTGTTTAAAAAAATTGATATTAACTTTTAATAAATTAATATTAAAATAAAAATTGCATTTTAAACTTTGTATGAATATGAAATTAAAATAATAATTTAAAGTTCATTGTACATTTTAAATATTTTAGGAATGGATCTTGTTCCTGAGCCAAAAATCATTTGTGCTGCACTGAGAGCTTGCAGAAGGTTAAATGACTATGCTCTTACAACCAGATGGTTGGAATGTGTTAAAGATAAGTGTGGTAATGAAGTTGATAAAATTTACCCATATATTTTACAAGAAATCAAACCAACTTTGGATGAATTGGGTATCAGCACAATTGAGGAGCTTGGTTATGATAAACCTGAATTATGGTTAGAAGATCCAGAAAATATTCATTAAAGAAATAAAGGTCAGTTTCTGAACTAGTCTAAATTTATAGAAACGAACCTTGCATCATATTTAGTTAAACTTTATAAAACTGCTACAACATTAAAATGTAAATCATTTAAAAAACTGTTAAACTGCGATATTGAATATTGAATAAAAAAAATTCATTCAAGTAATTGTTTTTGTAATTATTTTAAATTAAAAGTGAGGACCAGGATAAGAGTACAAAAAGCTGATGTGTATGTACTATATTTTAATTATTTTTCTTTTTGTTAGTCCTCAAGTCGCTTCATGAAGAACGCGATTTGAACAAACTTCGATTTTTTTACACCAAAAATAACCAAAGCTTAAAGGCGACACATAGACGACATATTTACAAATTACATTACATAGTACAGCGATAAAGTATTATACACATATCTGTAGCGCGAGTCCAAACATACTTTTCAAACTTACAGATATTTCATTTACAAACAGTAATGATCAATCACAATATTATCAAATAAATTTGTAAGAAATTTCAATAAACACTTCTTATGCATATAGCTATAAAATGTTTTAAAGAATTATTTTTAAGTACTCTCAGATTTTAATTTATCAATAAATATGTATTTTGAAGGTACTATAAATCCTAATTTTTTTAAGACTCATATGGTTGTAACAATGAAGATAAAAAAGTTACATTTAAAGGTTTCAATTACCTATGTATTAATTATCCCTCTAAATTCTAAATTCACAATGAAATAAGAATCCTTTAAAATTGCACAATCCGCGAAAAATATTTAATTAATGAATTGAATAGATGTCATCTATTGGTATACTATTGTTTCAGAGAAATGAGTTGTAGTTAAAATGTTCATATCTGTATCAATGATTGACATAAAATCAAACCTTAATCTTAAAGAGTCAGAAATATATAAAAACTAGCAGACTACGATTCACGCTATATAGATGATGTGCATTTAAATTTCGAATCCATAAATTTCCAACTCTTAATTTCTATTTGTACCTCTCAGAAAATTTTAAAACTTTTTCCTAACAGTGCTACAATTGTAAGCAAATTGTAAGTCTGTTGGTGTAATAATTATATTACTATATTGACCATCATAAACAACTTAAGTTCATTCAACGAAATGTTTATAATTATTAATAAATACTTATATATAATATTTTTTGGATTCGAATTTCAAATTTTCTTCATCGCATTCTACATTAATTCATTATATTTCTGTCTCACGGAAGAATTATTTTCATCTGAAAACTACTTTTTTCTTTCTCACATCACTTTCTCCATTATATTTTCAGATTCAAACAAATTAAAACATTAAGATAAATTATTATTTACTACATTGGACCAATCTAAAATCCTGTTTAATTTCTTCATTCCTTAGTCAAACCAATGTCTAACAATCCCGACAGAAGTTTGTCATTCAATTATAAAATACAGACAGTCCCATTGAGATATCAAAATCAGATCTATCCATTTCCTAAGTATTCCTTGACTAGATAATCTTACGATATTTTTAATAATTAATATTTCTAATAATTAATATTAAGATCAATTGGAAACCCAAAGAAAAAAGTAACTTCTCTTTGACAACGGATCGGTAACTTGTTATATCGTCGCCGTCGAAAAATTGATAATGCAACAAACATTTGCATTACAAGGTAAAGATATTTATCAGATCTATTTACAGTTACAATAATCGTTATCTTTGGAAAGTTCAGGTTTCAAGCTCCTTCTTCTAGATGTACAATATCGGCTCAAAGTTTACTCAAACTTGTTAGATGTAATTATTTAAGAATTATTTTCAAAAATTGACCGAATAGCTTCAACGTTTTTTTTTTAATTGGCATACTCTGAAGACAAACCCGTCGTTCAACGATAAACTTCCGAAGAAAGTAAATCAGTTACGCTCAGTTAATTACTCTTTTGTAAACGCTTACGAAAGTAACGAATCTCGACGAAGAGCTTTTAGAAGCATTCTTACTTTATCGACAATATCTAAAACTGTCTCGAATATACTCAGTGAAAAAGGTATCGGCACGAGTTTTATCAGAAAAATGCACTGCTAATAACAATTTGTGGAATGGAGTCCATTGGCTTATTTCCACCAATACTTTTTGTACAAAGAATTTATTCGGGGCTGGACTCGTTCTGCGTTGTTGGAGGCTGGCTGTCCTCGTCCTTGACGACCTCAGCCTGCATGGCCTTGGTAAGAACGTTGGCGTCCTTAAGGGAGATGACTTGGAGAACTTGATGCTCGCCGGCGGCGTTAATCATCGTCATGGTGGGGTGGCCCTGAATGGTCACTGCTTCGATGCTGGTCTCGCCATTGCCGGGTTCGACTTTCGGCACCTGCACCATCGGCGTCATCACTTGCATCGTACCGTCATTCTGGATGTTAGCCACCATCGTCTGGTACATACTCGCAGGTACTGGCACTGTTATCACCCCCGAGACCGACACCGGATAGCCTGCAACATGCCAAATACCGGTCTTCCTCGGTCTGTCCTGTTTCTCTTTTATGTTCATAGAGCCGACGAACTTTCGCATTCGCTTTTTCTTGTAAGACCCGAGCGAATAAATTTCGACTAAGTGAATCACGCAGTTCTAAATACAGCACATTTATAACAAGCTAAATGAAAATCACTAACCCTGGTGAGAATATCGTTGATTGAAACGATCTTACAAGTGTGTAAAAAAGATGAATTGTTTATTTCTCGCGATTTCGTACGTTTTGTAAGTTGTAATATTGAATTCAAAACGAATGTTTTACATGCAAAGCAAATTATTTCAAAATTTTGTGTTCAAAAGTGCAAAAAAATTATTTTGTAGATATTTAGCAAAAACTGTGTCACATTTCAACCACATAAAAAGTGAAATTTTTATGAACCGATTAAAATAAAAAAGTTTGTCTAATAATTTACTAATTAAACATGTCGATGAGCTAAATATTTTAATTTTTCTTAATAAATGTACGATATTAAATTATTGATGTTTTGAAAATTTTAAAGTTTCATTGAGAAAGGTTGCACACAAATATTTTCACACACTTTGACATATTTGTCGAATTCCTAATTTATAAAACATTTTCACCAGGGTGACAACGTAAAAACTATTTTAACAATAACATTATTTTTACGATTTTTAAATATTACACATAAAATTCGGACAATAACAATAAAATTCATTTTGAAAACAATTCATAACATGATTTGAAAATGAAAAAATTGTGCATGCAAAACAAAAATTTTTACATTTTACGGAATAAAACAGCCTTTAGAGGTAGTTTTAGAGTGGCGTTTATAAAATATAAATAAAATCTACCAAAAAGTGGCAACTTAAATAAAATAATGGTTTGTGCGAACGAGGGTGCGATAAAGAAAAACGTAAATACTTACTATTGAAATGATGTTCAATTGAAAATATTTTATTTAACAACAGGAAATCTCACGTGATTTCTTCTTGCACACCTCGATATTATTTTAAATAAAATAATAAATGAAGCACAATACACACCTACGTAAGAAAGAACCTGCTAGCCAGTATATAATATCTAAACTTAACTTAAATTTTAAAAATAAAGAATAATTAAATTAAAACTTATAATATAATAAAACATCAACAAAAAATTACTCTATTTACAGAAAATTTATTTCATCGTGCTTAATAAAATTAGATAATAATTATAGTGATGGTAATAAATCATAAAACAAGAAATTTTCCGTTTATATATAATTGTTTTTGATTCGCAATCTTTATTTGAATGTCATTTGGAATATTTTTAAGAATCCATGATATCTGACTATTTTGTGATTAAAGACTGCGATTGATTCTGTAAGAAAATGAAGTTATAGAGACTATTGACCGGCTCAACATTTGTACTATGCGCGCATCATAAGGTGTACGACGTCGATTACAATATATTATTAACTAAATAATATGTACATACATTTACATATAAATAAATGCTTGGTTTTCAGAAGTGAAGATTCACGACATATACAAGAAAAAACAACTATTTAAAAATGGTGACAAGAACCACATTTTCTGATTGCAGTTATACTGTGATACTCAAACTCTGAGCTAAGTCAGTGATGTTCCATGGATTCTTAAATGATCGATCGTTAAAAACCGAAAATAATACGGAATCCGACATCTCATTCACATTCTTAAAAATAACTTTCTTTTAAAGTTATTTTTATTATTTACATGTTCCAACATTAGAAAAGAAAAAATTCTTTGACTAATTCAAACTCTACTTAGTAGAATAAAAATTTTGGAACAACAAGTGGATTTTGTCACTTTTAAAATAGTGACGCATACAACATGCAAAATAAACAAGTGTCCACAGGGTCTAGTTTATAAGCGCATTTCACTGCTCAAGAAGTTCCTGCCCGGCGACGGTGCAGAGCCTATAGAAAACAGTTTTACCGTGTCCATCTTCGCCGGTGAGAATTATTTGGCCATCTTGGCCCAAGGTAGCTTCGGTTACACTATTCAGATCCACTGCAACGCTGGTACCTTCTGCCCCGCTTACTTCGGCGAGGGTTTGCACTTCTCCTTGACTTGTGTGAATCTAAAAAATGCAAAAATTCGTATTAATATCACATTTCTTTAATTGATTTAAAAAATATTCAAACTTACAGTGGCTACGCCTTGCACTTGAGCAGTTGTACCGTCTGGTAACGTGATAATTGGATTATTTGGATCTACTTGAATTAAAGAGACTGTACCGTCAGGATTTGTAATCGTTTGTAACACCGTAGGATACTGCGTCATCTAAATAATAAAAAAAATAGATTAGTAACGTAAATAAATAAATGTTTAAAGTAGGTACATAAATGTTACTGGAATTAAATTACTCAGCACGTGTGATTGCAATGTAAATCAACATTTAGTAACATTAATAAACTTTGCGTAACTAAGGAGAAGCAACAAAAGTCAAATAAGGGAAACAAAACACCATACGCCTAGGACAAAATAATAAAAAAAAGGACATACAATTCGCAACGGAAACTGCTGATGCACATTTAACTAACATGATAACGTGTATGTACATGGCTTAATGATGCAATGAGAGATGAATAAACATGGTCAAGTCGAGTATATTTTACGTAAGGTCATGATACGTAAAATGGAAAAGAAAAAACTACTATTGAAAAAAATGTTATCGTAAGTATTCGATAAACAACGAGGACTCTATCAGTCGACTTGCCCATGTGCCTCGTTCAGCATCCTCCACTGACACCTGCGTGTCAGAGGTAAGAGCTGAAGGTGAATGCGCGGCAATGATTTGCGTTGGCGAGGAGTTTCCCTTAGATGAACCAGTGGTGCTGATGCGAACGACCCCCACCGTCTGTTGAGACTGGCTTCCTTGGCTGTTCGATTGTTGCGTCGATCCTGAAGGCTGCTGTATTAGAATATTTGATTTGTCATCTTCCTCGCTAAAGGCCGGCAAAAGATCTTCTCTACCGTGGAACTTGTAACAGTTTATGACGATTTGCCGGAGGGCGTGCGTCCATGAGATCTGCTTAATTTGAGAATTTTCGACAAAAGAGATTAGTTAGCATAGTAGTTCTCTGATACTATTTAATTTTGATTATAAAAAAGGTCCCGTTAAGGTATTTTTTCTTTATAAGAGGAATTTTACATATAATATAAACATAAAATAATTTATTCTTTTACGTTGTAATACTATTATTATATTAGAATGTATTGTCTATTACTCTATTACTGATTAAATTTGAAAAATAACCTGCAAAATAAAAAACTAAAAAGAAAATTTTTCCTCGTACAAATAAAACTACCTTTCAGGGATAATGGGATAAATGACGTACTCGTGATTCACGTACCTTCTGTTTCTCGTCTTCCGATCTGGCGTCCATTCGAACATTAGCCCAAGGTAGCTCTTTAGGCCACCACGGTGGCCTCGTGCTCTCCCTGCCCCAGCCGGGCTTTCCCCTGCCGGTCGAGTACTTGAGCATAAGTGGTATGAAGGCGCGAAGCTGCGCTTGAGTCATCTTCTCGACCGGCGTGGGAATGCCGTCGATTATCAGGGGAGGCAGTTCATAGAGCGACGGATCGTCCTGGACTGGTGGCGGCGCCTGTTGCGCCAAAGCATTCTCTAGTTCCTCCATTATCGCAGCCTTTAAGTTTTTCACTACGTCCTCGAGCGGCTTTGCGCCGAACACCTTGTAACTACTATTCGGTTTGCCCGGCGTCGCCACCAATACCACCGCTTGCTGGCCGACACGCGTTGCAAACTCGTCTATCGTTTGCTAGAAATAAAGAAACAAATGAATGAGGGGCTTGTTGTAGATGCACCTTTGTGAGGGCGGTGACATGCTACATTTCCGGCGTTTTTTGTTTCGATCCGGTAAGCTTTTAAATTCACGGCGTTTCGCCCAAATTCTGTTATGTAATAATTGATATTTTTGGTTACCGATTACTAATTAATCTATAAATAAATCTAATTTTTATAATTACTTAGAAATTAATGGTATTTTCTATCCATTTCTTAAATTTATTTAGTTAACGTACCGATTAGGAACTATAACAAAATTTATTATAATAAATTGAATAGCAATTACAATTGAAATTATTATAACATACTATTTACAATAAATAAAATAACTTAAAAGCTAAGCCGCAGCAAAGCCTGTCAAATACTGATAATAGACTATTTTCTGAGACGCTACACATACACTCAGAAAATAATATAGTTTGTAAGTCTTCGAAATTCAAAAAATAATTGTCAAACGGTTCAATATTTACAGAATATTATTCTTGTATTTATGTTAGATTTGAGCGTAAACAAAGTTTTATCGGTATTTGGTTAGCTTTACTGCGGCATAGCTTTTAAGTTATTATATTTATTGTAGGTAGTGTTATAATAATTTCAGTTATAATTGCGGTTCAATTTGTTATAATAAATTTTGTTGCAGTTCCTGAAAACTTTTAGGTATTCCTTATGAGTACAAGTAAAAGCCACGAGTCTGAATTATATTGTAAAAAATGATAAAATTTTTTCACAATGCTTTCCGTAAGAACATCGACTTTCGGGTTACAAAAAAATTGAATTGAGTACAAGAAAAAAAATGTCGATATGCCCTTTTAAATATTTCGAATATTTAAGTGAAAGTCCGATTCAATCCTTTTTGCCTGAAGTCATAACGGATAACGAACGACGAACATGAACTTTTTCATATAATACGATTCATTGAAGTTGTTTCCTGGCTAAAAAAGTCCAGTCTCGATTCACTTATCCTTAACCGAATTAATCGAGTATAAAAACGACAAACTTACTCTAAGTTTCCTTAATAGCCTGTTTTGTTGACGTTTACGAATACTAGGATTTGTTTCAAAACTGTGCGGTCGTTTCCGTTTCTTCGCCGATACGATGGCTGCTGCTGCCGCAACTCCAACAGGACCTAATTCATAAAACGCGTTGTAGAAGAAAAAAGAGTTTTGGAGATAAAGCATGCAGACTAAACTAGTTTTTTTTACAAGTAAATGCATCATTGTACCGCGGCTGCTTTTTTTTTTTATTTCAAGCGCGAGGTACAATAGTACATTTGTTTCACAAACAATAAAACATAAAGTGTAAATCGTTAGATAATATTCGTGGCAAGCATTAATAATGACAATAATTGTTTTTACAAGTACGTGCGATGTAATTTTAAAAGTTGCTTTCTTTTTATGGGAAGAAATTTAAAAAGGTTCTAATTTTCGCCTCTGTATGGAAAACGTAGTTGGTTTTATTTTTCAAGATATATATTTTTTGGCAAACTGTAGATCATTAGGAAATGAAATTTTTAAAATATTTTGTTTGTTTAAAAATGTGCGAAAGACTGAAAATAAAGTTTAAAAAACTAAATATTGTAAAAAAGAAATATCCTGATGAATTGTTATAAAATTTCCAAGTTTTCTTCGGTACAATAAATGTGAATGATCTTAAAAATATGATTGTTTTTCATGCAGGAGGCCAAAATCAGGTACTTCTCTTCATCTTTCCTCAAAAATAATCACTGAACTGTATATAAAATAAAATATAACATAGAAAGTTAAATCACATATTACAGACTAAATATAGCTTATAAAACTGAAAATAACTTTTTAAAATAAAAAAGAAAAAAACTGCCAGGTATATAAATGAGCTACAAGTGGCATTAGAGCAAAAGTAATTCTACAAGTAAACGATTAGTAAGCTAAAAACGCAGCAACCAAAGAAGAGCGAAATAAAAAGGGGGTGTCGGACACAGAGGATTGTAAAAGGTCGTAGAGAGAGAGAGAGATAGAGAGAGAAAGAGAGGGAAAAAGAGAGAGAGAAGATATATAATTGTATCACCAGAGCTCGTATCCATAGATAAGCTGCACCCTACTTCGAAAGTCGGGAGAAGGTGGGGAGGGCGAAAAAGCAAAAAAATGGAAATCACCATTAGCGTGTTTGATTTGCCAACCTGCAGCGGCGAGCTGGGCCGTGACGTCATCGTCCATTGCCGACGCGAGGAGGTCGCCCTCCTCGTAAGTCTCGGAGCCGCTCGTCGGCTCGTCATCGTCCTCGTCGGTGATCCGGTCGGTCCGGTCTGACTCGGCGTTGAGCGACGTCATCGTGTTGTTGTCCTCGTAGGCGGGCGACACCGCCACAGCTGCTGCTGCCGCTGCCTCGAAGCAGTCAGTCTCGTCCTCCTCGGGGTGACCCTCCTCCTCCTCCTCTTTCACGGGAAGAGGCTCACCGCCGGCTTCTTCTCCCTCCGCTTGAGACAGTTTTGTTGGCGGTTGGGGCAGCGCGCCCGCGAACTCACTACCAACTCGGCTCCGGACTCTTCTTCCTTACCGCTTCGCCTATTATCCTTCGCATCACCGAGAACTGAAATTACGGTTTCGCATTCATTACTTTTCGAACGGCAGAGTCTAACTCTAACTTTTTAGAATAAAAAAATATTAATATCTAAAGCTTTCTGCGGAATAGATAATTTTGAAAATTTTCAATTAAGTAACTATCGCGATAGCGGTGCAAAGGTTTAATAATTAGTAAATTACAATCGCATGGTCAGATCATTGTATTGAGAAATGTAGGTTAAACTCTTCAAATTCAAAAATTAAATTAAAATAATATTATTTATTTCTGACTCTGCAAAGAGGTTATTGCCCGTCTATCGCAAACGAGAATACATTTTTTTTTTAATTTTACTACTAATATTTCAGCGTATAAAACGAGAATGTGAAAAACAAAAAAGCCCATCGATTAAAACCCCGAAGCATTCAAAATATCGAAATTAATAAAAAAAAAAAAAAAAAAAAAACCGGCAAACCCCGCAATCTAATCTTAAACATGACTCAAAGCAATCAGAATTTCCCCGCTGCACAATCGGCCATTCACGCACGCAATCGGCGTCGGTCATCGTGATCCAGGCGTTCGATCGTCCTCCCCTACCCCCCGAGAGCCGCTCGCGGGGGGGAGGAAGGGGCGCCGGGAAAAAAGGTCGGCCGGGGGGCAACTGCATTTAGCGATTGATGCGCGAAATATTGATTTTTCCGGGCGCCGAGTCCGGAAGATCGCCCTCGAATGGATCGCCGCGGCGTTTTTAAAACGGCGCTCTCTCTCTCCGCTTACGGTGACTCATTGCCGGCGCGGTGCACCCCCTCGATACGTCAAGCTCCCCCCTCGATTCCCCCCTGGCCATTATGCTCAGCTGTCGAGGATCCAGCGTTCGATTCGACGGCGGGGTGGCGAATGCGCACGGAAAAGCTGACACCCCCCCGGGGACTGCGGGGAAGACCGCGCGGCGTCTACGGCCTTTTTATGGGGGAGCTATCGATTTTTCAATCTTTTCGTTCGAATTTAGTTACTTTTTCTTTTTCCATCTTGAGAAAAATGTTTCTGGTTTATAAATTGGCAGCTGCGTTTGGGTTTTCTTTCTCTGGTGCACGCTCCGGAGTACGCTCGTAGCCACAGGTTCTGTCTCGTATTGGATTGAAACAGTATACTTTTATTGCAAGTAATATAACGCAATAAGGTAATACAAATTTTTCATTCAACTTTCAATAGTTTTCGGAAAAAGAAAAACCAAAAGTGTAAACTAAAACTGCGAGACTAATTTTCTACGTTCAACGTGAAAAACTTGAATTAAAACCCAAACGCATCCAAGCCAAAGTATCCTTTTTCTATGAATCACGCAATCGCAATCCATCCTAAACCATTCCGCGAGGATTAAGTAATTTCCTCCAAGCGAAGCTATCTGTATATATGTTTGTCGTCGACGTTCGCTCGCAAACAGGCATCATTCTCGGGAAAGCTTCGGCATCACTCTAATTAATTGGCTAACGCGTAAAGGCAGACTGGTCTGCGGGGGTTCTCTCTCTCCCTCTCTCTCTCGCTCGAGCAGGGGGTGAGAAAGAGAGAGAAGCAGAGAGGGACGAACGGATAAGGCCAAAGGAAATCGCTGACTGCGTGCCCCTTTGTAGCGCCCCTCGATACCCCTCAAGATAAGCAAAGGGTGACCCTTTGGCCTCTGTGCTCGCGCTTCAATCCCCTCGAACGACTCGGGCGGCGAAAAAACCGACCTACCCTCAGCGCCTTCCGATATACCGAGCCATCGGCCGCGACGTAGCCTAATCGATACTCCGTCGCGTCTCTTCCTCATTGAATAAATGAGCGCGCTCGGCCGCTCGGAGCGAAAAGAAAATCGGAGGGAAAAGCTCTCCTCGCTTCGGAGGTAAGCAGCAGCAGCAGCAGCGACGGCCGCTGCAACCCCCTTTGCTCGCTCGCTCGCTTTCGCGCGAGTCGCCACCGCCACCACGCCCCTCGGGCGCTTGCGCTCGCGCTTGCCCGGAGCCTCGGCGACGACAGTGCACAGGCGCGTCGCGACGTCTTCTACGCGGCCTACGCGCGCGCAAACGGGCGCGCACCGCGAAATTTGACTGTGACGGAGAGGTGGCGGATCGCGGCCACACGCACGGCTTTGCGCACCTCGTGCACTGGCGCGCGACGCCGCGCTCTCTGCCCGGCACACACTCCGCTCAAGAGGCGCGAGGAGGTTATGGCCGCCGAACACTGTCACAACAGACGACAAAACCGGAACGCACTTTTTCTCCTGCCTGCCGTACACGTCGTGGCCGAGTTCCTCGCTCCCTCCCTGGGCTCAAGATCACCGGGCGACGAGTTCCTGGGGCCGCTCGAGTTTCCTCCTCCTGGTAGCCATAGCCGCGGGAACTGCACTGACACTGCCACTCTGCACGCTTGGTAAACGCTCGTCGTTCCGACGCGTGCGATCGCTCGGAGTCCGCGAGCACACAGACTAACGGCCAAAGCGTGTATACGTATATATAGCGCACGCCGGAACCGAGCTCGCTATCGATCGCCACCCGACCGACGAGGGGCTGCAAGCGCGCTCTCCTTTTCCGTCTCTCTCTCTCTCGCACTCGCACTCGCTCCTTCTCCCGCAGTCCCGCCGGCGAACGTGTAGAGCTAGACGGAGACGGAGAGAAGCGCCGGAGAGAGCTTTATTATTTCACCGAGAGCGAGAGATGCTACGCGCCGGCTATAGGTTTCGAATTTATTGATTCACGCTCGGAAGCGCGCCGAGGGACTGGCATTGCGACCGCTAGCTCTTTTACACGGGAAAGGGACACGTCTGTACTTTTCATATCTCTGTAGGTCGCCGCGACACTTATCAGCTCTAGCTCGATTTTCTACGCTCGTTTCCCTCTCTCTCTCTCTCTGTTACTCTCGCAAGAGTTCATAGCGATCGATCGGTGTCCGCGCTCGGGACGCCCGAGAGAGAGACGGGCGGGAAGGAAGAGACCGCGGGCCCGCCAACGCGAGCGTCAGCCTTCTTCCCAGGAGCAAAAAGCAGGAGACGCCGGCTACGCGCGATGTCGTAATCGCGGCAGAGCACGCGGTCCTCTCGCGCGTGTGCGCACCGCGGCTTGTAGTCTGCTGACGCACACGGCATTGCGCACGGACTGTTTATCCGCGTGCAGGCTCTCTCCTCTCTCTCCCGCTCGCGCTCGTAGGTGATATGCGCGTGAGGGCTCCGCGCAGCCATCTTGAATGCGCGCCGTTTCAAAGCCACGACGGGGCCCGACCCACGGGGCATCCTCCCCGCGAACCCCGAACCCATAGACCGACCTCCCGGCCCCAGATCTCGAAAGTTCGCGGTCAGCCGCGCATATTATCAGCCCCAAGGGAGGTTAGAATCGGCCGCCGAGCCTCGGGACCGGGGCAAAGACAAAGGCTAGTCTTCGGCGCGCCACGGGCAACGGCCATCTTGAAGCCTGCGCTGTCGCGTTCAGGCCCAGCAGACGATGCCAGGTGTGTGCGCTGCCGACGACTCTCCGTGTACACACCTACGATCGGCCTCCCTCTCTCTATTTGCGTCCGGCCGCGGCGCGCAGCTCCCTTGCACCGCGCGGAGGAGCCGACGAAGCGCGCTCGCGCGCGCGCAAGCGTTGCAGAGCAGCACGAGCAGCCGTAATAAAAGGCGCAGCCGGAGCGAGCGACCGGGCCAGAGACGCCCCCGCGGCACGAGACGTAACACGCGACGTAGGGATAACTCACCGCTCGGGTGCCAAGAGTTCCGCTGCCTCTCCTCTGGCTGCTGCTAACGTTCTCGTTCTTCCAACTGAGGCCGATGCTACTACTCTTCCGAGGGGGCACGTCGATGTCAGCGTGAGGCGGCCGATGATCGTACGAATCAGCAGCGCCATGTAGTACCAGCGCACTATACAGTTCCTGCTCCCGAGCAGTCGCTCTGTCCTTCTCGCACCTCCGACTTCGAGACTCGCGGCAGTCGCGGCTACTTCCGAATGGGAGGTGAAGCTCGCTCCTAGTAATCGAAGGCCTCTGCCACGATTGTCGCCGGCCTTTTTTAGATTGTCATTGTATGGTATTACTGGGGGAGAGGAGCTTCACAACGCGATACTTTTATACAGTGCTTTGCCGAGTGTATAGCAGCTGGCGGCGCCACTTCTGGCTAGCCCCGCTAAAAGTCTACAACTTATAATCTTACCAGGGGGAGCCACTTGGCCCGAGCTAATGTTTCGAATAATTAAAGAATAGGCACATGAGCTTTGCCCATTTTTTTATATCAATTTAACATTACTCTCGTTTTCCTGCTTATTTTTCCTGCAATCAACAGAAAATTCTCCCTTAAAATTTTTCCAATTCTCGCTTTCGTATGTTTACTGCTGATTCGTTGAAAAATATTAGCGAATGTTTACTCTATTTTACATTCTTGAATAATTAATGTCGAACAATTCTTGAAACACCTAGGAATTTTATCTTATCGCTCTCTAGAAATTTACTTTTGATTGATAAGAACCTGCACCTAATTGGCAATTAGTAACCGGAATACATTTATAAAGCCATACGAAATCTAATATTTGATAAACACAGAAAAAGGGTGGGGGTGTTCGGCTGTCCATACCCAACCTTATTTACTGCAGCAGTGCGTTTATGGTGTTGGCGTATGATTCAATGTTTTGGAGGTTCGTAACGATATTACAAGTGCAAAGTCTTCATTATGGTTGTCATTCGATAATGGATTTGCATTTGTTTTTTTAACGTAGATCTTTACGACTCGTTACGTTTTACCTGAGTCACGTGAGTGGAAACAATTACAATACGGTTACCTAACCTTAACTTTATCAATTTCTTTATTATGAAGTTACTTTTAAATTTAAACTTATTTTTTTTATTCGGTTTTATAGTTCTTTTATAAAATTTAAATCGAGAATTTTTTGAACATATGTCAATAAATCTTAAATTTATGATGTTGTTAATCTTTAAAAGAAATTTTGAAATAATGCAATTTTGTGCAATAATAGTGTTCTAATAATGTGTTATATATGTCTATGTGAGTAAAAGATATAATGCTATTGTTTCGTTTAAATAGATCGTTTTTTATTTGATTTTTTTCAATTAGACCACATAAATTTATTTTTACATTTATTATTTTATTTATAAACAAAGTTTTCAGTTTAGAAATATATAAAAATGTATAATGAAATAAACATCACTATATATAATAAAAGAAAAATAGTTGTATTGTTTCTAAACAATCATTACAATACATCTAACAAAATTAAAAAATAATAATAATACAATTAAAAATAAAAGAATGGTGTAAAGCAGCTTTACATATCACAACTCGGGTGGGGTATATTCCACAAATTCCTTTTCCTGTTGCGGCATCTAATTTATAATTTCAAATTCACTTGTTTCATCTACACCCAAAGTCTTTTAACTCACTTATTCAAGTATCAAAAATAACAATTTACAGATAAATCAATTATCACCCGACAAGATTTTACACAGGAATGTAAAATTTCTTTTTGCTGAAATTTTTTGATTTTTTAAAAATCACTAAATAATACCGCAACATGGCAAAAGTGAGCCATTCATGCCCATGGTTTATTCTTATTGCACAATTTTCCAAACCATCCAGGTTCGCACAAACATGTGTTATCTGGTTGGCATGTACCATTTCTGCAAGGCTTTGTACAGGCTGAATGTTGTCTTCTTCCAATTTCGCAATGATCTCCCTTGAAGCCAGTTGGACAGCGACATATATTGTTACCTTTGCATTTTCCACCATTTAAACAGGGAATCACACATTTGGCTGCAAAAAAATTATTAGATTTCATTAATATTCTGTTTTTAACTAAATTTAAAAAAAAAATAAATTCTATAATTTTGACTTACAAAATTCACACCGTAATCCAAAAAAACCTTTAGGACATTCGCAAGTATCCTTTTGTATGCACTTTCCACCATTTAGACATTTTTCTGCACATATACCTGAATAATTCAAATAAGTAAGTAATATTTGTTTTAGAATCAAAATCAAGTATTAAAAATGTTGAGTGCAGGAAGAGGAACAGTTCGTTTGATTTCTACTAACTCAGCAGCTCCTCTGAGAACTAGAAAAGGAAGACTTTTAGATTCAATCATAAGAGTAGATCATGCTGGAGAATTTGGAGCTGACAGGATATATGCTGGTCAAATGGCAATACTAGGTAAGTCTAAAAAATCAGTTCTTGTTTTATTTTGTCCAATGATTGAGTAACGATAAAAGCTTGATTTTTCAGGAAAAACTGAAAGTGGTCCAATGATACAGCACATGTGGGATCAAGAAAAAGTTCACAGAGAAAAGTTTGAACAACTGATAAAAAAACATGGAGTTAGGCCTACAGCTCTACTTCCAATTTGGAACATAGCAGGATTTGCATTAGGTGCAGGTACTGCTTTAATGGGAAAGAAAGCAGCAATGGCCTGTACAGTGGCTGTTGAAGATGTCATTGTAGAACACTACAATGACCAGCTAAGAACCCTTATGTCTGAAACTGTAGATGAGAATGATAAGGAACTACTTGATACAATTAAGAAGTTTAGAGATGAAGAGCAGGAGCATCATGATACAGGATTAGAACATGGAGCAGAACAGGCTCCTTTTTATGAGGCTTTAACGAACGTTATAAAATTTGGGTGTAAGACAGCAATAGCAATATCCAAAGTTATATAGGTCTAGAATTGTTTTAAAAAAACAATATTCTGGTGCTCTAAGAATAAGTTTTCTAAACTTTTTATTTATAGGCAGGTAAACACATTTCTTAGATCAGCAGAATGTACTTAATTCTTATTTTTAATATTTAAAAACCAACTTGTGAATATCTTTATTACTTTGTGTAAATAAAATAAACGTAAAATTGAAAAAAAATCGTACCTCCTTCGCAATAAGGCCCTTGAAATCCCGGTGGACAAGAGCAGACTCCAGGTGCCGTGCAGTTTCCGCCGTTCATGCAGTTCGGATAGCACAAAGCCTTCTTGCAGTGCGGAGGTCCCAAATAACCATCGGGACACGGTCCTGGATTGGGCTCTGCAATTCAGAATCAAAATCAAAATTTGCTCTCGCGAAAAATACCGAATCAAATGCCAAAGAGCATCGGTATTCAATTCTTCCATAAATTTCTAACGTAAAAATCTTAATCTACATCTTTCGTTTGACTGTAGCCAAAAGATACAAAACGGCGGAGAAAGAAACAGCATGCATAAACGCTCGAGTCGAGCCCCGATCGAATCATTTCTCCCGTAAATATGCGAGCGTTATATCTCGATTTAAACATCAGGCTGCGCGAGCAGCCGATATGTATTTATATCTATACAGTTGCGAATCTTGTACAAAAGCGGAGTGAGAGAGAAAAAAGCCGTGTGCCGAGTCCGTATAATTTCCGGCCGCGCAGATAAGCACCTGGGTTATTGCGAATTGTGTGGATAACGTATTACCGTCATTTTTTTTAAAGCGGAGAAAAGCACGCGAGAGTCGATCGCATATCGCCTGCGCGAATTTAGGTGGAAATTCGATTGCAAAAAACGCAATCGGTCGTGATTTGCTCGCTTTGTTTTTCTTTCGGCGATGTCAATTTTCTTTCAACGATGCATTCGTTTCAATAATTTACCGATCGATTTTGATTAGGCTAATTAGTGAATAAGTTAATGTATAACGCAATTTTGTCTGTTGGGCAATAATTTCGCGCGCGGTGTTTTTTTTTACCCGCTACAATTCGCTCGATTAATCCTCGTTTCGGTCAATTATTTTCCTCGGCGCGGCCGACTGCAAAATTCAATCAAAAGCGCCTTTGTGTAATTAATCGCAAGCCGGAAAGTCCTGTCGACTCTTAGGAGCGTATTACAGATATTTTTATTTCATTTCACTACTTCTTTTTGCTTTTTTCATTCGGGATGAACGACTGCCGTGCGTCTGTTTTTTTTTCATTCTTTATTTTTAGTTTCTTGATTAAATTCAATATTCAAAAGAGAAATAAATGTTTTTTTTTTAAATTACCGGAAATATTTACAAAACTTGTGTTGTTTGATATTTACATAAATAGAATATTTTTCAAGAAGAAAAAGAGTTATAATTATTAAACGAAAGCACTTGGACAGACTCCAAGCTATCCGACAAAAGGAGCACAAATTCAAAAAAGCACACAAGTCAAATCTCGTATATTCAAGTATGCAGGATCGGCACTATAAAGGTCCCAAAGCAAATTGGCTAATTGGTACAATCGTTTATATATATTTTTTCTTTTCTTTTCGCCTCTGGCTATAAAGATCTCTCGTGGGCATGCAGCAAGAAATTAGTGACGATGATACTGGTGATACAGAACTGTATGTGTGAGTGGAGAGGTGGTGATCGTGGGCGCGACTGACGCACTCACCGCGCACGGCGCATTCTTTTCTCAGGCTGAGCCTTAGGGGCGTCCCGTTCAGAGGCTTGTTCTTGCGCGTCTCGATCATCAGACCGATGCCGAATTGCGCGACCCCGGAATTGTTGCCCGAGCACGGCAGCAGCACGCTAAACTCTGAAATCCAATCAAGCACAAGCGCCGTCCACATCTGATTATTGGTTGGGTCGATATGCACGCGAAAAGGGGGAGAGAAAGTCTTTTGGGGGAAAACTTTATAATTTTTAGTGTTTGGTGGTCGTTAAATTCAACTGCCGAGTCGTTCATTTCGCAAGTTTATGTAAGCAGTTGTACTTGCAGCTACTTTCCTGGGCAGTCTGTTTGGAAAGATTTATCGTTTACCGGTTGTAAGGAAGAAAAGCTCTCTCGGTAGAAACTGTGAAGTACATTCTTTTTAGTAAGGATAAGTTGAAGCTGCAGTATGATTATTTAATTTAAAGTAGTGACTATATAAAATTCACAAGGTGTAAAGTACAATTAAGAAATTTTAGAGCTTTTCGAAATTCAGAATTTTTGCTTTAATTAATAATCAGTTAAGCTGAGCCGACTAGATTTGTATTCTTTATTACGGTGAGATGCAAACATTTCCGGCAAACGTACGCGGAAAAGTGCGTTCTGGGAATGAATGCAATATTTACTCGCTAAACAGACTAATCGCTGAATTTTAACTTCGTTGAACGGAACTTCTGTTTGCTTCTCAAAACTGATTTTATTATCAATATCAAAACATTTTCAACGCTTTTGAAAAAAAAAAAAATAAATAACTGCGCACTTTTTACCGCACTTACTGCCCGTCGCCAAAAAGAAAAAAAACGCTTTGTCGATAAAAAATGAGGATACATACCCTTCTGCCGTCTGGGCACCCTTCCCTTTTTGTTAATGGTGATCGAGGGCGTCTTGAGTATCGATTCGTCGAAGGACTTGAGCAGGAAGAAGTCGTAGTAGTACTTCTTCACGCCGGACTTCCACGTGAAGTTCACGTACGAGACCTCGTTCGGTATTATCGGCAGCTTGCTCTCGAATTCCGGATCCAGCAGGTACGGCACCACTCGTCCCTCGTCGATCGCGTAGATCTCCATTTCCACGCCTGCCGAACTCCACCGATTCGTTATTGTTTAAAGGCTATATAGGAGTTTATTTCCCGCGGCACTGTATTATTTCGAGGCCGATAGCGGAATTTAATTAGAGTCTTCGCCGCGGCGACAGTTTAGATTAATTAATGAACGATTCAGCCGGAGAGCTCAATCGGAACGATTGAGGATATTTTATGCGATAAATTGAATTCTATGTGTCGCGTGCGTGCATCGGTAAAAAATCGTCTGATCTTGCTACTCGTCGTTGTAAATGTAGCAGCTGTAGCCTTTTGTTAAGCGTTTTAAATATTATTTGTTACGATGTATTTTTTAAGGCTTATTGGAGTGTAATACTTTTGTTTATAAATATTAAAGTAAATCAAATGTAAAGCGTAAACTTAGTTTCGCGTCGTGTGCATCGATTAGAGCAATTATTATCATTAAAGGAATGTAGGAGATAACAAGTTCGCGAAATTCTGTTATACTGATTTTTCTTTTCACCGTCAGCCGTCGAAAACTTTCGCTCCGTTCAAAGTAACTGTAAAGAAGCTTTTGGCGAAGGCCTTCTAAACGTATGCGCACTTGCCGATCTATTCCGCGCTTGCAAAAAGAGAACCGATCTCGCCGTCAACGCGAAACATCGTCTAAAAAACCCGCGAACCACCGCGAAGCTCCGCGGAGACTCCGTCGAACCGAATTTCCCTGCGTCGTACGCAAGACGTTGCGCGTCTCCGCTCAGCCCCGTAACCCGTTGCAAACAGTCGCGGCGGGTGCGCGAGAGCCCGTCGCCACTCACCACTGAACATCTTGATCTGCTGCCTGTCGATCCAGAGGGTCATGTCCCCGTCGGGCTTGTGCCCGTTGCCGGTCCTGCGGTGCCTGGCGTCGCAGCAGCAGTCGGGGCCGCGCGCCGCGACCACCAGGACGAGGAGCAGCTTGGCGAGCGACGAGGCCCCGGGCGCCTGCATCCTCTTCTCTCTGGGGGGGGGGAGATGATCTCTCGGGCGCGGTGTCGTCGTCGTCGTCGTCGTCGTCGCTTCCTCTCTTCTCGCCCGCCTTCTCTTTTTCAGGGAGCGTTCGCCATGTCACGGTGCGAGGCGCGCGCCTCGCCGATCGAGACTGATCTGACTTAAGGCCCCCGCAAGGCGGCGCGCCGCCGCCGCCGCAGCCGCCGCCGCTGCTGCTTCTTACCCCTCTCGAGGCCCCGCGGAGGCTACTGCAGGAGAGAGCGAGAGAGAGAGAGAGAGAAAGAGAGAGAGAGAGGAGCTGGGCTCATGTGGCTAGCCGGCCGGCAGCTTTGGCTAAATTGTCCGCCAGGTATTCCGAGGCAAAAAGCTGCTTTCGAGATGTAGTTATCAGTTTGAGTTTATGCCGAGCTCGGCCTGGCTGGAAAAAGGTGGGCCGGTCTCGTGGGAGAGACGAAGGTGGATATATGCTCGTTTTCTCGATGGGGGAGGCTTTTTTCCGAGCGCAGAGGAAAAGCGAAGCGTTTCATTTGCATACGGGTAATCGATTTTCAGAACTCCTTTATTTGACAGAGGAGCGTGACTCAGAAAATGACGCTTTGCGCAAATCTACTTGCGTCAAAAGAAAACTTAATTCCGCAAACGTACGAAAGTCCACTCGTGATTGTTAACTTTTTCGACTAATATATACTCTTGCAAACTGCCCGTCGAAGCTTGGGAGATCTGCATACCAGGTTTGATTGAAAAGACTACATCGCTCGAAAACTACTCAGCGCCGTCTGGTAATTTGGGCAATAAAGCTCGCCACTGAATCCTCGTTGGGAATTCGCAATATCCAGCCTTACATAACACCATAAACCCAGCAGCAGCAGCAGCAGCAGCGGCCGCAGCAGCCACTCGTACGCACACTCGTCCTCTCGGCGAGATTGAGAAATCAGGCGTAAACGATGCTTGTCTGCAATTTGAATGAGATACTTTGTTTCCCAGGCGAGGAATCCCGATAAAGCCTCCAGCTCTCCTCTCATCAGAAAACTATATATCGAAAGAAAAAATAATAAGCAGTCGAGCGGCGGTGGCAGCGGTAGCCCGAGAGAGAAAGAGAGAGGGAGAGAAAGAGACTCGAGAAAAAAGAAGCGGCGCGGGCACAAGTGGTAAATGAGAGAGATATAAATTTAACTGCGCGGACAGACGGACGGAAAGGCGAGAAAAAAGGCTCGGCGAGGAGAGCGCGTTAAAGATATATAAAAAAGGGAATGCGAAACTATTACAGTCACGTTTCGCGAGAGGGAGAGAAGAGAGGAGAGAGAAAGAGAGAGAGAGAGAGAGAGAAGCCGTACGGCCGGCCTCGCGCGTATATGCGCGGCCCTTTTTTCTACCTCGAGGAGCCTCTCTCATATCGCGATGCCCGGCGCTCTCTTTCTCCACGCCCGACACTTCTTAACAGCCCGGAGAGCAGAGCCGAGAGCGGAGGAGAATGCCTTGATAAATCACGCGGGCTCTTCGACTTTTCTCCGATCTAATCGAGCAGCAGCCCCCTCTCGTCTCTTTCCGCGATCGGCTTTTCAGCGTTTGTTCGAAGACTCGTAATTATTAGGTTTTTTTTGCGAGGTAACGGACCGATATTGTTGGAGAAACGCGGCTTGAAAGGCATCTGCATATATTGCTTGCAGTAAATTACCGCAGCGGATAACAACCGCTCGGTAAATCGTAGGTCGCTAGAAAAAAAAAAGAATCCTCTGCATTTTCGAGCCGGTAAAAATTGAAACATCAGACATCTTTCCTCGTTTACCAAAAATCCGCCGCGAGAAATCAATTTCGGCCGGGGGCAGGTATATACGCGTATAAGCTCCAGCGCCTCTCGGCGCGTCTTTAGTCGCAGGATTGATTTCTTTTCTTACCCCCCGGGGGGGAACTCGCGTCCTCGGCCGCTCTTCAGTCGTATATCATTCGGCCCTGTCAGCGACTCGGAGCGAGAGAGAGAGAGAGAGAGAGAGAGAGAGAGAGAGAGAGCCGCGGGGCGCAGAGCTCATCCTGATTATGTAGGAGTGAATTTTCTCCGGCGTAATTGTCTACGAAGTGCCGCGTAACTGCCGCGAGCGCGCCTTTTTCACGCCTCGTATTTACGAGGAGTCGAGCTTTTTTCCCTTCCCTCCCCCTTTTCTCTGGCTTTTTTCTTACTCTGCTCCCTACACTGCTCTCCGCGTTTTCCCTTCCAGGCTGCTTTCGTAAACACGTCGCGGGATGTGCGTGCTTTCGCCAAGGAATTGTTTTTCCTGGCTCTCGTTCTCGGTAAAGCGAGTTTGGATAATCATTTGTTTTTTTACATAATTTACACTTGTAGTATAATGATAATTTTTTCGAAATAGAAATACGTGGCAGCTTTTCTATTTCGAAAGCCAAGGCAAAATCTCCGGACCGTAAATAATTCTCGACTCGCTCTTCCCCCTGAAAAATCATAATTCCCCACTGTCAAGCTCGCGTTTACACCGCGGCCTCCGGGAGGGGAGGGGATTTTTCTCTCCGTCTGGAAATTGCCTCGCGCGCGCGCTCACCGCGCGTGCATTATCGCAATCATTGTTATTGCCATTACTCACGTACGCGCGCAGCTCTCTCCTCGGGGCCGCGGTGGTAACATTTCGAGGGTCCGCGCGGCTAAATTGCCCCTTTTCCACGGCGGCCGCCTGGCACGTTCGTTCGCTCATATTTTTAGAGCGCACGTCGATCGGGGCAGCGAAATTTCGGATTCGTGCGCGAATCCGTAAGAGAGCGATGTATTATTTACGAGAGGAGAGCTGCCTCGGAGCGCTAAGGAGCGAAGGCTCGAGGTAAAAGGAACCAGTTTTTTTTAACGTCAACCTTTCGGCTCCGGTCCTTCCTTTCGGTCTTTGCATTCGAATATTCTCGGATGTTATGAGTACGATTGTGTAAGGATTAGTTTTACGCGAGTCGAACGACTTGCTGTTATTGCTTAAAGTAAACTTTAGGTTTTTTTTGTTGACGTTCGAACTTTTTTTAATTCAGTTTTGTTAAATTTTAATTTAGCGAATAAAAAAATATGTAAGCGGAACACGCCGATTTAAATAAATATGTTGAACTGATTTTGGCAGGGAATCTCATCCTTTTTGGTTTCAGAATAATCTCGCAGTCAATCTCGTGCTCGACGCCTTCCTTCCTTTCTCACCTTTTTAAAAGGCTGAACCGAAATTCCCCCTAATTTAAGGATGGTTGTATATTTATAAAGTCTCTATTAGCTCTTATTTTCTCTACTTCGAAAACCAAACTATCCTTTTAGGTTCGGGTGTAAAGTTCTACATTGTTTTCGACGTTTGATAGAAATAAAATACAAGAGCTATCATTAACTTTTGAAAAATGACGTTTTTTTATCTTGTTGCATTAGCTAATGACACGCTGTCCTATGGCAATTTTGGTCAATGAAAAATAAAAGAATTGCATGAAATTGTTATTCGTGGTTTAGATGAAGTAAAATTTATACAATTTTAAATACCAAATTTTTTAGTTTCTCAAATTAGAATATTGACACAAGTCAAATTAAAAATGCAAAAAACATTTATTTTCAAAGCATTCGTCCTACAAAGTGTATAATACTCGCATTCCGCCTAATTATCACTTAATTAAGCAGCCCCCCCCCCCAAAAAGCGAGAATCGCAGCGCATCCCCGAAGCCCAGCGTTCGCGGCGAGCATAAAAGGGACGTGTCAAGTAACGAGTAGGCTGCAGTGGCAAAAAGGAAAATCGTCCAATTAGCACCGAATCGGAATAATCGCTCCGGGGAATACCCGCGAGGCTCACGCGGCAAAAAGGCCGAAGCCGAAGGGAGTCGCCGAGCGGCGCGCGGAGAGAGAGCCCTAATAAAGGCAAAAAAGGCCGCGGGCCCGAAAAGATTCTCACGTGTCGCCCCGCCAAGATGCGTACCACTTTCTTTGTCGCGCGCGGCGGCGCATTCTTTTCTCAGCCGTTGTTTTGCCCGTGCGGTTCGCCGGATTTTCTGCACACCTGCAAGGAGAGCCGCAACGGCTCCCCCCCCCCCCTCGGCGGGGAGGGGGGGCCTAATTTAATTAGTTTAATCGACGATTAATTGAGCTGGCCGTGGAAAACGCTTTTGCGAGCTTAAAGTCAAATGGGTGGTTTTCGTCGATCAGTTCTTTGTTCTGCGTCGGACAACTTTGATTTTTCAGGAATATTTGTACTCGTTTTAAATGTAGAAAATTGAAAGTTATTTACTCTAATTCATCGGTCAATGTTTGATTTGAGACAAAAAAATTTGGTCACGCGACATTTTTAAGAAGTTTTTTTTTATCTTTGGAGAATTGCTCTCTAAATAATATGCAAATGACGTCAAATAATTACCCAATAGAATGACATTTCGGCTTTACTTGAAATTCAAATATAGATTTAAACAGTTTCACTTTATCTTTGATACTCGTAAGCCTCGTAGCACATCCTATCCCAACCTTTATCTCTTTTATATTCGGAGCGTACGAAACTATACCTGCTGAAAGGCGAAAAAAAAGGCGCGAAAAAAGAAATTTCGAAAGTACCGGATGAAAAATGATAGACATAAAGAATGATTCTTTCGGCAAAACGTAATTATCGCATAAAGAATCTTCAGCCCCTATATATCCCGAGGTTTATTCGACGAAGACCATAATTTGAAAAAAGGTCGAATTCGAAAATTACTTCTCTGGCCTCTCTCTCTCTTCGCTCGGATGATAGGCTCGCTTTTTCAAAAGCAAAATTCGAAATTGCTCCCTTCGCGTATTATCCGCGTCGCGATCGGCCGTCTGCGCGCCGCCGCCGCCGCGCAATTCTCCTACGACGGGAAACTCGCCCCGATTTAATTGCCAATTACTTAGAGCCCATTACTCCTCGTGGCAGGTGTGCGCGTACATGTCTCGTTTTCCCCCGGCCGCACAGCGAAAGAGGACGGATTTCTCGCTTTTTGCCCCGGCGAACTATACTATTATACCGACCGGGAATTTCCGCTCGATCGACCGGTAGCGGCGCGCGGAGGTGCACTTCGGTGCTTTGAAGTTTTTCTCCGCGCGGGGCTTCGGCTATTTTATTTTCATCGCGTTACTGGCTGTATAGCTACGAAGTTGGCTCATTCGAGTCTCAGGAATTAAGTGCGTATTGAGGCGCGTTTAATTACGCATTAAATTAGTGGAGTTTGAGTATTTTTTTCGGAGAGCGACTTCCTTATGTCTCCTGGTCGGTTTTATTTACGGCGTAAAATTATAAATAAACGCCCGGACACTTTTATTGCTCTCGGGCTGTTAACAAGTGTTTTAATTCGAAATACTTGCATAATTATATACATTACTTAGTCAGCCGCGAAGTACCAGTCATAAAATGCAAATCTTAATTCAGCCTAAGAAGCGTGTAACGTCGAATACTTTTACGGAGAGATTTTTTTCTGTCTCTTAAAAGCGTCTTGCAAATAGAGAAGGCAATTTATTTTTAATAATGGCGCATTATGTCACTGATTTTCGCTGCTTCATTGCTCTTTTGCACGTAAAAATGTTTACCCTCCCAAACCACTTACCCACTCAGCCATTTACTTGCAAAGTGCAATTCTGAAAGGATCCATCTCGTAAATTAGGCTTCGAATAAAAACCATATCCTCGTCTCCCGTTTGCAAGGATCTAAAACTAGATCGGCGATTCAATTTGTATCCGATCTCCCAAGGAGAGCGTCTGGTTAATTGGCTCGCGCCTCTGACGCACTCTCGGATATCTCAATTTTTGTGCTCGTCGCCTGCGACTCTGCTCGCGCCTCGCCTCGGGAGCCAAAGCATCATCAGCAGAGAGAGAGAGAGCAAAGAGAGGGAGAGACGAGAGCGCCAACAGGTTTAAGAGCTCCGCCGGCAGTCGATGAGGAGCCGATAATGGTGTCCATTGTGCCGCGCGTCCGCGCGTGCGCCAAGGGATGGACCTCTCTCCTCTCGGCCGCATAACAAATGGCCCATTGTTCAAATCTCCCTCCCTCCCCCGACCTTCGCGTTGGCCGGCCTTATCTTTTGACCGCTTCTTTTCATCTCTCTCTCTCTCTCTCTCGGACCCGTCTCGGCCCCGTGTCTTCCTCTTTGTGCTTTTCTGTAATGCACTCTCGGGGCACGATTATCTCTCTGGCGCGAGGAGGACGGCACGCCTCCGAGATTATCGATCGGGTTTTAACACGTGTTATCGCCTTATCGAGCCTGAGCTGATTTATTGTTTTAACGGCGATTCGAACGGAGGTGAGCTTTGGCGAGGGAGGACTTTTGTTGTTTGAATGTATTTTACGAATAGGATCAGACACTGTAATGAGCTGGTGTTATGTGAACCGATTTATGTATTGACGGTGGGGTTTTTAATCGTCCTTCAATTTTTTTTTTTAAATTATTGAATTTTGGATTTGGTAGTCGGGTAAGAGCAGAAAGTTTTACACAAAAAGAAGTATACACCTATCGAAGTCAAGGGGACGTATAAACTTCAGAGAAATTTTTTCTCCCCCGTCTGCATACCCGACCAATTAAGTGAAACTCGATTCCAGCCGGCCAAAAAACTTACGTAAATCGAAGCGATCCAGCTTCATTTGAAGAAAATATATATATAAAGTCGATAAAGCAGGAAGTACAAAAGAGGGGCCCGCGCGCGCAGAAGGAGCGCCAACAGAGCCGTTCGGAGCGTGCGAAAGCCAGACGGAGGAGAAAGAGGGAGAGAGAGAGAGAGAGAGAAGTGGCCCGATGCCGGTTATTCTCGATCGAACACTTTTTGCCAAGAGGCCGTCGTAGAGCTAATTGGACTCGGCTATAAACGAGCGAGCCGGCAGCCGCGCTCGGCTCCTCTCTCTCTCCTCCTCCCCGGCCGACCCCCGCTGCACTTGGAGGCTTTCTCGCTCGTCGGCTCGGACGCGCGCCAGAGCCGTATTATTACGCAAAATCATCCTGACGCTTCTTTATCGCCTCTCTCTCTCCCTCGTTATCTCACTTGAGACTTTGCTTTCCCGGCGGGGAGGCTCTCCTGCTTTGCATCCGCGAGAGAGAGAGAGGAGCGAGGGTGCACCGAGGGAATGACTTAATTGAGCGCGAGCTCCGCCGTAATCATTTTACGGCTGCTGAGAGGAAAAAACGCTTCGACGGAGGAGGCGCCGCTGCTCTTTTTGAGGCGTTGCGCTACTTTATTCAAAAGGGTATTATTTGTTACCGAAGGAAAATTATTTTCGTGTATTTTTCACGATGATTTTAGATAAATTAATCGTCGCTTTAAATAGGCCCTCGTTTCCAATTAAAATTAATTTTCTTAATTAGAAAATTAATTAGCTGTAAAAAGCAATTACTTTCGATGAATCCCAGCCAAACCATTAGAAAGCACGCACGAGCCAATGCGGGACACTCGACGTAACAAAAATCCTCCTCCGCCCATCGCCGCTCCTCCTCGGAACAATCAGCGCGTCCTTTCCCGCCAACTCAGCTGAAAACCGAGTCGGCCTCGTCACCCCATCGTCGGCGTCACTCAAAACCCAAAGGCGCACGAGGAGATCCCCACTCCTCTTAAGCTCTTTACAAGCGTGCTTATCTGCCACCCTCGCCCCTCATGTCGTCGCGAGATATCGCGCGCCTCAAACGGTCCGCGCCGCGCGCGAGAGATTACCGCGCGGTGTCGCGGCTCGTTTTTCGCCTCGTTCCAGAGACGAGAGATTCGGTAAGCGGAGAAGGGAAAAACCTGTCCCGCATAATTACATTATCGGTCAGATCGCTCCGCCCGGAGTCCGCCTTTGTTTAGCGGCCCGTTTTTACTAATTTCTGATGCTTCTTTTGGAAGGGAGAGAGCCGAGAGTCCTCCTTTTTGGGAGCTGCTTTTGAAAAAGATGATCGGAGAGCCGCAGGGGTCTTGACTACTCGTGCCGTATTGTCTTTCTTTGTTGGGAATCGATGAGGCCTGGAATAGCTTGCTTCTCGTCCGCGATGGCTATTGATTTTTTTTTTCTTTTCTTATTTTGACTTGTGCCCCGGTTAAATATTGCTCGCTCGTTCGGACACGAATTGAGAGAAAGGGGACAATGCTCTGCTTTGTATTCGATTTTTATGCGCAAAAGAATGGAAGGTAACAGATAAATAAAATGCCAGAATTTTCCTCCTCCTTATTTTATTGACGTGAGTGAAAGTGTAGATGTTACACGACAATGTGATATTTAAAAAAATTATTGTATCTCATTTTACGCGCGACACTTGAGAATCGTCCAAGTCCGGTGAACCAATCCGACGGAAGCTTGAAAACTGCAGATCAAAAAGCTTATAATATAATATAATAAAAATGAAATCGATAAACACTCGATTATTAAACATTTCGCATTTATGCCAAGCCGAATCCATAAAATTCTAAATCTTTTAAACACGCGCAATCTGCTTCGTTGATACATTAAGCTTCCGTCTGATTATCTCACCAGGACAATGAAGAGGGATGGTTATTACATTCGTACATAACTTAAACAAGAAAAATCTTACAAAAAAGAGTAAAGGTAAAAAACTTAATACATTTCGGTTAAATTACAATAAAATTGATTAACGCAGTAAGGATCGGTGAAATTATATAAAAACTATGTATGATTCATCGGTTGGATCCGCCTCTGTAATGTGCATTTTTCATATATATTTCCTGATGCTCGGGTTGTGATATCTTTACTCGATAAAATAAAGTGGCAAGCGGCCTTCGAAGACTCGAGCCCACTTTTACAATAGTATATATAGTAAATTATGTATGTTTCGGCAGTTTTCTTTTCCCTATTACGTCGTAGAAAAATTAGCATCTTAACTATGAGAGCTGCAGCTCGGCTGCTCCACTTTTCGTGGTGGACCTTTGCAAAAGCGAAAACGGAAGAAAAGTCGGAAAAGCCGAGCCATCAACGCTGAGAAACAACATATCGATCTCTTAAGACTAAAAGGGTAATGTACATTTGAAAAACGCGCGATGAGTACGGATTACATGTTACACCGAAACAATATGATGCGCAATATTAATATATTTTATTTACTATCAAAGATCTATGGAGAATCAATCGCCGAAATTTTTTAGAGAATCGATATTGAGATTCTTATATCATTTTTTTAATAAATAACTTTGTACCGCAACTTAATCTAAAGTATAATTTTTAAATTATAAAACTTAATTAGAATGAAATTTAACTTAATTCATCGCGAATTAAACTTAATGGCTAAGTCTAGTTTTTGTTCATAAATAGTACGAAAAATATCTTTTTGAGATTCCTTTAGTAAATAAAACTAATCTAATTAAAATAATTTAGTCGACTTATTTCGACGATTGTCTCATTGATACATCAAAGTAACTTTATCATAGTGTTAAACGATAATAGTGGGAGAGGACATTTTTCGGCATATAGTTTTCTCGTTCGCAAGCGTGCGTTAAGTCGATGGCGTTATTGATCTCATTTCTTCTTATATACTTTCTCTACATTCTCTTTTGTATGATTTTTTATCTGAAGATAATTGATATCTCATTTCTATTTCCATCTTTACTATTAATCTTTTATCATTTCTTTTTTTGTCTCTTCGATTTGTACTGTAAAATGCAAAAGACATTCCACGCAAAAAGAAGCGAGAGCTATATATATATTAGACTTAGTTAAAAGTAAAAAATTAATAAGGGCAGGGATATGAGATAAAAGGCGTCATTATAAAGATAATTATCAAAAATCCATCACTAATCACTCGTATGAAAATACTGGAAGTTTACACGAAGGAAAGTTAGCTGCGTGTAGCTTACACACTATTCCTAACAGAGATTCGACGCTCATATATATATAATATATATATAACAAGATCTATTCGTTTTTTTCTTCTTTTTTTAAAAAAGAGATTCAAAACTGAGGAGTACGATATACAAAAAAAGAAAAAAACTTTTCAAAAGGCCAAAAATGAAAAAATAAAAAATAAACTGACTTTTTTTTAACATTGATAATGCCGTTTTTGAAAAAAAAAAAAAGAAAATTAGAAACAAATCAAAGTTTTTCAAGAGTAAATTAACATGAAAAATCTATCAATTATACCTTTTTGCAGAAATAAAATTGTACAGCCCGTTTAAACTAATGTATTATATCAAACGTGAATGTATAGTTTGTTAATATTTTTAAAGAGCTATCGCTTTTCTCATGGAACGCAATACATTAGTAATAGCAATAAATGCTAGATAGATCATTTATAAATTAGTTACATATAGCTGCTCCAGTACGATAATGACTTTCTTTATTCGGGATCCTTCATCGGAGACCCGCTTTATTTGAAAATTTAATATATAATATATATGTCTCTATATAATGAATGATTTTTAATATATTAAATAATCATATAGCACTATATTTCTACATTCATTGTCGTTAAGAATAATGAAAGAAAGTGGGAGAAGGTTATTGTAACATTTTGTAAAAATAATAATATGAAATAAAAAATTTAAAAAATCGTTCTCGTCTCCTCTTTTCCAGCTAAAGCGCGTTTCACGTACAAAAAGCAACGATTAGAGGCCCTGTGTTCTCGATTAACTACTACAGTGCATTTACAATAATCTTTTTTTCAATATAATATCAATAATTAAATTTTTTTTATTTATTTATTATATCTATCCTTAAAGCACTTTCACACCTTGCAAAAGACAAAGTCTGAGAGCACGGTCATTTCTTTTTCTTTGCTGAACTCGATGAATTATTCGTTTTCTGTATCTTTCTTTGCGTATTTGTTTCTTGGCCCGCTGTCTACAGAGTAAAAAGTCGATACAACAAATGTACCGCGTTTAAGTTATGGTTAGTTAGATTTCAGTTTTAGAGTTTTAAAAAGTACGTTTCAGTCGAGAGTCAGACGCTAATATACGCAATTCGCGTAATGATAAATCTGACAGCTTTTTGCTACTAAGTCATTTTTTCTTTTTCGAAGACTACACTTTGGTGTGACGGGCTCTCGCAACGTAAGGATATATTTCTAATAAAAAAAATCGATCGACGCTAATCACGCTACAATCAACCAATTTTCTCTCTTTTTAAAATTTTTCTTAAGCAAATTCAGAACAATATAGCAATTTATCATTTTCGCCTACTAAGGATAATAATCGATGCAGTCTCAAAAATCTGTCATACATATTTGAAACAATTCAAACATAACTTGGGTACCCTGTAATAAGCAGGCGAGTTTCCGGCGGCGACGCGCAAGCTTTGCCAGTAGCTCGTGGGTCCGCGTCGACGTTGGAACTTACTTTCTTTAAAAACGAACAAAAGGGAAAAACACCGTCTCCGTATCGATAGCTTGCACGCTATGAACACCTAATTGGCGCTGAACAGCTTCGATTTAATTGATGCGTAATGGTTACACGTAAGTAGCCATCGTGCCTGCTGATATTGGGGGTGGAATTTCCTCTACTGGTCTACCCTTTGGCCCGTATTGACCAATGAAGGATCCATCCTCTGTAAAACGCCCTGGAGATTCAAAGAAAACAAAATATTTCTTGTTAAACATTCTAAAAAAATTTTAATTAAGCATTAAATTAATGCAAAAATTTCTTTTATTACTTTTTTCAAAGGTAAAAAATTTGCAGTAATTTAATAAAGATAGATATAGACACATTCAAAACAGTTCAATAAAGATTTATCTTACTTATACCGACTGAAGACATATTAAGGACTCGATCATTTTTTTAAAGCCATTTGCTTGTGTAGAAATAGTATATTACATACCTAGGCCAGTAAAATAAGAAATGTCTCATTTCTTTTTTGCTGGCCAAGGTGTGTATACTATTTTTCTGCTCAACATCGCCGAAAAGCGGCAACTTCGTTTCGCGTAGCGGCCACAATGTTGCCGCTTTCCGGCCGGAGGGCAGAAAATTAACAACATGAACATGTAAAATTTTATGAAAATGTAGATTAGCAAGTACCAAATGTGAAAGCTTTTTCTGTAAAAATAGTTCTAAATTGGTACTTGTTAATTCTATTACGTGTAATGCAGAGTTAATGTGAACTGAATAATGTTTTTGAAGAGAAGGATGTGAAAAAAATTAAAAAAAATTGTGCGTCGACACTTACCTTAGACAAGCGTGGCAAACGCTTGCGAATTCGGAGGCTGCTTCCGATGTCGGCCATATTGACCAATGAATGAACCATCCTCGTTCATACCTTCTATGTGAAAATCAAGCAACAAAAAAGAACAAAAAAACAAATGGGTAGAACAAAAGATGATTGAAAAATGTCAAAAACAAAAGGCAAAATTAAGTTTTTAGAGCAGGTGACATTTTTAAAAAACAAAAAAAAGGTAATGACGTGTGTAGCATTCCATATCGAGCTCGTGTGTAAACTTGCTCTTGACTTATTCAGAAAATGTATATTAATGGTATAATAAACAAACACGTCTATGAATATTAAGTTTTCTAAGGGCAACAATTTTAACTAGCAGTAAAGAGAAAAAAGGAGCGGATACCCGTATCGCCTTCGCCGTATTCTGCCATGGAATCGGTGTCAGATTCGGGGTGTTTGCCGTCGTGATGGGACGATGAGGCCAGTGAAGTTCTACCGCCACCAGATTTGCTGTCTAGGGGCTGCGAGTACTCGTGAAAACCACCTTCGTCGGGGTAGTCACCGCGTCCGGCAGCCAGTTCTCTTTCGTGGACTGCGTATTTGCCTCCTCGGTTTCGTTTAATCACACACACGATGATAAGAATGAATAGCAAAAATGCAATGGCCAGCATCATACCTAAAAATGGTGATTATTAACATACTTATAAATATTTTGAAAATATTTACGAAAAGGGGAAGCTTACCAATAAACCAGCCAGCTGTGGCGACATTTTCTTGCGCTTGAATGATTGGACCATTATTACTTGTTTCAACTTCTTGCGGAAGACTTTCAGTCATGTAGTCGCCATCTACGGCAACTACTGACATAATGTATGTGCGTCCGCTTTCAAGTCCACGAATCTGTAATTAATGAAACGTAAATTAATAATTGAATATTTTGTGAAGAATACATTTAACAGTGATAATTTTACCTCAATTTCGTTGGTTAATTTTTCAGGACTTGTTTGTAAATCGATGGTTTCTCCTTTCAAACGATACTTGACGAAGAAATGACTTCCTGCAAATCCGTTGTACTTTGGTTCCCAAATTATTTTAACGTTTGAAAAACCATTTTCTTTTGGAATGTTAATCCAGGTAAAGGTTGGAACGTCTGGACGTCTTGACGCAGGAGTGTATTTCTCAATGAAATATCTGTTGAAAATTAAATAATTTTCAATAATTATAAAAAAAAAAAACATCTTAACTCGTGATTCATTAAAGGTTGATAACTTACGGTTCTCCTGATCCAGTTTTTGTAGTTGCTCGAATGTTAATACGATATTTGGTTTCTGGTGTTAAAGATGCCAACTTAGCACTTGTTGCTTCTGGATCAGTAATTTGAGGATGCCTTTCCATTTCATTTCCGATTCGTGAGCCGTTTACAAGTTGGAAAGAAATTCTGTAACCCGTTAGAATACCATTGATTTCGATAGGCTTACTCCATTTCAACAAAATTGTCGTAGAGCCAATTGGATAGGCCTCTAAGCCCATGACTGTTCCTGGGACTCCTTCAGGGGTTTCGAAACTCAGTGTTTCGGTAGGAGGGCCATTAAATCTTCCATTATAAGCCCTAATTCTGACGTAATTTTTACTGAAAGGAATAAATTTATCGACCAAAGCGTACGTCTTGGAACCTCCTTTAACATCGTATTCTCGTAGAGCTTCTTCTCCATCTCTGTCTGTCCAAGTTTCAATTTTATATCCTTTTAATTCACCTCTTACTGATTCTTCCGAAACTGGAACCCACGATAAGAGTGCCCTTTTGCTTGATCTTACTTCCACAATAGTGAAATTAGTCGGAGCTTGTAAAGGTACTGTATAAAAAAAATATTTTTCGTTAGAATTTTTTGATTTTAAACATACACATTTATATGCTAACACATATCATTTTTTAATCTTACCATCTTCTCCAGAATAGCCAATTACTTCTTGTGGTTGCTCTCTGCATTCTCCCCTTTCGTTTATTGCTCCAACTTTGATTTTATATCTTTGATAAGTAGGCTGATTATTAATTCTAAGGGAATTCTGTTTCCAGTTATGAATATCTTCAATGGTCCACTTTTCTCCAGGAATATCACGTTTATAATATACCCTGTACATAAATTTAGGAGCATTGTGTTCTATTTGAGGCATTACAGTCCATGAAATAACTAAATTCTGTGGATCATCTCCACGTCCTTCTACGTTATCAGGATTTTTGTATGGAACATCGGGTAATGTTGTGCAAACTGAGCTATGTGATGATGGAGGAGACGGTCCTGTAAGAAATTAATGATTTATAAGTTCCCCATTGTCACTCCTTTAATTAATTATTAGTTACAGTCTGCCATTCTTACCTATTTTGTTCCACGCAATAATGCGGAAGGTATAATTGGCCCACGGCGTCATTGGTATTTGGTATCTCTGCTCAGTTGCGGGTACATCGCTCTTCGCGAATTCCCAAGTATCGGGAGTAAATGACGTATTGTATTGGATGGCATATCGAAGAATTGGCGATCGATTGTCACTGGTAGGCGTCCAGCTAACGTAAGCCTCGCTAGACCCGCAGGTAACACCCAGTAAAGTAGGTGCTTGCGGTACGTCTTGGACGATAAGAGTAGCCTGTGCACGAGCCTCGTCGAGCTCGGTACTTGCCACACAAGTATAAGTACCCGAATCCAATTCGGTCGTCTTCGTAATCATCAAAGAGTGATCGGTGCTCAGCACGAAACGTGGTTCGGCTTCAAAGTCTATAGTCGAACCTTTACTTAGCCAAGTAATAGTCAAAGGAAGTGTCGAGTCTGTTACCGCGTTACACCTAAAATGAGACACAAGAATGTTAAAAAAAAATACCTTAAAACACTTTTTAATTGTGACAGAAAATTGTGCTTACCTGAATGTTGCTTGAGACCCTGCTTGTACTTCATAATCTTCTGGATTATCCGTTATTTTTGTATGTTCTTTTACAACTAAATGGCCAGTAGCGTTTACTTTCCCAAACTTATTCGTTGCATGACAGTTATACTCGCCCGCATCAGAGAATATGACATTTTCTATTTCGAGGTCACCATTTTCTAGAATTTTGTATCTTCCACCAGTCAATTCTTGACCATTCCTCAACCATTTGACCTCGGGCTTAGGGGCACCGAAAACTCGGCAAGTCAGTCTTATGGTCTTGCCATCGACGGTCGCCTCGTCCATCGGAGGCTGGAGAATTTCTGGTTCGAGCGCCAAAACGTTGACGTACACATCCTTGTAAACGTACCCCAGTGAGTTGGTAGCGTTGCAACCGTAATTACCGGTATCGTTCTTCATGAGTTTTTCAAGAACGATAGAGTGTGGTCCAACTTTTCTTCTAGGATTAAATGGAGCTTCGGAAATGGGCCGACCGTTGTGGATCCACTTAATCTGTGGCTTGGGTACACCACTAGCCTCGCACTTAAATTCAACGGTCTCATCCTCGGCAGCGTTGACAATTTCTGGTTCGACCGTGAAATACGGTGCCGACAGCACCTCCAAGTTTATGGAGTAGGACTGAGCCGAACCCACACCGTTGGAAACGTCACACGTGTAAGTACCTTCGTCCTCGAAGTTCACGTGTTTTATTACCAACGATTTACCGTAATTACCTTCAGAAACTCGGTCTTGCGGTCGGATTCTCTCTCCATCTTTACTCCAAACAGTAAGCGGAAGTGGTGTACCGCCGAAAATACAGAACAGCTCCACCTTCTTACCGCGAAGCGCAATCTCGTTTTTACGGCTCACGTATTGCTTGACAGGCTCGCGTTTATTCGAGTTCGCACTAGAGCCGGTCGATACAACGTTCAGGACAACCCGGTTGCCGACTTTGTACTCGTTCCTAAAGAGCGAGGTGGCAGCGCAGGCGTAGTAAAAGTCATCGGAAGCGTCTCGTTTGGTGACGTTGCTGAACCAGAGGTTACCTTCGGGATCGAGAGTCATGCGTGAGTTGTTGATCGATCTGATACCTCCAGAGATGTCCTGTATTAGCCAGTAGACGTTCGGCTTGGGCCAGCCATCCGGTGGCTGACAGGTTAACTTGTAGGGATCGCCTTCTGGTACCTTAAGAGTCTCTGGAGTTTGATCCTTAAAGGAATTCAGTTCGGCTTTGCGCACGAATACCGAGTTGGATGTAGCAACACCCCATTCGTTTCGAGCGAAGCATTGGTACTGACCAAGATCTTCGTCCCGAGGCTTCGAGATAACAAGAGTACCTCGACCTGGTTGCTGGGATATACGGTCGTCGTAGGCCTCCCATTTGAATTCTTTGCCGTTCTTTATCCAGTCATATCTGTAAAATTAAGATTAAAGAATTAGAAAAGAGAAAGGCTTCATAAGTATTTGCCTTTTAATAAATTAATTTTGCAATAAATATTTCATTCATTTCATTCTTAAATAAATCATTAACTAAATGATTAATTGCAATTAAAGTAATGAGCTAAATAAGTTCAAAGATTCAGTGATTAGTCATTGCATTGGTCATAATTAGGATGCAAAATTTCAATTTTATTAATTTCTACAAAGAAAGTATACAAGGAGAAATGACCACTCCCATTTAAGCAGGCAAGTGTATACTACACAAGTAAAGTATCTTTGTCAGTGGTGGTGGTAAGTTTAAACTCCCGGAGGCTATGAGGTCATCCAAGTAATTAAGACCAGTTACTCTGGCTTCACTGTAATGTAGCTTCTGAGTGGAGTAAAACAGAATCTCCTGAATGAAAGACTTTCGGAGATGAATGCACCAATTTAAATTCCAGACGATAAAAGTCAGAATTAATCAATGCATACTATAATTTGATTTATATTAATAATGTTTTTTGGTTATTGATATTAAATATTGATAACTTTTTAGATTGTTTGATACTATTTTTTTATGCAAGAGAAAAAGTTTAAATTAGATTTGATTTAGTAATAAAATTGCAATACTTACGTAGGAGCTGGTTCTCCTTCTGCTTCACATTCGATAAGAAATGGCTTCTCATTTTCACTTATGCTAATTTGTGCCACTTGGAACAATAATTCATCTGTTGGAGGCTGTTTTGTTATCCTTGGTGGGGATTGGGCTAAAAAAAGATGTGCAATTATTTTAGAGCATTTATATAGCAGCAATTAACAGTTTACAACGTGTGAAAAAAATTTTATTACTTCCACAAAAATAGAAATAAAGAAAATTATTATTTTAGGTGTAAAAATTTATATAATGCACTCTTAAAAAGAAAGAATATTTTTGCCATGTTTTATTATTAATGGAATGTTATCCCTGATCTCAGAACTAGGAAATGAGAAGTCAATAAACTTTGCTCTTAATAATAATAAGTACTGGATAAATTAAGGCAAGAAAATTGATTTTTGAATGATATCAATTATAAAAAAATGTAATGTAAAAGGCTATTAAATGAAACAAAATCAAATTAATCAAAGTTGTTGGCATACATAGTCAATCATAATCATACTCACTTATAGCTGCAGCCTGCAGCACAAGTGTGGCGATGATGCACGCTGTGAACCTCATCTTTGCTTGCTAATCGTCTCTTGCTCTTTACCTAAAAGGAAAATTCAAATTGAAATAACAATTGATAGATAACTATGTGGTCAGAGCTAGGTTCTATTTATCAAGTTGATTGTAGCACAACGGTAGTCAGCACTCAAAGAAGCGAACAAGCTTTGATCATCCAGCTGGATACAAATAGACAAGGTCAAGGAAATTATTCAAACTCTGTTACATATATCATGAACCAAGGTACTGACAAAAATGGATTGAATTGAAGATGAGAGACTAATTTTAGTCTTTTAGAGAGATTCATTTTATATTGTATATTTTTTTAATTTAATTTTCTATTTTAATTTTTAAATAACATAAATAACATATAGTGTTAAAAAAAGTATTGTTCAATAAATAGTTAATTTTTACTATAATTGATAATGACTTACGTGCATTGTATTACAATGCTATTTAAAAACTTCAACAAGATTGTTTTTGAACAATGCAGTAATAATTAGAACAATCTCTGACCACAATTTTAAACAATTGAAAATTAAAAGCAGAGATAATTAATGAAAATTTGATTCAATTTATTTTATAGCGTTTCAAGCTTAGAAAATTAATGCTCCACACGCTCGCTTCTAATAATCTACTACCGCAGTGAACTCATTCGTTCTAAAATTCTATGCAATTTTTTACGTATCGTGCATAGCAACTCTGAAAAATTACCGAGTCGTAAAACAGCGCATAAATCCGCCCAACCTTTGTCCCCCATAAACCGTCCTCGAAAAGTTCTTCCATTAACCCAAAAAGAAAAAAAAAACTGAAACAGAAAATAAAATTGTTCGGTAACACGCGCGCGAAATCAGAGGGGCATTGCGCAATACTCCCACTTAAGGGCCTAAACTTCAACTCTCTCCGGCCGTCGGATTACCCAAGCTGTCGCGCAGCCTTAAAAAGAATTACATCTGGAAGCGATAACCCCGGGTCATTCAAGTCTCGCCTCGGCGGCCGCGTAAACAAACGCATAGGCGAGGCAGCACAGCATCAAAAAAGAAAAAAGCGAGCCTGTGTAGGTAGACTGTAGACTAATCAGTGGAAAAAAAAAGAGAAGAGCGTGACATGTACACACACGCGACGAGCCGCGGGCCGCGGCGATCGAAGTCGCGCAAGGCTTCTCCTCTCTCTCTCTCTCTCTCTCTTTCTCTTTTATTGACACACGGCTTGCCGAAAAAATACCGGAGAGCCAGGTAAAAGCGGCGGCGGCATCGACCAAACTCGTTTGCGCGGCGCCGCGCGCAGATGATCTCATCGGACCGATATATAGCATATCGCTCTCGAAGCCTTCGTCCTCCAAAAAGCGAGTGACACCATCGCGCGGAAATAGAAGCTGAGATTACAGAGACTACCTGTTTTTCGTCAATCGGGAGATAGGCCACGCGCATCCTGGCTCCGAGATTTTTTTTTCAAGGGCCAGCGGGCAGGTGAGGCGTCCCGATAAGTAGCCTCGCGTAATATACACACAACTCGCGCGAGCGAGAAAGCGAGACGGAGCTAGAGTGGGCACACCCGTGCGTGTACGTACGTAGGTACATTCATGCCTCGCTCTCCGCTCGCTTTACTCGCCGTGAACACTTACTCGCGCGCACGCAATCGATCGCGGCCGCGGACGCGCCTGTCAAAAAAAAAAGAGGAACCGAAGAACCTCGGATCCTAGCAAGCATCGACCCAGCTATCCCAGTAGATACAGACGCTGGTAGTCCGTTGCCCCCATTGTATAGCTACTACACAATACAGTATACAGAGCGAAGGGGTCCACTTTTGACACAGGGAATGAGACACAATAGGGCCGGAGTCGACTCACCGAAGGTCCTCTCCAGCGGCAGCTGCAAGCGTTTCTCCCAGGACGAGCAGCGCTTGGCTCTGGTCGTCACCAAGGCATCGTCGGGGAACCACTGACTACTGCTCGGGCTTAGCGGCGGCACGCACTATAGCTCAAGACACTCGCCCGGCCGACGACTCACCGTTACTTTACTACTCGCGTCCGCACCTTGGCGTGCGCGCGGCGATCCTGGAACTGTAGCGCACGGGCGTGTGCGCGAGAAAGTAAGCGACACGGCCCGCGGCGAGGATCTCTCTCTCTCTCTCTCCTCCTGCCCGCCGCCTCTCCCCCCTCCCCGTCTCGCTGCTTTTCTGGAGCGCGCGCGATTCATGCACGGACGCGCGCGCGAGCGCGCACACATACACGCATAGGCGCGGTCGCTCTTTTGGCGCGAATTACGAATCCACACGGAGGGAGAGGAGGGGAGATGAGTGGGAGTCGGCTGCTGCTACTGTCTCGCGGAAACGGTGACTAAGTTCGAGGCTCGGCTAAGGGGATGAGCGTGGATCGATTACGATGTTTGTGGAGGCAGGGATTTCGGAGGCCCTTTCTGTGGTTCTGAAACGCCCGCTTTTGGGAGATAATAAGCCACGACCTGTGGAAATCTGCTGTTTGTTTTTGGTGAAACACTTCGAGATAAAATGGGGAAACAAGTTTTCTTTTTTTTTTAATCATTAACTGACAATATTCGGAGTGACGGCGCATTTTTATTTTATTATTATTTTTTTTTTTTTTTGCGTTACGTAAGAACCTTGAAGTGGGAAAAAATGTTACATATAGAATGCAAAAAATGAATGAAACATTAGCGGAGAACATGAAAAAAGCCTCGTTACAAAATACATTTCCGAGGTCGTAAAAAGTTCCTTCGTATCTGAGGTAAACGATCTGTTTAGTCCCTTTTCTCTGTGAAATGTATAGAATGACAATAGTATTCTTCGCTTCGGAATTTCACCGTAATTAACTCTAATTAAAGGCCCTCAGTTTTAGTCATCTTTGGGATACTACATTTCAGGAATTAAATTGTACTACAATTTTCTCGCTTCAAATATACAATCTTATAATTGGAAAGCAAAATGAAGTTCAAAACTTTGCACTGCTCCTCAACCGTAAAAATCAGGCATGAATGCAGTAAGCCGACATTGAAACAGATTCGTTTTTCCTATTCACGAGTCGGCAGCTGTTCACGAATGTCTACTTCCCATCTCTGGGTATTTTTGAATTCCCTGTAGAATATTTGATCAATCTAATAGATGATTCACATTACAGAAACTGTATTTTATTTATCCTCGTTCTTTTTTTTAAGTTTTGTTATGTACTCAAACAAAAATACGTCGTCTTTCATCGTTTTATTATTTAAACTGCGCTTGAAACAGATCTATTTCCCAGTAAACATTCACACGACGTATCGAATCGCATTAAATTGCAATAAATAACCGTAGAAAATAGAACGAGATACTCGGCATTACGAAAAACCTTAGAATTTCCATTTTCACATAATTTAGAAATATCTTTTGAAAGCCTATTCCCTGTAATTTTACACAAGCGCCAGTCGCACAAAGGCACAGAATTTAATAAAACTAGATTACGTGAGAGCAAAGGTCTCGACCTCCTCTCGGCAATATTAAAAGGAAATGACGTCGTATTAAATTCCTGAGATCTTCAGCCGCCGCCGGAAAACTGACCGAAGAATTTTGTTTAACTTTGCCGCGCGGCGCCGCCGCCGACCAATTAATCAATTACGGCGTGTAGCTGTAAAATTTCACGAGCAAAAAATCGTACCGAATGGTACGTAAATCGATGCGGAGCGGTTACCCGTAAGTACCGCTCGATCTATATATTGCGCCGCGTGCAAAAAGAAGCAAAAGCGAATCACAGCCCGTCGGTCGAGCACAAAGTGCTGAATGCAAATAGCGAGGGCAATGAGCGAGGTTCTCTGGTTACGGTTGCCGCAATTACTGTTATCCCCTAATCAGATACGTTAGTCCGAGTGCGCGCATCAATGGACTACCCCCGACTTCGCGGACCTTCGACTAGAAATAATTCTTTCTCTTTTTTAGAGTTTATTTTGTGTAAATAAGATTTGAGAGATATATTCTTTTTTAAGAGAAACGGCATTGTTAAGTGGAAATTTTATATTAAAGTTTCGTTTTACAACGTTGAATTTTTACTGCAATTTTTTGATTGACTTTAATTGAAGTAATAAATACAAGTGTAAAAATAAAATGCAAAGTGTTGTGTTAAAGTATGTTGTGTGCTTATGTAAACAGTTTATTTAGGTAATTTCCAATTGTGCAAATTAACACGTCAGCATAATAGTTGTTAAAAAAATATTCAGATCTTGAATTTTACTGCTTGTTTGTTTTATGTTATGTTAAAATAACAAATATGCCTTATAATTTAATTTGAATCTAAGATTTACCATAAATTTCAATCAATTAGAGAATTGACATTAATTCTTTCTTTAATGGCAATTCCAAGAAAACTGCATTCTGTTAACACAGCCGAGCATTTCTTAGATAAACGTAAAAAAAAAGAATCTTAAAACATAGAATCTCTTTTTCGAGCTGTGCTAAATCCAGAACTTCAGTGAAGTGAATATTCGTGCAGTTTCTTGAAGTGAAGCCGGCGGTTGTAACGTAAATGTAAAGTGGGACAGAACTGAGTAGGTACCTTATGCAGAGGAATGCGTGATAAGGAAACTTAAACTTGTACGCGGACTTCTCCTCGATGGAATAATCGCGCGCGTAATTTGAAGCATTTAAACATGGGGGGGATGGCATTAAAATAATGGGAAACATTGTGTGGTTTAGAATTATTTTAATCTCGGTGGCGTAGCTTTAATTTTATACGCCGATTTTTTTTTTTTCGTACGTGCTCGAGCGGAGTTGCAGAACTGGACTAAAAATAATGTCTGAATTCACTCTCTGAAATGCACGATTTAAAGTTTTTAAAAAGAAGTTCTTGTTTTGACTGTGACTAAAAAGTTATCTGCAAGTTTAAATTTTAAAAGAAAAATTGCACGAATAAAACTGTTATTTCTTAATTTTTAATATAAGTATAATGCTACTTTTTATTTTTTTTTAAATTGCTCGCAATTTACCTCCTATTATTTTTCTTCCAGTAATACAAAAATACATTTTAAAAAAATTCTTTCTGAACATTGTCTAACGGGTATTGTATTAGAAGGCAAGACAATTTTTATTAAAACTATAACTGTGGTATTTCTCTGTTGAAGTTTATAAAGTACCATCGTTAATATCACTTTATCTGACCGGAAGAGACAGTGTCAACTCCGTAGTCTTATATGAAACTTTCGAGTTTCATTTGCATGAACTTGATAATTGGGAGATTAGCTGTATAGGTGTATATTACGGCTAAATCGTATCAGATTTCGCTTATCTTATTATTCAGTTAATTTATTACATACCATAAATTCATATTGATGAGTGACTTTATACCGGATTTTGTACGTAATTAATACTTTCGTTTAAGGCCTTAATTAAGGACAATTTTTCCAATATTACAGTTTAAAGTTTATTAGTATGAAAAAAGAAGATTCAGTTAAAGATTGAATCTTTTTGCTGTTAAAGGTACAAAAATATTTGTTTCTTTTTTTAAAAAAAAAATGTAAAATATTCGCCGAATTTATATACAAAATCTAACAAACTCGCAGTTTTTTATTACAAATCCTCCTTAAATAGCACGACGTCCTATCTCGAACGCAAGCACTCGAATTACTTAACGCGCAAGCAGCGAAGAAAAGAATGAAAGAAAGATATAACTCCAGACTCACATCTAAAAAAAAGTGTCTCCTGCGTCAGGCAGCTGCTCGGTGTCCGAGGCCTCGGCGGGGGGAGCACCTACGGAGGAAGTGCTCGAAAAGCAGCGGCGAACGTCTATTATGCGAGCGTCGCTGATTTATTTTACGAGGCCTCGTTTAAAGTCCGGCGTCGCGCCGTGAGCTTCCGCGGCGTGCATCGCTCCTTTGGACTATTTGGCAGACATTCAGAAAATCCGCCGGCGACGCGGCCTTTTAAATCCAAACAAATGCTGCCTTGAGACGGCTTTGCGCCTCGGAGCGCGTAGCTTCGGTGTAAGTGGATTTTCGGCTGCAGGATGTTTGAGGATGCCGAGATTTATGGAGGACAATTAGCTGCGAGCTTGGGGCTTTAAATAAATGAATTCTGTAGGGAAATTTTCGATTAGGAAGCTGGGACTTTAAAGTCGATGACTGCTGAATCTGGGGTGAGATCATTGTTTTGCTCGAATTTTGTTATCTAGGAAATATAAGCTTTAACTGGGTTTATGTTGTCGATAAAGGAATAGGAACAGTGTGGGAATGCACGTAAGAAGAAAGAAATAAAGAGGAAAGAGTTATGTTCAATTATTTATAGCTGTACAGAAAACATCATAAAACGCGTAGTAAAAGTACGGAATTACTTTGGAATATTCAATGTAATGGCCCTTTGCAATATTAAATCTGGAAAATACTTTATATTTCTATTAACTATGTAAAATATTTTGTACCTATAGATTGAAATTACGAAAATGCTTACGTAAATTTACAGTAATCTATAAAATAAAAAAGGGTCTAAGTTTTTTAAAAGGCCCATTAGTCCAATGAAAGTTTAGATTACTTAAACTTACGACTTAACTTTTAATTAAAAGGAATAAAATTGAGTAAAATAAATTACAACGATTTATTTAATCGTAACGAAGAAGGAAGTTCCGATTACGCACATCAAACTTTTCTCAGCAACGTGAAATCATTTATTTTTTAATTTCGTTTATTACCTCATTACTGATTTTAGGTTTTCAGTATCTCGTTAGTCATTCGGATGATAACAGAAATATCTATAAAAAATATTAAAGATATTTTAATCATGAATTATGAAAAAAAATGATTATCATAAATTAAAAGCTAGTTTTCATCAGCTCAATAAGTTAGATACTTGTGGATACAAGCAATTTTTCATCCCGGAAATATGAAAGAAAAATTAAAATCAATATCAATAGTGAGAAGAACTAACTTTATTTTTTTGTTTAAATATTTTAAAAGCAGTGAAACTGCTGTTAAAACAGTACTTTATCACATATGTTTATCACGTAAATAAACGATTTCTGCTTACAAATTACTGAGCCCCGTACTGTTTTCATTACCAGCTGGTTCGACGTCAGTAAGTGCTATAGTAAGTTATAAAATACAAGCACTCTATGTGGTCGAGGATAAGGAAGTAGCATGCGCATTTTTAAAGTTGGATTTTAGATCAGGGTTAGCAATAAATAATTTAATGAAATGCCAGATGTTGGTATAAATTTCTTTATACATTTTATTACAAAAAAGAGAAGTAAATATAATAATTGATTAATTAAATTATTGATTGCAACTAAATAAAATAAATATATGTGAAAATTCGAATTTCATGATTTACAATAATGCTCGAAATGATTGACACTATAAAATATTACACTATAAATCACAATTAATCATTACACCTATGCAACAATGTAAAATTCAGCAATTTGTACAGGAAATTTAACTTAAAATTTAAAAATGATTTACTTACTAGTAAAAATTGATTTAAACATTATTACAGATATAATACATTAACACACAAATCCTCGTCTTTCGACGATAAATGATTTGCAGTATGATTTAGTGACAGGCGAACACAATTGTTTATACAAAATTTACATTAGGCTATATTGCTGAGGTTCAATTTCGTGTAGATGTTTAAGGAAGAAAGTCACCTTTACTTGCTCCACATGCCTGCATAGTTTCATAGCAACGCTTGTCCGAAGCTTCATGTGCTCCGTTAAAGATGGTAAATTCAAGAGAAGAAATGCTAAACCGTCAATTTCCTATAGAACAATAATGTTTATTAGAAACTTAAAAGATAGGGTGAACATTTTTTAAATTAAAATAAACAAATTTTGAAGACTAATATATCTATAATGTGGGTTTATTAGTTGCATTATTTACCTCTTGCTTAACTCGATAGGCCACTTCTTTACAGTCCGGTGTTTTACGCAGATATCTGAAAACATCGTCAACTGTCCAAAATAGAGGGTTTGATTCTAATTTTCTAGTCTTAGGTCGTCTTTGTTTCTTCTGCATTCGTATGTATTCTGCGTCAGCGTCTGATCCGTCAGATTCAGCATCTGTATCACATTCTCTTTCTCGTTCTCTCTTCCCCGATCTGGTAACAGCATGATTTTGATTCGACTTTATCGACTGCAATTTACCCCCTGAAGAGCTACAAGGACTGTCTCCATTACTATCTTTGCTTTTTCGGTCATTGAAACTACTCCTTGAATCTTCAGATACATTACTAGAAGGTACTTCTGGTTTATTTTCCTCTGTTCTTTCTAGTCCTTTCTGAATCATAATATCGATTTCTGATAAATGCGGTTGATCTCGATCTTCATACGTATTTTCAAGTCCATCGGCTATACGGTTTGTTAAATCTAAAGAAAGATACGGCATTTGATTTTCTTGCTCAAATTCTTGTTCTTTGTCTCTGTTTGCCCATCTTCCCCTCCTTCTCTTGCGTTTTCCCCATGGTCGTGGTTTTTGAACCATAATACTTGTATAGCCTTTTGGTTTTCCTCTTTTACCGGTTCCAACTGTGTGTGCTAAAAAAACATTCATTTTAGTTTCACTTATTCTATAATAAACTAAACATTTTTATTTTAAAATACTTACTGAATTTCTGTTTTGAAACTCCATGACAGTTTTCTGGACATTGATTTGCTGGAATTTGTAATGGTCCAAAGAGATTAGGACAGACCTGTAATTTTTTACAGACACTTTTGCAGAATTCAGATACCATATCACCTGATGTGATAAGAGCAACTTTTGCTCTATATGTATTATTTTTGTGTTTTGCTTTTAATATTTCTAAGTGATAACCAGGTTCTGGTTTCGTATCACATTGTAATACTTTTAGAATTCGAGCACTCCTGTATCCAACTGATACAATCATTGATAAAACTTCTTTCATAACTAAAACTACTGGTCCAGGGCCAACTGCTTTTGGAAGGGTTGCTAATTTACCCTTTGAAATCATTGGTCCAGTGTAACATCGATAATTAAAATAAATCTTTGGACACCATAATGAAGAACGTGGTTCTGACAAAGGAATATCAATAACGTTATTCATCTTTGTTGGCGTTTCTTTTTCAGCTTGAATTTTTTTACAAATTTCGATATAATCTTTTGGTGGTTGTAATGGGTAATGATTGGATTCACACCACCCAACAGGAAAAATATCCAGAGAATGCATATGCATAATATGCTCAGGCCGATCATCATTACAGTTATCCAATTTTAACCATAGCAAATCACCAATTATTTTTGATATGTGTGCAGCACAAATTGAATTTTCATTTTCAGGATCCACAGCTTCCAACCTCATACCACTCTCAAAACCAGCTTCAGCTGCACTTTCTCGAACAGCAAACAGATTTTCATCAGCAGCAACTGCATTTGTAGTTTGTAAATACTCTTCCCAATCAAATTCTCCTGACTTTGGTGTCCAATTTTGTGGTGAAGTTATACTGCAATAATTAAATAATTATTAATTTTAAAAATTACATAAATATATGTAAACTAAATATTAAAAAAAAATAATTATAATTACCTAATATTATTTTTCTTAGACCAACCAACTGGAAAAATATAAGGATGTTCAGAAGTACAAAGCCACGTATTTTTTTCAGTTGTACTACGAATATAAGTTTCATCAAAATTTTCTACTGCATCTTTGTTATATACATCATCAATGTGAACTAAAAAGTAAATATTGTCAAACACTTTGACTATGGTTGCTGGACAAATTTTGGTCCTATCTGCAGGTGAAACTGCTTCTAATTTTGTTCCTAATTTAAAATCATGAGGAGCATGATCAATAGAATTATTAAATAAGTTTTCAGGTACTTTTAGATCCTTAGGACCATTTTCAGTTAATTCTTTCCACTCTTCATAAGTGTGTAAATCTACAATTGAACTAGGTGGTTCTAAAAACCAGTTGGAGTTTGCTTTCGAGGCAAAACCATATTGATGTAAATGTTCAGAGGTGCAAAACATCCACAGATCTTTTGATGCAGAACCTGGGGTATCGTATTGCAATAAAAGTCTTCCTCCAACATTTTCTTTAATCTAAAAATTATAATATTTTAATTTTAAGAAATTTCTTTGATTGTTTTTATTAAATAAATGCTTAATACTTACAGTGGCGATCCATAATTTGTATGGATGTCGAACATCACTAACTTCAACTTTTATTCCTTGTTTAATTCTGTCTACTATACTAAGCCCATCCTAAAATATATTTAATTAAGCATAATATTAAATAATATTTTAATAAAAATAAAAATTAAAGAAATAAGTAATTTAAATTTACGATAATTACCCCATTCAGCATTTCAAAAGGTATAGATCTTGCTGTTGTAAGAAATTCTTGTAGTTTTTCAGAACAGTCTGGAGATCTTTCAAGCACCACATCAGGAGGCTCCAGTCTTTTATTATTCTTAACTGACCATCCTAATTCATGGCCGGCTTCTTTAGTCAAATTAAACCAGAATTCTAAAGACCTATCGTCTCCACCAAAGTAACGGAGTCTTAATAGAGGGCCACATGCCATAACAATAGAAGTCACCCAATAAACTGGCTCATCATCTTCTTCGGCTTTATTTTTTTTAATGGGAACCTCCATACCCATTCCTATTTCAATACCATTCTGTAATGTTTCCTCAACATGAGAAAACATAATCTGTGGTACTTCCACAGTTTTTGTTGCATCGAGATAATCTTGCCAAAAGAAGCCATCTAAAATCAATAAATACATATTTGTCTTAATACTTACAAATATAAAAGTATATGATTTTATATTTACAATAAATTAGAGTAATCTCATGTATTTTTTGGTTTTCAAAAATTTAATAATTTACATCAAAATGTAATGCATAAAACAATAAAATGATGTGTTTAATATATTTATGTGCTATAGGTCAATCAATACAGTATGCTTAGCATTTTGATATCAGTAAGACTTTAAATATGTAAATTGGATCAACTGTACTATTAAATATTATTTTTCTACAAAAATGTGAAGGTTTACTATTGATTATATTTATTTATATATTGATTAAATTAAGTTATTTTCTTCAAACATATGGAAATCTGTTTCTTGAGAAAGATATCATTAAAGAAAAGATAAAATGTCAGATAAAAGTTTTAAAACCTAGTTTTTTTCTGTTTCTTAAAATGTTAAATTAAAATCAAAGAAAAAATTACTAATTAAAAATGCATAGTCCCAAAACGAATTAAAATTCATTTGCAAAATTTCTCTTATGACTTAAAACGAAAATCTCGGTGTGAGTTTCGAAAGTAAAGTTTGATGATTCTAACGACTTTAAAACTGCGAGAGTCCACCTGCAAGGCCAGGCGGTGCGTCAGCCCAGGAGGCTCGAGCCTCTGGCGTCCGTTGAGAGGGTTCCATTCTACACTTTAAAAATTCGCGATTTTGAAAATTTGTTAAAAAAAAATCGAGCTCTTCTGCAGTTAAATCTCTGTTATATAATATGCGTGTGTGTGTGTAATGTACGACGCGTATGTCGACGAATGAGAAAAGCCGCGCGAAAATTGCAACCGCAGGCAGCTCTCATTTCTGCAAAAGAGATAAGTCTTACCTGCTACGTCGAGGGTAACAACTGACTTTTGTTGTTCCTGGTTTTCCTCGCCCATCATGCTGTGGGCTCGTTTTCCTTCCTTTTTTGTAGCCCGAACTTCAACCTAAAACAGAAGAAGTTACGTTATAAATGACCACCTCAAACATTACTTATTTACTATTTTTCATAGTAAAATTTTGATGTTTTTGCTGCAAACTTGTAAAAGTGTTAGTACAAATGTTTGCAGTTGAAATTTTGTGATTCAAAAGTGCGTTTACATATAAGACTTTTTTTTTTTTAATTGAGTTTTGGAAAACGCCCATTACAAATAGTTATCGCGTGCAAGCTTTACACAAAAACGATTCGAAGGAAAAACTTTCTCTAAGAAAACTTATTTCTCTTACTAAACTTCGAGGAATTGAGAGCAAAATTATTTGAAAAACGATTTAAAACTACACTACCTATCCGTGAAACTAAAGAACATCCACAGCGCGTGGTACTTCGTTCTGCAAACGAAAGATTCACTCTGCTATTCTACGCACACTGCCTTGCCTTTATACACACGCTTAATAACTCACACAGTTGATCTGCACGCCAGAGCTTCTCTCTCTCTCCCACTGCCCCTTCCCTCTATCCAGTGTTCGTCGTCTCTCTCTTGCTTGCTCGTAATGCTATCATGTCTCTAATGTTCCTTTCGTTATAACGAGATTACGTTCATTTTTCGTTAACTACCACGCTGAATGACGAATTTCGATTCACTTTGTTTACGCGCTCGACGGTAAAGAGACAGGAGAAAATAGGCTCTTTTGAAATTCAGTCGAGATTTAGTCAGTTATGATTCATGCGTAGGTGCGAGACGCTGTCGCTTGGTAGGGAAAACTATAAGTGGCTGCGTACTTTGCAAACTGTAAATTGTACTTTGGACCTTACCAAAGGCGTGGTTTTCGTACATTGTTTTCTGATGCGTCCGTAGAAAAGATATTACGGGAACCAAGATAAGTTTCTTATAGAAAATGCAGTAAACATGTTTTCCTTAAAAGTTTTAAGGCTTTGTCTATTTTATTTAATTTCCTGTAAATATTTTGTCAGGATTTCTATCTACTTTGAAAATTTTTAATTTTTTTTAGCATTTTAATTCAGGGTTATATTTTGTCGATAAATTTAATTATTAATATACATAAATAAATTATGCTACTAATTACACCAATTATCGATTATTAATGATAAGTTAATTATATTGTATTTCATAACATACAAAAAAAAGTAAAATTAAAAAAAAAATTATTATATTTATGTATAAATGCACGCACTAAACTTACCAAAAAGCAGCCAAGTTTTGCAGCCTTACAGATTATAATATATATGCATTATAAAGTAGAGCTACTAAAACAGTGCTGGCGTTTCGTCGCCTCGAAACTTTTCGTTTATAGCCGAACTCAATGAGCCACTGATAACTAATTTCTCACAATAGAATTCGGGCCGTGCCAATAGAAAAAAACGCAAAAGTTGCATTATTAATAAGAAATAATCTATCGGAAAACTCGCTCACGAGCAAAAATCGATAACCGCGCAACTAAAAAGGTCAACTTATGTTGTCTCTCGCGTGCGGAGTGGTTACATACAATTTTATTTAGCTGCCCGTCCAAGTGTGTGGGAGAGGCATAACGTGAAGTAACGTAATACAATCGACTGCATCTCTATCTTCGAAAAAGGAGATAACGTCTAGCTGAATTTTTATTTCGGCACGAGTGCGACAAACACTCACCTTGCGGGGTTACTTTTAATAGAAAACGAAAATTGCAGCAAAGAAGAGAGAGGCGGAGGGAAAGAGGCGAGCGGATTATTATTTGCACCTGTTCGACTATTCGAGGCACTGCTCTTGGCTTTTGCAACGAATTGGAGAATATATTCCGCGAGCGACGCTTGCGCGCCTCACTTTTTTTTTTATAAAAATGAAATGCTCGATGGATTGCAATAAAGCTAAAAAGTAGTAAACACGGGCGCGGGAGAAATGTAAGCACTTTTTTTTCTTAGTTTCCGCGCTTTTTAACTTTAAAAAAATCTATTGTTGAAACACTGTTTGTTTAATTTTCTTATAATAGAATAGAAAATGTTTAAACTTACTTGCTCTTCTCCTTAGGAAAAAGAAAACCGCCGATGCTGCTTGTCCGAGAGTCGTACGAGCATTACGTGCTTGTATCATGTTCTCTTCAGTTGGCAACACTTCGCGAAGAGTGAAAAGTGGGAAATTTAGCAGACGACACCGTTGTTTTAATTCATCAAGTTTTTCGATGCACACGTGAAAAATTTGGAAATGAGAGTCTCGGTTTTGAACTAACAATGACGATAAAAGAAGCAAGCATGATTTTTGCGTTCAGCCGACGGTTTTATGGTTGCTGGCGGAACCTAGAGAAGAGAAATATTGATACGTTGAAGCGAAGCTTCTTTAACCTACATGGAGAACCGAGTTTAGCTTTACAAAATATAAACAGGTACGATAGTAAGAGACATTTACTATTAAAAATTATGATTTATCAGTAAATGACTTATTATTCGTTAAAAGTTTCAATTTTTGGAAATGCTGCTTACAAGTAACACTTGTCAGTAATACTGTTCTTTTATCAAATTTTCACTATTAGCTTGAATTTTTAAAGATTTATGCAAACCATACATATTATTTAATGAATATTAAACAGAAATATAAATTTCATCTTTAATTTTTGTAATAGAAGGTGTATGGCTGTTGCCAACCTCGCAAGGCCAGAATCTGATATAAAAAAGTTTTTGAATCACCTTATTGATGCTTATGTTCATGGAAGAGAAACAGAATTTCAAAATATTATAGAACATCAATCAGTAAGGCAATTACTAAATGAAAGACTAAAAATTATTGAAAATGTCAAAAGTTTAAAAGAATTAGGTAAATACACTATTTATTAAAAGTTAAATATTTTATTCATTAATTTTATTTTTCTTTTAAACAGTGATTAAAATTTTTAGATCAAGGAGATGAAGAGATGAAAAAATTAGTCGAAGAAGAAAAAGTAATAAATGAAAATCAATTACAACAAATTGATGAAGATTTAACAAAATTAGTGTTAGAAAACTTTAAAGGAGATAACTATGATGACATTATTTTAGAGATAACAGCTGGAGTTGGAGGACAAGAAGCAATGTTATTTGTAAAAGATCTTCTTTCTATGTATACAAAACATCTCATTTATTTAGGATATAATTTTGATTATTTAGAGTTAGATGATGCTACTCAAGGAGGTATTCGACATGCAAGCATCCTGATTTCTGGCAAAGATGCTTTTAGAAAATTAAGGCATGAAGCTGGAGTACACAGAGTGCAGCGAGTTCCAACTACAGAGAAATCAGGCAGAATACATACCAGTGCTGTTTCAGTAGGTGTTTTACCGCAACCAACTGAGCTAGAAGTTATAATAAATCCTAATGATTTAAGAATAGACACTATGAGAGCTTCTGGAGCTGGAGGTCAACATGTAAATACTACAAACTCTGCTGTAAGAATAGTTCACTTGCCAACTGGAACAGTTGTTGAGTGTCAAACACAGAGATCACAGATGAAAAATCAAAAGTTAGCTATGGCTAAGTTAAGAGCCAAAATTTATGAAGAAAAACTTAAAAGACAATTACAACATTCTTCTGCTATGCGCAGTCAACAAATGGGCATGGGTGAAAGAAATGAAAAAATTAGAACATACAATTTTATGCAAGATAGAATAACAGATCATAGACTCTCAAATGGCACATTGCATAATTTGAATGGTTTTTTGAGTGGTGGTGATGCCTTAAATAATCTTCATGAAAGACTGCAAGAAGATTTACAATATAAAATTCTGCTAGAAGCTATAAAAAATTTGTAATATTCAATGCAAGTAACTGCAAATGAAGCTGTACAAAATGTTACATTTTTGTTAAAAGTGAATAATAATTAGTGAATATTTGTACAAAGAACTTTATGAAATTTATGACATTTTTATCTGTTAGCTACAGAATATTAGTTTTTATTAAACAATGTTTGTATATATATACATAATTTTTCTGATACATAAAAGTCTTATTAACTTTTATTTTAGTATATTTGAATAATTAGATAAATTTTTACTTTATTATTAAAATTACCAATAAGTACAACATAATTTATAAAGGAAGATAAAAATATTTTAAATAAATTCTAAACAACTGTGAAGGAATAGAGTTCAATGATTTATTTGAAAAACATACAACAAGATCTGGTTTAACCGCGTGACCAAAGGCACACAATCTTACATTCTTTAAATTTATATATTACAGTAATTTACAAAAATCAATTATAGTAATAGTCTCTATAAATAGTAAATTACATATCTTATAGTTTCGATTAATGTACAAAGCGCGAACGTACGAATGTAACAGTAGTAGTTAATTAGTAGTAATAGCAGTGGTTTTACGACTGTACGTTCCTATACACATCGCGAACTGCTCCCTCACAGCTCGAGTCCTCGAGTCCATCGCATTGCACTTATATTAATAAATTCGTTTCCGTGGTATAGAAAGGTATTTTTTTTACTGGCTCACTTTTAGTCCCATCTTGCCGATTCGCGTCTCGCGTCTCTATCTTTTTCAAAAAAAGTGTCAAGGGGGCAGAGTCTCTTGGTTCTCAGCAAGCGGATTGAATTTTTTTTCACTTTTCACTCTTCATTTTGGCAATGACAATGGCCGGAGACAGTGGGTTGCATATAGTGAACGCATTTCGTATTGCATCGTGGGCAGTACGAATCTTCATCTCCTTTTCACTCGTGAACAACGAAGATCAACGCTTATAGAAAGCAGTCTCTAAAGCTTCCAATCCTTACATCCCTACCTCCTAAACTATATAAGATAAAACTGGAATCGATCGCGAGACTTTATTAAAAAAACGAAAAACCTAACAATACCTAGATCGAAGAATCTAAAATTGAAAGAAAAAATCGGCGGTGCAAATGCAAAGAGTGCAGCTTCAAGAGAGAGAGAGAGAGAGAGAGAGAAAGAGAGGGCATTGCATATAGAAGATAGAAAAAAAAAAAAAAACTAGCGTGCAAGATCGAGCTGTCGTCTATACGCGTCTCTGTTCGTTGCCTCCGGATGCTTTGACTTTGGCTCGTTATAGGACACGACGGACGCCGGCGTCCGGGCTGGGCCCTCTAGCAGGGGAAGAGAGCGAGGAGTAGGAGGAGGGCGGAGAGCCCGAGGAGGCGGAGGTCGAGTCGCGCGAGGCCGGGCGCGCCGCCGCACAGGTCCTTGATCTCGCTCTCCTTCGGGTGCTGTCGGATGCAGGTGTCGGGTCTGCGTCGCGACATGTCGCTCATGGTCTTGCGGCAGGCCAGGGAGCTGTTCTGCGTGTAGGCGAGCTCCTCCGGCTCGACGGACATTCTGTAGAGGACGTCCCGGCAGCCCCGCGTGTCGATCACCAGGAGGACCATGTTCGTCGAGTTCACCGGTTGGATTATGTATTTCAGGTGGTCGCAGCCCTTTATGCCCTCGTTCGGGTTGTCGTAGACGGCGTTCGACGACGTCACGCTTTTCAGACGGTATAGATCGACCTGAAACCATTACATCGTTCAGATTACAGTGCTTTCAATAAGATAATCTTTATTTTTTTCTTAAAAAGCATACTGGTTAATATCAACGTTTAGATTTCACTCCGACATTTCTCTTAAATTAATTAATTGCTTCATTAGTTACCTTCTGATCGCAAGGTTCAGGCCTCGTTCTCTTGATCCTGATCATGTGATCGTAGATCTGATCATCTTTAATTTCGGCAGCGGGCTTGTTAACGTTTTCGTTAAGGTTCTCCGATTCCATGGGAGGCTCTTCTGGTTCGACGATTTTGTGCAGCTCCATTTCCTCTTCATTGGCGTAAGCCAGAGCTTCGGCGTAGTCGTAGCCCCAGAAACCAGCTTTCGCCAGAGTAAAGGCGAGTTGGCCGTACAGCCAGGATGCAGCCATGGCCAATGTTTTTAAAGGCTGAAAAATTAAAGAATCACTTTAAAATTAGAAACACAGGGGCAGGTGGTTAATTTGATTTTGAATTAATTATTAAGGAAAAATTTAATTTTAGGGAGAACGAGCTGCTGGTCTCGCTCATATAACGCGAGATTGTCAGCTTCCTGTTTCCAACTGCAGTAAATGAATCAATTATTCAAAAAAAGCTGTTTTTATTCTTCGCTAAAAAGTTTAGCGAGAAATATTACCAATAAAATTCAAATTAGTTTATTTCCGTTCCGAATCGTCTCTACGATTAATGTCAGCGTTAATGAAACTATATTCAAATTCTCGTAAACCCGTCGCAGTCAAAGAATAGACAGAACGTATTATATGCAGAAAGTTCACTGAATAAAGGCGAGCGTTAATATTTAATGCAATCCAGGATCATTGGCCCGCACAAAAGCCAATGAAAAGCTTCGCACCGTGAGAAGGATATTTCCGTCGTTGGTCTCCTGGGTGTTCCTGAAGCAGACGGCCTGGTAGTCGAAGATGGTGATCTTCTCGAAGACCTCGCGCTCGACGAGGCTGTGCATCACGAGGCCGTTCACGTCGCCGAGGAAGCGGCCCGCCTTCCAGGCCTCCTTCGCCGCGATTATGTAGCCGTGATTGTCCACCAGGAAGCAGTCGATGTCGTCGTTGCCGCAGTTCCGCTCGCACTGGCTGCCGTGGCACGTGAACGTCGTGTTCTGGAAGAGGCCCTGCAGCGCCGTGTGCGTCATCTGGAAGCCGACCACTGCCGCCGGCGCCTTCATCGATTCGTTACCTGGGAAGCGTGAAAAGAAGGTAAAGGTTTTCTCTGTATCCTCGACCTCGGGTTGAACGAAGAGCGAACGATTCCGCTCGAACTCACCGACGAAAATGGCTCGACTGGCAGTAACGAGGGTGGAATTGGTCGCCCCGTCGTCGTCGATGGGTATCGAGAAGACGTAGCTCTCGGGCTGAACGTAATACTGCTCCACGGCCCTCTTGTACCATATCTCGTCGATCGCTCGCGGGTGCATCCTGCTGAAGTGGTCGGGAGGCGGCTCGCTGGGCAGGTCCGTCTCGTCCAGGGGGAAGTCCTGCCACCTGGTCAGTCCGCTGCGCGTCGCCACGAAGGCGAGCGTGTAGCCGAAGCGCTGATGAAACTCCGGCCTACAAAAGCACGCGTGAGTCCGTCGTTCCCGAGTTTACCTGGTTTTCATTTTTAGTAGGGGATTCTCAAATTTTTTTTTTTTAATTCAAAGGGCAGATAAAGTGGTTGTTTCGATCGATCAAGCGCTATTAAGGTACGGTTACTTGACTCTCAAGCTTTAGAATATATTGCAGCGGATATTTATCAAAGTATATATTAGGCTTGCAGTACCACATAATAAGTTTATTGAATTTTGAGAAAGGCGAGATATATAGTTAAAGTAGATATGCTGCGGAAGTTCTGAGAAACTAGCGCTTCTTTCAAATGGAATACAACTACGTTCACACAGTTTTACATGACGAGTCCAACAAACGAAACGGTGAAATAAAAAAATGGATTTTACATGCAGAGAAGCGAAAGTATAGTTTGATTTCGTTTGTTAGAGACGTACACAAGGCTAAGTAAGATAGATAGATGTCGGACAATTTCTCAGATCTCTCAATTCTGCTGTCGTTAATCACCTCTCTTCAATGCACATACCTTCGTACATTCTCTGTACTGCTCTTATACACGAAAAAAACCACAAAAATTTCGTTTGAAAAATAATCGTAACAGAAATATAGACGCATACCATATTCCAATTTACAAAAATCATATAGCAAAAATGGAATTTTCAGAAAAAAAAACTCACATCGAAACCATAAAAGTATATTATCATATATATATATATCGTATTATATCTGAAAAAATCAGAGAGGCATAGAGATAATATATAAAAAACAAAAACACAAGGCGAAAGAAAAACTTTCGAAAAAAGGCTTTTGCTTCCGAGAGAACACAGAGAAGTTTCAGCTCCACAGATTTTTTTTTCACAACATTCTCCGGTCTGGTATCAAAAATCTGAAAACTCGCAAAAAAGTGCTGTGCAACCGTGCGTAGAGAGACAAAAAACAAAGAACAAAAAATTTAAAAAAAGTATATATATATATAGATTACAGGTCATATATATTAATAGATTACAAAAAAAAGAAAAATTTTTCAAGGCATTAAACGAGAAAGAGAGAGAGAGAGAAAGAGAGAGGCAAACTAAAAAAAAATATATATAGACAGATATCGAGTGACAGTCAAAATGGCAAGACGAGAGAGGCACGCGACTGATATATCAAGTCAATATTATATACTCAACAGAAATAAAAAGATACTATATAAAAAATATATGTAAGGTGCGATCTGATGAGACGTTACCTGGACAGAAGCTTCATCAGCCTAGCTAAAGGTCTGCATGGCGTTAAAGTTGTAAGTTTTTATTAGTAAAGGAACAGGTGCGTGTCGTCGGTGCGTAAATCCCGACGAAAAAATAAATGTGAACAGTAATAAAAAAAGTTCAATGTCAAAAAACAATGAGAGAAAAAGTATAGAGTGTCGACGCGTGATTATACAAGTGCATAAAGAACTGTAAAACTGAAATGGTGCGAGCGTGCAATTCTCTCTTTTGGTGCGTGTAATAAAATGATATTTATAATATATATTCGTAACACACTCGTAATGTTAATATAAAACAGACAAAGACAGAGACAGACTTTGCGCTCGTTGCATCTTGAAGAATATCAAGCTACGTCTTTTCCCGATGCTCTCTTATGTCAAAAAAAACTTTACTTTTACGATCAAGAGTCGGTTATAACTTTATTTTTCAAGTTGCACGAGTTACTCGTTGAAGTAGACGGATTTTCCGTACGGGACACTGTCAATCCTCGCTGACACTCTGGGCTGACTTTCGTGTAATATATATATATTATATAATAGTTATAAATAGATTTATTATATTTATCTAGATTGCTGTGTAAGTTAATTGTAAGAGTCGGAAGAAAATCAAGTTGCATACCCTTTCTCGTTTCGACTTTTCGTGGGATCGGCGAACCATACGGTCATCATTGCATCGAATACCAGATTCAATACGAGATCCCTGTCGCAATAACGGGGATCTGTATTTTCATCCTTTTTCCCATTCTCTAAACAAAGAAAAATTCGTTACATCTGTGCAGTTTATATGGCTTGGAAATTTATTGGAAAAAAGAAAGTTAAGATTTTGCGATTTGACGAGAGATTACAGTATACTATTAATTTTTTTTATTTTTTATTGTCAGGTGTAGTAAAAACAGTAAAAACTTACGAGCAGATTGTTCAGAAGGCATCGTTCCCCATTTCCAGTTCGGCTCGGTGGCCTTTTTCAGAAAATGCTTCAGCTCTTCTTCCGGGCTGGCGAAATTGTAGACGTTCTCGAAGTGGTACCTAGAAAACAAGTCTCTGCTGTTTCATTCGCCTTGAACTCATCACAGATCAACAATCTTACGTAAATTTCAAATGTGCGAAAAAGATTCAAGGGCAATGTATATATAGAAAAAATGATTCTCAAATATGCTCTCTGCAGTAGAAAAAATTTCCAAAAAAAGTACATAACTAACAAAAAGCATCAACACGACAAAAACGAAAAAAAAAAAATTATAGATATACGAATTGAATTAATGAAAAGGGTATTTGAGTTTTTACGGGTTTCTCAGTGACGTCTTGTAGTGTTTGTTTATGGAGTGTTTGACCTGTTTCTTCCGTATGGATAATTTGTGTGCACCCTTGTGGTGTGATCTGGAAAAAATGTGTTTGCTTTCCTAATCTAAAATATCCAATTTTGTAAAAAGAAAAAAAAAATCAAAACAAAATTCATTAATTTTTGTTTTCGAAAAAACTTTTTTTTTGCCAATTTATCGCCTCGACTGTATTACATTCAAAAATCGTTCTCATGAATCAGGATTGCAGTGCAAGTAAAATGAACTTTGTACAAAAACTATACTCACTTGCAGTAAAGCCAATCCGGATGTACTCGCCAGTTACTGCCCTTGAAATAATCCTCAGCGTTAATGCCAGCTGTAAATTTAAAAAGTTCAGATCCATAAGTCAATTATTGTATTAAAATACGGCCAAAGTTCGATTAATTAATTTTGAATCTATTATTACATATTGCACGAGAAGCGCGAATGAATCCAATTAGTAAAATTTAATTTCGAAAAAGCTCGAATTTTTCGATTGAATGGAAAAGTTGTTCGACTTGATAATGACAAAAGTTGATTACCATCGAAAGTCATGCGGCGCACATCTCTGGGCGCATGAACGCGGTACGTAGCTTCTGTATTGTTGTACAAAGGTAAACTGACGACTACCGTGAACGGCGTGTTGGCGATCCTGGTCGAATGGTACTTTCTCCTCATTTTGCCGACGCGTTTCTGAGGAATAAAATTCAAGTTGATTCGTAGGCAGTTTCGTGGAACGAGAAAAAAAAAATTGCTTCGTTTTATACTCACCAGATTATCATAATGATACTTTGTATGCAGGTACACGTCGCTGTGGTTCTTCTGGTTGATGACATCCTCCCTGAACTACAAGACATTTTAGGATGTTAGAGGGTGCAAAAACGTTTTTTCGCTTTTTTACAAATTTTTCTTACCGTCAAAAGTAATTCATTAAATTCTCTGGAAATTTCGTCGCCTTCTATCAGTTCAACCTCTGCCATATCAACACTGTTATAGGCGGGTTTCAAAATTCCTTGAAACTGAAAAAATTGAAAATTGAATATTAAGTCAAAATTTCAAGGGAAAATCACTGCTCAATTTAAGAAAGTAACTCACCACTGGTCTGAGATCTGGATGAGTAAGAATATAACCATTGTTGGTTACGATGAATGCATAACCATGAACGCCCAACTATAAATAAACAAATTATATTATTTTTAATTGTCATGAGATAGATTGAAAAAGGATTCTAATTAATTTACCATATGGGGCATCATAAGTTGTTTGATATCGTCGACCGGGACGTCTGTTCCGGCAACGCCGAGCAAATTCGCTATCCTCGTCTGCAAATTTGAAAAATGGCAGTTCGATTACCCAAGTTTATACTAATAGCGGTGTCGACTTCGACAACGAGATTGCCGCGTTTGTACAAACGCAGCCTCGTTGTCCATCGTCGACGATCCGCAAAATTAAAAGCTTGTAACTACTGTTTCTCTTTATCCACAGAAAAAAATATAAATAAACTATTAAATTCTCTAGATTAATAATAATAAATTGTTCTAAGTAAACCACACATCTCTAGATTAATCAACGAATAAAAGTAACTATTGCAATTGTAATTAATTTAAATACGGCTCTTAAGACAGCCACTTGGGTGTCTATTTATAAGTATATATTTATATACGATCAACTATTTTAGAACTCACTACTATTTTAATACTATATTATAGTAAGGACAACAATAAATTATAAATATCAAAATTTCTTATAGAATACGTTAACTAGCCTAAAAAATTCTTCATCTAAATCAAAATATATATAGCGTAGTCTGTTTTCAATCCAACAACCAAAGTTTTTACTTCAGCTTTAAAAAAATGTATATTGCAAGAATTTTGGAATTAATGGTTGGTGAATTGACGTTATTACCATGTTTTACACTACTTTACTAAAAAAATTTAGCAGTCAAAACTATGTATATATGTATAATGTACGATCAGTCGAGTGGTACTTTTGAGAATCTTTTTCAAAACAAAAATACGTATTAATAATTGTAAAAAATGTACAGATTGTTAAAAAATTTTTATAAAAAACCACTGCAACATCATCTACTTTATTGACTGTTAATTAAAAAAAAAAGTCGTTACGAGGATCAGCAATTGCCTTGCTGACAATCAAATTGGGATGTTAAAACCATTTTATCATGACTACTCGTAAAAACTTGAGGGCACAGGGTAGTCTAATTATATATATAACTCTTTCCTAAAAAATCTCCTACCTAAATCTCTCAACTAAATCGCAGTAATAATTTTCTAAAATATTTAATAAATGAGAAATAGACGAACGTGGACCTAAAATATTACTACGCTCTCTTCCACTTCGCATTTTCAATAAACAAAAAAAGTCCAAAAAAAAAAAGACAGATTCAGATCGTTTCTTCTATTCTATAAAAAAAAGCTTTTAAAAATGCGAAGTAAAGTAGCTAGTATGAACGAGCATAATAAGGGCAAAGATGATACAGGGGTACTATATGCATCGAAATCAACTTGTTGCTTTTGCTTTGTTTTTTTGTTTTTTTTTTTTAAACTGCCAACCTCTCTCGTCTGTGTAACCCAGTAGGCGTTTTTCACCAGCACCTGCTCTGTGATGTTCTGCGGACAAATAGGGACTTGAGACAATCCCACGATATGTTCATCGTTCGTATCTCGTTTAGGTACTGTTATTGGGAGATACTTTTTAAGGATCTTTTTTTTCAGAGGGTTTCGTGACGCATGCAAATGAACGACGGTGATTTTATGAGAAAAAAAGAAGTCTTACAAATTCGTTGATTTTTAGCGAATGTCAAAAAAGTTTACTGAAACTTGAGGATTTTGATTTTAAGTATGTTAGTAGGTCACAATGTAGAATTCAAGTGCAGTAAGTGGGTCACGGTATTTTTGATCTTTTCACAATCTTATTTTGATGTAATAATATTTGTTTGATAAGTGACAATTTATTCATTTAAAAAAAAGACAATTAATTTAATAGTGCAAATTTGCCAATTGATCACTTCGTGAATTTGGGAACGGAAAGTGGAAACTTACCGCGTTCTCGCGACGATCGAACACTGGCATACTGACCGACGTCATCAGCTTATATTTGTACATGTCCCCTGCGAGATTGGGGTGCTTTCTCATTCTTTTGACGTACTGAGCCAATTCCTTTTCCAGGTACATTAGCTTCTTATTCCTGCGAAAGATCCAGTAGCGCTCCTTCTGGTCGTACCGTTCCTTTTTGTCCCACAACCAGTCCGTGATCTTTGGATCGGCAATGTCCGCGTAAACGGGTGTCCATATCGTTGGGTGTATCGTTAAATTGAGTACCAATGGCCTAGCCATTACTGCTATGTAATTCAACACCTAGAAATAACCATATGATTGATTTACAGTCGTATACACTATTCGGAAAATCAGCCAATTCGACAAGTGTGTGTCTCACCTGTTCCCGAACTTCTGCCAAAGTGGACAAATGCACGAAGTACCCTCTGTTGGCACAAGCCATCCACCTGGAATCCCTGACATCGGCGACCTCGCGGCCAATGAGGTACGTGAAGATGCGAACTGGCATGTCGGCCATGTCGGGGTTGTCCGGATTGCTGAACCAGTTGTAGCGCTGGAAAATCTCCTTGTAGTTGTCGGGCACTCCGTCGGTGACGAGCATTATGGCCTGGTTGCAGCAGGCTCCGCGCCTCGTTTCTCGAAAGTCCTCGAGGAGCTCGAAGGCGTAGGTGAGGATCATCGAGAAGTTGGCTATCTGCTCGGTTTTCATCTCGGAGATGCCGTTTTTCAACTCGCGAATGTTGGCCAGGTTGGCTTGGACCAGGCCGTCGCCGAAGCACGGGACCACCTGGAGGAGAGCAAGTAACGCGGTTAGAATGCTAATTCAAGAAATTAATCGACCGAGGTGAGTACGAAGATATGTAAAAGGGACTGTAGCTCACCCGCTCCGTGAAGTTCGAGAATTTGAAAATATTGACGTAATCATTATTGCCAAGCGTATCCAGAATATTATTAACAACGTGTCTGGCGATCTCCTTCCTCATCCCGGTCATGCTGCCGGACGTGTCGACCAGAATGAGGATATCCTTGGGACTGGTCGCCGCCTCGATGTACCAGCTCCTCGTCCGGCAATCAAACAGATCCGGGTCATGGGGATCGCTGCCGTTGGGCTTCCAGAGCATGGCTGGGTACTGCCTCATGAAGCCGGTCGAGCTGCCGAAGTACTGCCAGGACAGCGAGGCGTCCGTTTTGTAATTGTTCTTGAACGTCTCGTCCAGCTCCTCCGACCATCGGATCGCCCTCAGCGACTCCTTGGACCTCCCGTAGACCGTCGTCGGCACGTGAACGGCCGAGTAATTCAGGTTGACCTCGCCGTCGAAGTGCTCGTTGTAGCTGACGGTGACCGTCGACGAGTTCTTCGTGTCCTTGTACCAGTAGTGAGCGTCGTCCGGCTCCCGAGGCGTCGTCATCATCGAGGCTGCCAGCGCCGAGGACTCGGCCACGTCCATTATGCGCTAAGGAGTTTATGGAAATAAGCTTACTATTGAATTGTTTTAGAGTAAACTGTGTTTGGTGCGCGCCGACTACTGGCGAAGGTTTACGACGCTAATTTCTTCGCCGTTAAATCTAATTTTGTAAGGTAGATTATTGATTTTTTAGGACAGTTACCCCGGCTGAAAATATTAATCATTTCGAGTGGTTGGAGCTTCAGTTAAATTATTTCGTTAATAGAATCTATATTTAAAACTATAATGCATTTAGTTTTCTTCTCTCCGAACATTCGAATGGGATTAATTTTAAAATTTACTTAAACGTTAGTATTTAAATATACTGACCCGTATGGCATCCACTTTGGAATTCATCATCTTTTCGATCTTTTTGGCAATGGTTTCAACGAGGGCTTTGCCGTCGTTGATTTTGATTTCAACATCTTTGTAATTCTCTTGAAACTTTTCTACGTTCGTCACATAATTTCCAAGTTGCAGAAGCTCAAAACTAACTTTATCCGACCATAGCTTGACACTGTAAAATAAAGAGTATTTTATTTAATAAATTTTATGTTAAAAGTAAAAAATAGCTTCCAGACCCATGTCGCAATTTTATCGAGGCACCAAAAGTGTTTCAAGTTTCAGCGAATCAGTAGTAAAACATAAACACAATTTACCGTTCTTCATCGGTTTAATTATCATAACGAAAACAAAAGTGAACTCAATAAAGACATTATATTATACAAGTAAGATGTTTAAAGAAGGCCTCGAACAATGCATAAGTGGACCGTATCAGCATTGCAAATTGCAAACGTGCGATGCAAACCTTGCTCTAAAATTATCTTACGGAAATGAATCATCGATTTTTCGTCAAAATTATTTACAATCCTTTTGCACTAAGGGTCATTTATAAAAGCCTGTTTTACATAAAAGATAACGTATCGTTTTTTCGCTCATCCAAGCTGCGATCTGAATAATTTGTTTACACTGGCTAAATTTTGAAGACTCATCATTTTAAATGGAAATCAATTTTAGATTTTTGATCTAAAACTAAGCACTTTTATTTTGATTAGAATAACTGAATTTATGTTTATATGTAAACTCGCTGTAAAGCATTTCCCCTTATTTATTAATAATACGATAAAAAAGTGCTTAGACATTGTCGGGTATGGATTTTTGCATATATTACGATGTTCGAAAAAATGTTATTCATCGTTTAACAATAAACCGCCGTTTTATTATCAAGTCGGCCGGAATTTTCGAATCCGTAACCGCGATTAATTCCTTTTTATCATATCGTATATCCTATATAGGTTGCAGGATTTCCTTCGTCACTTTATCTTTAATAAAAACAAGTTTTTTTTTTAAAAAGTAATTTTTTTTTATTGATAATACAAATTAAACTAAAAATAATAAAAGATCAAAAACTTAAAGTTTGTTTGCGATTCTCCAAACAAAACTACTGTCGAAGCCGTGACTTTTTCCCCAATCGTCGCGTCAAAACCAACAACTTCTCAGACCGGTTGATGTTCCAAAATTAACTTCAGTCGAATTTTTCTTTTTCGAAAACTTTAAAATCATATAGGTATTTCTCAACACCGCAGTTGCGTGTAAAGTTGCCGTTGTAAAAGTTTGGAAAGTAGAATGGAACGGAACTCTCGGAGAGTTACACTCTGTATCCGACTGCTTAGAACTTTTTAAATTATTGCAGAACTTTTCGCGCAATTTTAATGTTCGTCAGTATAATAAATTTCGTCAACTCTCGATGAAATCCTGGATGCAGATCATAAAGTCTTATTATTATCCGAAGAAACGAATTCAGCTCGAAAGCTTTCAGTGATCGTTTACATCGACTCGATTGATAAACAAACCTTTCCAATCGCTGAATATCGAAGGGCCTAACCCATCCTTAGTTCACCGACTTGAAGCACACAAAGTTCTGTTAATACATAAAGCTCGGTGAAAAACGCATTAATCGCAAAGGTCCCTCTCGACAGAGCTTGCGCGCGTGCACAAAAGGCGTGCGCGCGAATTTTCGCGAAAACACCGAGCTGCGTGCGTCGAGGCTAACCGAGTAAAATCGGCGGCTATCGATTGATGACACAACGCTTAATTAAGCTCATCATCGGCGATCGATCGTCCTCTCTGTCTCTCTCTCTCCCTCCGTGTCCCTCTCGCCGCAGGACTCGCTAACACGCAGACCTACATCTCTCGCGGGGTGCGAATCGATGCGGGCGATCCCACTCGGTCCGCGCGCGTTCGGCCAATCGATACGGTTGACTTACGTGCTGACGGAGATGCTGTCGTCGGCGCGGCCGGGCAGCAGCACGAGCAGCAGGAGAACGAGGGGCTGCATGCTGCCTGGCTGCTGCTGCTAGCACGGCATCGGGCCACTTTGTCCACGTCGGCGGCGGCCTGCCTGCCTTTTATTGATCGGTCCGCGCAGCGCTGCCGAAGCGGTTCCACACACACACACACAGACACCCACACCACGAGCGTCTGTCGCTCTCTTTCCGACTGCGAGGCCTACACTGAACGGTAGCGCACTGCTGGAGCGGACGACGACTGCCCGACGAGAGCTTGCGGAGGAAGCGAGTCGCGCAGGCGCCGCTCGCTCGGGGGAGACTACCCCTATGCGCAAGCTTCGGCCGGAGGGGCGAGGGACAGCTGACTTTTTTTCCTAGCTTTTCACTCTCGCAGCTTTTGTTGTTGTTGTTGCTGCTGTTGGGGAGCGAGTGTGATGTCTGAGCAATTTGCCTGAGTAGTCGCTAATCTATTGTCCTCTCTTGTGAAGGATTTCTTTATTTTAGGCTATTTTTAGACGTGCTTCAATGCGGAATAAGTTTGATAAATTACGTACCTTCGTATGATACTTTTCTGTATGATTTATAAAATTTAGAAATAATTTTTCGATTTAATGAGAATTATAAATTACCACAAATTTCAACAACAATAAAACTTTTATTGTTCTTTCATTAACAGATGCATGTATAGATTATAAATTATCTTATAAACTTTTATAATAAATTAAATAAATTAATAAACAAATGCCATTCAAAGAGCTTCGATATAAAACTTTAAATTCACATCGAGTGATAAAACATTTGTATTTCATTATTTTTTAGACTAAAATAACATAAGTATAAAATGCTTTTACGTGTACAATGTAGATAATATTTGTATATCTATATTTTTGTGCTTTTCCATAACTCACACGTTTCATTCACCATTACGAATAATAAACAACGAATATTGATCCGCTTCCGAGAATACATCAATTATTATACGCCTTGTTATTATCTTTTTGACAGTTTAATAGACCATTTTGTTAGTACATTTACGATTACTTGTGTTACTTAAAAAGCAAGTAATTTTTTTTTACTTTTCAAAATCAAATGCTTTTAATTAGAAAAAATAAATTTAACGTTTTCTTATAAGTATTTACAATTTTTTATGACATGAATGGTCAGAACTATACGAAAAACTAAATTTTTAAAATTTGGTCTCATCTTTGGCATCAAACTTTCATTTCCGACACTGCAATTCTAAACCGAGGGCTTTCGTTAAAAAAAACTAATAAAAGATACAAAAAAACCTTCTGCGAAACTAATTTCCGTAAAAAAGATCATTAATTAAGTACTTATAAAGTCTTACCTTCCGTGAACAAAGGCCGCTATATCGTAAATGCCGCGAGTAATATCGAAATGCAATGACTTAAACGTATACTTTGAGAAAAGAATCAGAAAAACTTGGGCAAACTGCCGAGAGCCGCGGCGAGTAGCAGAAGCGCCGAGACCCTCAGAGCCGCGCCGCCGCCGCAGGCCTCGATCTCGTCCTCGTCCTCGTGCCAGGTGAAGCAGTGCTCCAGCCGCCGCCTGAAGAGGCTGTTCAGCGGTATCTTGTGGCAGGGGAACTCCGTGATGTTGCCGTCGACTTCGTACGGGAAGATCTCGTAGGGGGACACGTCCATGCGGTAGTAGCAGCTGCTCCGGTCCGTTTTTACGATCACGAGGAGGAGGTTCGTGTGGGGGACCTAGAAAAAGTTTTATTGCCGGTAATAATGTCGCGGACGAGGGATTGACGAAAATACACGTTTTATTTCTATTTTCGAGAGATTCATGGGGTTTTTGTATTTCGGAATAAATTTGCATTAAAAATCAGTATATTTAAATGCACGTTTGATTAAACACGGGATTAATTATGAAAGTCGTATTACTTACGCATGTTACCGACATTACAGTTTCCTAACTTCTTCGAATTTATTTTAAAATTTTCGAAAATATTTTTTTGAAGTACCATTCTTTTCATAAACAAGAGCACTAATTGTATGTACAAAGCGATATTTTCGAAAGTTACAAATTAATATTTAGAAAGTTAGGAAACTGTAATGCCAGTATTTTACTCCATTACTGCGGAAAAAATTCGAGTTATTCTATTTTTTTCAGTATTATTGATTATTTAAATTAAATTCAGTAAATAATTAATTAGTTGAATATAGTAAATTTTTTAGAGCGGAACAATCTTAAATTTTGCATCATTTATCTTGATAAGAAACAAAGAATTATTTTTAAGGTCAATAATTTTTTCTAACGTCATCGTTTCGAAAACGTAAAAAATCGTTTCGAAAAAGAAAGAAAATATGACTATGACTTACACGTTGAGCGTAAAAGGGCAAAGCGCAGTCATCGGGCTCGTTGGTGAAGCCCCTGCCGAAGTTGGTCTCATTGACTATATACAGTGTCATTTTCATGTCACAAGGCCTGCTGTAGCGCATCTTGTGCATCTCTGGTGGTTTTTTAAAGTCAGGTTCCTCCTCCGGAACTTCTTCCTGACCGAAGGTGGTTGGCAGTTCATGTAGCTGAGTGAGAAGCATGATGAATCTCGCCAACAGCCATGTTACAAGATTCCATACGTAAACGAATGGATTTTTTAAAATACTGGCAGCACTTTCGAATCTCTGTGACAGAAAGGTATTTATTAAGAAATATTGATTAAGAAATAAAAAAAGTTGCTAGAATATTTATGGTTTAAAAATCAATACTACTTTACAAAAATAAAAATATTTTAGCTGTTCTATTTTATTTACTTCGGAGCCCTGTTGCTTCTTCTTAAAAAGCAGCTGAATAAACAACATTCGTTAAACCATAAGACGCGAAAGCACAGTTGTGAAAATTGCACAACAAACTCTATTAGCATATTCAAAGCGATTCTCCAGCATTGAAAATTCTCACTATAAAATCCAAGCTCATAAACTATCGGTTCTCCTCTAGAAATGCAAAGCAGTGATCCGCAAGTAACTCGTCGCTTCCTCGCTCCACCCGGAAGCAATATATCCCAGTGCATCGCAATACTCACGTAATCGTAGCAGACGGCGAGGTAGTCGTAAATATCGACGGCCTGGAAGAGGCCCTGCTGGACGAGTCGGCTCATGACCGGGGCGGTCTGGTCGAGCGTGCCGAAGAACTTGCCCGAGTCGTGGTTGTTGGCCTCGGAGATGACGATGTAGCCGTTCTGGTCGATCAGGTAGCAGTCCACCACGTGGCTGTTGCAGTCCATCCCCGGGATCGGCACGCGTTCGCTCACTATTCGCAGGAACTGCTCGTACAGGGCGGTCATCGGCAGCTGGAAGCCCACCACTCCGGCGGCTGCCTTCGTGCCGTTGTCGCGGGGGAAGACGCCCAGGGAGATGGTCACGGTGGCGTTTAGACCGGACTCGAGCTCCTTTATCGGCGGCACTTTTAGGACAAAGTTTTTAAGAGTCCATTATTTTTTATTTTTGCTTGGCTAGCAAAAGCCCAAGATTCGAAAATAAGTTGATAGAATGGCAAAATTGCATTAAAGAGTTAATAATAAATGTAAAAAGGTTTCAGGTACGTTTCCGTTATTGACTTCGTTATACAGAAGTGAAATTTGATTTTCTTGAAATAACCGCGTCTTCGCATTCGGTTTCCAATAAAATTTTTAAGTCCAAACGACAATTTTATCACCGAACGTAATTCCGAATCGTAATTCGATTCGACGTCCCGTCGCTCACCAGTAATAGAAATGCTCTCGGGATCGATCTCGTTCTGGAATATCGCCCCTTTATACCAGGGCTCGTCGAGGGCCCTCTTGTGATTGGCGAACTCGCGTATCCTGTCCTCCATGTTCTCGGCGTTGGCGTTCTCTATCCTCTGCCACCTGGTGAGTCCGCTCTGGGTCGCAACGAATCTCAGGAATATGTCGTATCGCTTGATGAGGTCGCGCTCGGACTGGTAGTTGGCCCTGAACTCGCCCGAGAAGCTGTCGTTCGTCGCATAGGCGTCCATTATCAGGAGCTCCATCAGCTCCTTGTTGCAGTAGTGATCGTTGCGGTGACGATCGTAGTCCTGCTGCTCCTCCTCGAGGTCGTCGCTGCCGCAGTCCGGCTGGTAGTCGTCGGACTCGACCTCGCTGAGGTCCGGATTCGAACACTTGACGGGATCGGTGTTCTGCGGGGTCTTTTCGGCAGAAAACGTTATTTTTTATAAAATAAGATTGCACGCAGAGAATTTTTCAATCAAAATTGAGGGACATTGCGAGTTATCGGATTGTTTTTAGATTATTTTACTATAAAGCGACAGAAAATTTTTCTTAAAATTTTTAGAAAAACTGGGCGGGTGATTAATTTTGTGTGTTAAAGTACTGTTGTATCAGTGTATCAGTGATTTTTATCGATGTTTCATAATACTTATCAATAAGACTGCAAAAAAAATCTTGAAATTACCAATAAAATAATAAAAAATGCTAATTTAAACGTGTAACAGACAAAGGTAAATGAAAGTGAAATTTTTTTGCAGGAAATCACCTTAACGGTCGGATCTATCTTGGCGTAGGCCTTGTATTGTTCAGGATAGCGTTCCGCCTCGCTCATCGAGAAATTGCCGACGACCTTAAGAAAGTGGCGCAACTCATCCTCGGGCCTGTCGAATTCATGACCCTCGAGATAGTGGTAGCGACAATAGACCCACTCCGGATGGATGCCCCAGTTCTCGCCCAGGAAGTAGTCGGAGATGTTGCGATTTCTGTACCTTTCAATTTCCTTGTTTACCTAAAATTATTTTTTTTTCTTATTAATAAGAAGCTTTTTAGGGATGTTTTATTAAAGTTTTTGAAAGCCAAATTTTAATATGACTTTTAATAAATTTGTAAAAAAGAATGTGATTAAAGATTTTAAAGGATGACTTATAATTTATAGATATTTACGTATAATTAATTAACTACTTAATTGTCGATTACAATCAACCGATACTTCCAGATTTCGACGTGATTTTCTGCAGGTAATTGGAAGCTAAATAATTCATTTTTGAATGCTGGTTAATACCTTCTATCAAGATAGAGCTTAGACAGATAATTATACAAAACTTTGATGTAAGCGAAAAATTTTAAATTGTAACAATGATATGGCAAATCGTATCTCTCGATCAATCGATACTCTCCCTATGTTATCGCAATGTAAATTTCTGGAATGAAATACAAATATAAATACGCGTTTTTTCTCAGAATTCGCCAAAACTAAACGTTTGAAACGTAAAAAGCGCGATTTCACGTCTATTACTACGTCGCACAGACACACTTAAAAAAAAACTCGTTACGTTCTCACCTTAATGTAGTACCTTCCGTATTGCGGCAGAACGACGGCGATGCCGAACGGAGTGAGCGGCAGTGCGGCGTAAAAGTAGTCGCGACTTTCCAAAGTGACGCGCCGGTAATCGTCGTAATGCAGCTTCACTTTTACTCCTTTTTTCGAGCCGCACTCGTGATTGACCAGAGCTCTGCGGATTTCCGTTATCTCCTCGCCCGGCTCCCTGCACAAAAGGAGGATTCCCGGTGCACCGTTAGCGGAATTGGCTTTTTCAGCGGATTGAAATTATGCAATTGCTGGGATGGGACGCGCTTGTCACGCTGAGGAATTGGGTTTTTACCGCGTGTTTTAAGAACTGTTGAAAGAACCCAGTCTGGGGTAACTTTCTCTTTTTAATATTCACTCGTGCTTCTGAATATTATGCAATATAATTTCAGCGGTGTAAGATTGAATCGTTTGTTTTCAAATTTTATTTAAAAAGAAATAATAATAAACAACGATCCTCACCTGGGCCCTTTACCATCATCTAAAATTTCCACCTCCGTCAGATCAATGCTATTATAATTCAATTTCAATTCTCCCTTGTAATCAGGCTTGAGTGCCGGGTGCAGCACGACGTAGCCGTTGTTGGAGACGATGAACGCGTAGCCGTTTACGCCGAGTTTGTAGGGCAGCGTGAGCTTGCGGATGTCCTTGAGGGGCACGTCGGTGCCGACGACGCCGAGGAGGTTCGCGGTCCGCTTCCCGTCGGTGTTCTTGTTGCCTTTGTGGTCGAACACCGGAATGCCCACCGACGTCAGCAGCCGCTCGCGCCAGGCTATTTCGTTCTTTTTCGAACCCGGACTCTCCACCTCGATTTTGTCCTGCAGTCGTGCATTTTCCTCTTTTAGTGTTGATTGACATCGGGACTTTGTGGAGGGAAGGTAGAGAGGAGGATGCTGTAGGTGGAAATTAACTGGATCGCTTTCGAAAAATTTTATTCTTAATTTCCACCTGCATACATAAATTTAAGGAAATTGAAGAATTTCAAATAAGATCGTGATCCGTCCCAAACGATCACGGTTATAAGGCATTGAAAATACAAGTTTTCTTAAAAGGAATTACAAGGATTCATGCTAAAAAGTTTTACTTAAAGTTAAAAAACTAAAAAAATTTCTATCACACATGATTAAGTCAGTTATGTACTACTCAACTAAAACTAACTTCTAAATAAATTAGCAAACAATCTTACGATTTACGTAATCGTACCATAGTGCTAAATAATGTATAAGCATTTAAATATTTATAATTTAAACTGTAATACACGTCAACCTTACAAATAATACAAAACACTGCTAGGTACTAAAAATACTCTAGGTAAAACGTGTAAAAACCAAACCAAAATTAGTGCTGGTACTAATTGTTCTTTATTTTCTCAAACTACGTGTATTTTAATAATCTAAATAATTGTTGTTCTCTACGTGTTTCGTCCAATGGAAGTGAATGATTGTTAAAGATGAAAGAGGATTAGGAAAAAGCATGTTTGGGATCGCCAAAGAATTAAAGCCAATCAAAACTTCCGGGGTTATCAAACGCAACTGCAGCTGAAATGTACAATTTCTGCCTGATCATACCTCGTCCGTAACGTCCACGCCATCGTCTACGAATTTCGGGTCTTTCGAGATTGGCATCGTATTTTCTTCGCGCTTCATGCAAAAATTTCATGAAAGTAATGTTTTTTTACTACCTAAAGTATATCTTTTAATGATAAAAATTTATTCAAAATTAATTGTTAGACAGGGGGAAAAAATTATAAAATTATTAAAAAGTGTCTTGGTATAAAACTTGTGTACTAAATTAAACGCATTACATTGCGTTAGATAAAAAATGTTTACCATTAAAATCTATTTGATGGATAAAAAATATGAATAGCCACATTTTTATCTTCCTAAAGTCTTTATACCAAAAATAGCCCCCAAAATAGTAAAAAAAAACCTGAAGACCTAATAAAATCTCGTTCAATTCCCATCGCACCCGCACGTGCCGTCTCCGACGTAGGTACACGCTTATCGCATACGATTGCGCGTCGTTATCCAACACCCGAGGTGGCGCGCGTCGTCCGAGGCGTTTTATCTCGGCGTCATTTTCATTTTTTTTGCAAGCTGCGGGACACGCGTGAGCGCAAATACCTAACTGACATAATCGCGAGCGCGACTGAATTACGGTTGCCGCGCGCGGGTAATCGGACGCCGCTGCCGAATTCTCGGGCGATTCTCGAGCTAACGGTTTTTTCGATTCTGTTAGCTCGCTTACCTCGATGAGTGGTGAGAATATGAGCGAATTGTTAAATGAGCGTCCGTCTGGATGCTTTACGATCGTGACGATTTGTCTGGGTGTATATTGTTTTGGGATTGATTTTTTATGATTCGTGTATTTGTTTTGTATAATCTGGCTGGGAGAGTTTGAATCTTGATTCGGGAGTTACTTACTGAGGAGAGATAAGTAATATCGAAAAACTCTTTAAGGATCTTTTGATCCTTTTGAATATCGCATGAAAATAAAAGCATTGATTATTTAGGCTAAAAATTATGAGATTCTTGTTTTTTGGTTGAGTTTAAATATCTTTGACGTTAATGGTTTAACTTTAAAATGAAGTTAAGTGTATTTACGCTTCTTGCAATTTCTTTCACTAAATAAGTTATATTAAACATTTTTGACGCGTTAGCTGTTTTAATGATGTTTTTAGGCACGAAAATGTCTTTGACTTTACAATTCAAGTAAAGCGAAGGTCAAAGCTTTGGGTCTACTGAAAATAATTTTTTTATTTTCTACATTATTCATCGAAAGCTTAGTATTTCATTTTACGGTCTCGTAAGTTTCACAATGATGCAACTCGCCTTTTCATTGCAAACTCTCTTGAAAACTATTTCAGACCCAAATAATAAAGTTAATTATAAATTTCAAAATTGTATACGAAATTATACGGACGTTAATTTTTAACGGAACAGCAAATAAAAATTCTTTCCTCGTTTATAATAATTTTCTGTAAGATAAACCGACGTTACTCCATCGATCGGAAGGCAACGAAATGAGCAGCTCACCGATATATCGACGTAGGCGTGAGTCCAGACGACTGGATGGACCTTCCCGTAAAGCACGAGAGGCCTCGCTACCACAGGAATGTACTTGAGCACTTGCTCGGGTACCTCGGCTTGGGTGTGTATGTGCGTGTAGTAGCCTCTATTCAGGCAGGCCATCCATTGAATTTCGCGAACCTTTGTTACCTCCTGACCCAACAAGTACGTGAACACGCGCACGGGCACCGTGCCGTTCTCTAGCCAGTTCCACTCTTGAAATACCTGCAAAATTTTCGTCTCTTTGTTTTGTCTCGTTAAAAGGACTAGGAGATGCTTGTTGGAAAAAAGCGATTTAATCTTTAGCTTCCGAAAATGAATGCGTTTTGGTCGTTCAGTAAATCTTAAAACGAAGTTTGTTTTTAAATTCTTTGACTCTCGAAAAATCTCAGCCAGAGAGATAATTTTGTTTTTCGTAATTTCTCAGCGACTATTAATATCTGTCGACCAAACAAGCAATTTGCAACGCGAATTATAACGCTTCGTCGGAGTCAAAGCAAACTGCACAAAGAAAACTAATTTGCATTCGCGGAGAAAAAAAAATAGACGAAAATAAAAGGCCGCTCGAAAACGCGCGCCTCGCGCATATAGGGGAATCCAACGGATACCTCGGTAATATTAGAGGCGATGCCGTCGGTAACGAGCATGATGAGCTGATTGCAAGAGAGGTCGGGGCCGCAGCGCGACTCGTTCCGGTAGTTCTCGAGGATCGTGAAAGCGGCGGTGAAGGCCTCGGTGATGTTGGACACGTTCTCGGGCTTCATCGTCTCCATGTCCATGTTGAACTTGCGCACGTTCTCCGGCGTCGCCTGGACGAGCTTGTCCTTGAAGCACGGCACCATCTGCTGCGTCCTCTGCGTGAAGTTGAACACCGCCACGAAGTCGTTGTTCGACAGAGTGTTCAGGATCGTCGCCACCGTTGCCTTTGCTGAGGATACACATTTATTTATTATAGAATTTCTCTTTTTTTTTTAATTGGAGCGATATACTCTTCGAGTGGAGCTTTGTAAAACGCTCGAGTCAAAATTTTTAATTCTATCAACAAGATGATTTTTCATTCGATTAACGGCTTGATAAAATCGAAATTTATTTTAATTTGAGATAGCAGATGTAGGTCAGACAAAATGAATTAAGGAGATCGTTGATTCACTCATTACGTGCAATAAGCATTGTGGTATATAACCTGATGATAATTGATAAAGCAAGTTTTTACTAATTATACTTCTTTTAAGATTTCTATAGGGAACAATTAAAACATTTGATTGACTGATAACGTGAAAACAAAACAACCTTTTTTTCACAAGAATCGAATAAAACATTGCAAGCTTGCATTCGAAAAAAATTTTCTTCGTTGTGTAACATTCATAAATAAAAAGAAATTTTTTTATTATTTCCCCAAATTAAGTTACTCAATGAAATGATCAATACCATCTCCTCCAGCTTTACCTAAAAAACTGCAACAAACGACAAAGGCTACCCTGTCCCCCAAACCACGCTCCACTAACCCCGTCCTCCTTCCGGCAGTTGGTTCGCAACGCGAATCTCACAGTACAGTTACCGAAAAAGCATATTGGCTCCCTTTGAAAGCTCCCCGTCGCTCACCGATGGTGTTGCTCATGCCGGTCATGCTGCCGCTGTTGTCGACGAGTATGACCATGTCCTTGCTGCAGGTCGCCGCCTCGATGAACCAGCTGCGAACCCGGCAGTCGTAGATGTCGGTGAGCTCGCGGCCGTCGGCCTTGGTACCGACCGGCCAGCGCATCGCCGGGTACTGCCTGAGCATACCCGTCGTCGAGCAGAAGTACTGCCACATGAGGGCCGGATCCGAGCGGTAGTTGTGCTTGAAGATGCGGTCGAGCTTCTTCGACCAGTCTATCGTCTCGGCGACCCGCGGCAGCATGTCGTAGACGTTCGTCGGGATGTGCACCGAGGAGAAGCTCGTGTTCACCGAGACGTTGTTGAAGTGCGTGTCGGGCTCCAGGTACATGTGGCTGTCGGGCAATGCGAGCTTTCAACTTGGGGATCCGATTCTTTTTTATGTTAGTTAAGTGTTTTACTGGCTTTTAGATTTTGAGCAAGAATTTTAATACGTTTGAGTAAATATTTTGCTTTGATACAGATAAATTATGTCATTAGTAAAGTTATTGTTAAAGATGTCTTTTTATATGTTTTTAATGAAAGCAGCTTTATTTTTTTTCACATCTTTTACCGCTTTTGTAATCCAATCGTGTTTTATTTCCAGCGAGATCTCAAAACGTCTACTAAATTTTATCGAACTACATAGAGAAACTTGACAGTTACGTTAAGCACTAAATTTCGCTTCACAACTCGAAGTGCGCCATCAGTCACGGCGACTTCCACGGTGTCGGGAAAACTTTTACGTCTCCCTATATATTCCCCGCAAAAGAGAAATATCAACCAAACAAATGTTTTCTCACAGGTAGTGTTGCTCGCCTTTCTTCTCCCTGATATTTTGGGGTATGTTGGAGGTCTTGAATACGCCGTCGTCGGTGACGTTGCTGTACTTCGCCGAGTGGTAAGTGAAGTTGCTCGTGAAATTGCCGTCCCATATGTCGGACAGGTACTCGGCCTCCTGGTACAGGCATTTCACCGCGTCCATTTTACGGGCGAGCATTCGACCGACGTTTTCGCTTATGGTTCGGATGATGTCTTTGCCGGATTTGTGCTCCACTCGAACGCCCATTTTTTTGTAGCGCTGAAATTTCGGAAATTCAAGATACATGACAAAATGCTCGAGTTCATTTATAAGCTGTCTAATTTGCCGAGTTCTCACGAAAACGGCTTCTGAAACTACTGTAATAATCATCCGTAATCAGCAGTCGATTAAGCCCAGCAAATGTCATTACCGCGCGGCCGATCAAATAAAGTTCCTCGGCTCGTATCGCTAATCTATTGATTACTCATTCAATCGCTTGACCTCTCGTTGCCCACTCCAGATAACGAAAAAAAAAGGTCAATATCGAAGCCCTCTTCCCGACGAATCGATTTTTTTTTCGGAGAGAGAGAGAAAGAGAGAAAAGATTCATATACTCACTTCTAGGAGCTCGGTGGGCTGCGCCACGATGTTCGCCAATCGCCAGAGCTCGCTGCCGATACTGTCGGCCCATTGGTCGACTCTGCAAACGTACGAGAATCACTGTAATTGCTTTAATATGGATTAGTTGTCGCGGCCTTCCGCATTAATCGTCCGTTGACTGGCCGCGGCCGGCGACTGTCGCGAATCTCCCCCGCTGCCCTTCTGCCCCCCCTCGACTCGGGTGCGTCTCTCTCTTTGTTTCTCTTTTCTTTTCACTCCCGGATGATGTATTTTAAGGCGGCCGCTGCTTATTTTCATTCCCGGCATCGATCCGCGGTTAATCTCGCTCCTCGGCCACCTCGTCTTCCCGGACGCCTAACTCTAATTTTGTTAGAGCATTGCTCATCGAGGCTGCCCACGATTCTTTTTAAATGCGACTCGCACGTGACTTGCGGGAAGCTTTCAAGAGGCGCTTGTAGGAGAATCTTTCGATTAATGGTTTACGAGCGTAAATTGCGATTTATCTCGGGGGAAGAAGGACGATATTAATTTTAGAGCGATTGGGTTAAAGTTAGAACATTGTAGTTCAGCTATTTCAATGGGTTAAGCACGTCACTTTAAATAGTTTTAGGCCTTTGTTTGATGGTGCGTAAATAAGACTGTTGGAATTCCGGGAAAACCTTAATCGAATCTTTGTTTATTTTTTTATGGAAACGTAAATTGATTATAAAATTGAATTTAGCGTGTAAGGTGACGACGATAGCATTATTTTTAAAATGGAATGTACACTTGATTTTAATAACGTTCAAGCAGCGTTTCACGCACAGTGTATTCTTAACAATTAAACAGTTCCGTATACTAAAAAAACACCACGAAAAAAGGTTCCCCTTTATTTACTGAAAAAAATCGTATCCATCCCTATCCGCGCTTCACACCTTTCCGGAACGTTAGACTTCCGCAACCTATTTACACTCGGCGCACTGCACTAAAAACTTTCTTCAGCCAAGCCCCGAGAGATCAGCTCATGAACTCACAGCTTCAGCTCCCGGATCCTGTCGTAGTCGGCGCAGGAGCAGGAGCCGACGAGGAGGGCGAGGCAGGTAGCGGCGATAATAAGCCTGACTCCGCTCATACTCCGCCGGCTAAGTCATGCCCCGGCGCTGCTGAAAACGTTACTCTCCCGTCTGGTCGTCTGGCTCGGCTCGACTCCGACTACCCGCTTTCTCCGGCGAGGAGGGTATTATTTTTGGCCGGCGCTTTGAGTTTATAAATAAAAAGCAAGCCGGCGCGCAGCCCCCGACGTATATACGTGAGATCTCTCTCTCTCTCTCTCGCTCTCGCTCTCTGTGACGTAGAGACCCGTGTTAGCGCTCTGCTCCCGCTGTGGGTGGAACATTTTTTATGACGCGAAGGTCGGAGACAGGATAACTCGTTGGTTTGCTTGAAAGAATCGGGATTTACGGTGTAATCAATTGGGGTTTAACGACCTGGGATTTGATGCTTTTATGTGTTTCCGAGACAGAAAAAAAACGAAAGTGTCAATTGCTTATTTAGCAGTTTGCTTCTTTACGGTGAAAATGTTGGTTTTAAATATGTTCGTGACGGGCAATTGTTCGTTTCCGCGAATCCCTTGGCATTAATGTGCACTGGAAGAAAAATGTGTTGTTTGTTCGGGCTTGTAATACTATTTTTATACGTGCAAATCAGCTGATTTCTAAAGGATCAGTTACCGTCAAATTGCTTTCATAAAGCTTGAAACAAGCTCGAACAAGAATTTGAAAGATTTGCCGTTTTCAAAGGAAGAAAAGACAAATTGTTACAAATTTCCATTAATTAGTCGTTAGCTTTGTATTTTTTATATTATTTTTTTTTAATTACGCCTCGTTGACTTTGATTATAAGGATTAATTTTATTGCAAGATACGTTACCTAAGCGTAATAACAAATTATTCAAGTAGATAAAAGCCATTTTCCTTCATCCAACTGCGTTGTTGTTAAACTTTCGAAAGCAGCCACGTAAAATCGAACGATCCGAGACGGATGGCCTCCTCGGACACTGCTGACTTCTCACCAGTCGTAAAAAAAAAACTCCAAAACAAATCTCAAATAACGCTAATTCACAGTCTCGGAGACGCACGAGCAAACAGATATAACGGCTCTCCCGCGCGCGAGTTCTCGGTAAGCGCGGTCGCGCGAGATCCTTCGAACACGTGGAAAGGGGGACCGAACGGTGGAGCCGAGCCGATCGATACACGGGGAGGCGGTGGCGGTGCAGTGTAGTTAGTCAGTTAGGCCCGAGGCAGGCCGGCTCAGTCAGTCGGTCGACCGGCTCCGATCGTTGCAGAGCCGCTGCCGCCACTGCCGATGCTCAGCCAGAAGCATCACCGACGCCAGGCCTCACTCGACTCGAGCTCCGCCGCCGAGAGCTGCCTCGACGCCCGCAGGACCAAAGAGCAGATACGCATAGCAGCCACGTCCTTTTGCGGTGCGCCCCTTTATTCTTTTCTCTACTTCTGCGGATTTCAGTGCTTGTCAATCGAGAGGTAGGCATATTGTTCGGTGAGTCAAGTTGAAGGTACGGTGGATGAGGACGGCACGAGTAGTGCCGCGGATCGTTGCGTAAGAGCTTCGGGATCCTCGTACGAGTCAGTCTTTTTTTTCTTGCTTAATTAGTCGCCTGTTGAAGCTTCGTCATTTTTTGAGGGGATTCGAGAGAATTTTCTTTTTTTAATTGGAGTATCGAGTCAAGTATGAAATCAAGTTCTGAGTTTTTTAAGACTAACGTACGTTTATACACTTTTATTTTGCGTACTTTTAGTGAAACCAGCAACTGCAAGTATCTGGTAAATTAGTCAAAAATGTTAATTAGTCTTTAAAATTTTTAATGTAGGATTTACTACAGCCTATTTGAATAAATTATCTGAAAACTTGCAAATTTTTGGTTCTTCCACATATCTTACACAAAACTAGAATACACTTTTACATGCACATTTATACGCTTTTACCAGACATTTCCTTGAAAAAAACTAACTTACTTTGTAACTAAATTAATTTTCTTGCTCGCCAACGCGGTAAGCCATCGACTTATTGCATTTTTGTCTGGATTTAAACACCTTATTTAAGCGTGTAACGACGTTGCTTAGAAAAAGTTATTACCGGAACGCGCCTACAGGCGTTTGCGCGCTAATTAGAGACGCGAAGGGAGGGAGCTTGAATTGCCGGCATCGTACGACGAGCGACCGATCATTACCCGACGTAAAAATAAATTACTTCGGTTCCTGTCGCACTGAGAGAGTTTCCGAAACTCTTATTTTTAGCGTTAAATTAACTTGTTTTTTTTGGGCTATTAGTAGAACGTGTAAGATTAGAATGCAAATTGTTTAAAATTCGTAGTTAATACTAAATAATAAATTCTTTCTATTTCATTTTTAGGGAAAAATAGAATTAGTGTGAATGAAAACAGTAATAAATCATTAACACAATGCATAAATTGCCTGAGTATAGTATTTTAACAATAAGACTTACAAGGAGAGTGTACGACATTTGAGTAATGGATTTTCCTGTAACTTTGGGATATGTTTTCTAATGTTAAAATATGAAGGAAGCCGCGTCCGTTCGGCCTAACGCTCAATTTTTCAAAAGTTATGTGCTCTTTTATCCAAAATCTAAGAAAAATTGATTTTTTTTTATCACGTATAACGTCTCAACTATTAACGGTAGAGTATTTTAACTATTGGCATTCGAAAGGCGAGCTCAAAACCTATCGATTTAAAAAATTTCATCAAAAAATCTTTATTTACATACATAAGTAGATTTTTTATGTTATTTCAATGGCCATTCTTTGTTTGATTATAATTTTTGAACAAATATAGTTGAGAAGCTACAAGTGATGAAACAAAAATTGATTTTTCTTAAATTTTCGCTAAAATTAAGAACACATAACTTTTGAAAAATCGTGCATTAGGCCGAACGGACGCGGCTTCTTTCATATTTTAACATTAGAAAACTTATTCCAAAATTACAGGAAATTCCATTACCCAAATGTCGTGTACTCTCCTTGTCAGAAAATAAGACGTTTATTATTTTTAAATGTTAAAATTCATAAAAACTGTATTTTTCTTCAAATATTGATGGACAAGTTATTATTTTCGTTTATTAACAATCGTTATCCTTTCTCGAAGACACAACAAGTGGTAATCATAAATATTAATTTCAATCTCGTATCGATTGCGTCGGGAATAAAAGGATATTAAATTTTCTGCCGATTCCTACAAAACGAATTCTGCCATGAAAATGTTTCGGGCGGTGTAAAATCAATGAGAATACCAACATAATTGCTTTTGACGAAACACTAGACGCTGACGCGTATCAAATATTTATCGGAAGGCGAAAGGAAATTTCCCTTTAAAAAGGGTAACCGCGCACGCGATTGTACTTTAGTTTGGTTAGAAAAACTTTCCTGATAATCAGTGAATTTTTATTTATTTTATTTTGTTAGAAATTCGCTGCTCTTGGAAGTAATGTGTAGTCAATGATTTATTTTCTGTTTTTAATGACATTTTTATTTGAAAGAGTTAAAATAAATGTCGAATAAATTTTACTGAATGTGAAAAGAGTTCCATGTAATTGTCTCATAAATTTAATTTAGAAATAACATAATTTACAAAAGTCTTCTTGAGGTTTATGAAGTCCATTTGTGCTTTCAATAAATAGAAGAATATTTTTTAATTACTTTAATATTATAGAAATGTAATTTTCAAATAAATTTATTTACTTCTTGATAAGATAGACGAGATCCTTCGCCTCGACCAGCAATAAAAATCCATAATTTCGACACATTTCAAAGGCTTAACGTTAGCTTCATTTATCTATGAACCATCAAGAACAACGTCAATGTCCACGGTGCTATCTTAAAAAAAAAAAATCAATTACTAAACGCAGTACACACGAACCTTTCAAAAAAGTAAATCCCAGATAAACCCACAGCAGCTTCACTCCTTAAAATCCCGATAACAAAGGGCGAAAGTGAATAACCGGAGCACCTGCGATTGCTCGATCGTCGATAATAGGGCCCGATTATAATAAATTACCGCTGAATTAGTACTGACTGTGCGGCCGCGACCTTTTCACGTGCCCGCACGCACTGCCTTCCCCGTGCGTGCGCCGCGAGAGGCCAGCCGGGTTAACTGCTTCACTTTATCGCATTCGAATATGCTTCGCTCTTCCGGATTCGTTGCCGTTATTGGACGGCCCGCTTTTCCCGCTCGGTGCCTTTGAGGAAATAAGGAAAAAAGTAAGGGGAGGGATTCGAAGCGGTTGAGTCTCGATCGGCAATCGGCTAGAGAATAAGGACTAGAGGAGCGAGCGAATACGTTGTATGAAAGTATTTTCAAACGCGAATTTACATGAAATTTGCAAATATTGAGAGAACGGTGTGGCGAAGTGTAACAAAGAATGCGGCGTGACGGTATGGGAATCGACTTTGAAACTCGATTGGCTCGCCAATGAGAATTCATTGAATCCGGAGTGGACATTACAAGAGTTACCGATAATTTTCCTGCATTTTCATTGCTTAATTGTGACACTTTTAAATACCTACGACAACAGCACCAGCATACATTGTGCAGAAGGCCCGCTAATTACTTCCCGGCATTGGATTTGCAAATTTTATTCTAATCTCGCAGTTTGTTATGATTTATCGTCATGCCCGCGAATGGTCTGACTTTCGCCTGAATAATCACGCCAATTGTGACTTTGTAATGCAAATTCAAAGCGCGATAACGTGATTTAGAAAAAAAAAAATCGCGCGAAATATAAAATATATATAACAAGCCCAAGAGATCGTTCGATTTTTCAAGCGCTCCTCTTAAGCGCTGACTAAAAACTTTATTCCACGGCGCCGTCGCGAGATTCCACCAAGCGAGCCGCCAAGGTAAGACCACTCATGCTCACTTCGGCGGCGACGCGCGAACCTGATAAACGTCAATTGATCGTAAACGATCGTGTGCCTGCTACGTTTCGCAACGCGCCGCGCCGCACGCGACAAGCTCTTCGCCCGCCCACGGCAGCGGCTCCTTCGAATTTCCCGCCGCGGCCGAGAGGCTGCCCCCATCACGCTTCTCCCCCGCGCATGCGCGCGATCAGCTGACGCGTGGACGAGGCTCGCGTTCGAGAGGCGGCGGCGTGTCGAGGAAAATTGGAGCGCTGCTCCCCCGCGGGAAAGCCGAGGAAAAATGGTCGTCTTCGGCGCCAGGAAGTGCCTCTCCCCGAGGCTGCTGCTGCTGCTCTTCGGACACGTTTGCTCGCGTGAGTACCGAGGGCGAGCGGAGGGAGGGGGAATCGATCTCGGTGCCTCGCGGTTTCCTTATGGCTTTGGTGTAATCTCGGAGCAGCGGCCCGAGTGGGAAGCCGTGCAAGTAAAAACTGCTCGCGTCGTCTGCTAGGGTTTTAGCCGGGTTTAGCTGGAGTTTAGCGAGTGGATGTAGAATTTTTTTTTTTGGGCTTTCGTTTTAACTCGACGATCTCGGCTTTCGAGCGATGTAACGTTTGGGTAGAGTTTGCTTGCAGGAAAAAGTTTGAGGCGCGAAAGTTATGACATAAGCGTGAAAGAATTCGGCAAATATTTTTTTTTTTATTGCCTCTTTTAATTTCAAATTCTCATAATATGGTTCATTTATTAACCGCGCGCCTCAATTTTTATGTTATCGATTATATTGTTATGACATTGATAAATTCTCGTTTTATACAACCTTAATAAAATGCCTGTTATGATAAGCTTAAAATAATTTATGGATCATGCTTTTATTAATATCTGAATGGGGAAAAACACTTTGCGTTTTTGGTAGATAAGATCTGTAGAAGGAAGTAACACCTGATGAAGTGTAGTAATAAGTACAAGAGATAATATACTAATCAAATATAAATATTACAGAGATTACGCTGTACTTTATGATTAATATTGCTTGGAAATAGAATGGTGTTATTTTTCTTCATTTTTAAAGTAAAGCTTTTAACGGTTTATCTTGAAATCTGAAATAAAGGCGTAACAGGGAAATATAAAGAAAAATGGATTTTTAAAAATTATTATTAATTAATAATTTACTGTGTTTCACGAATTCTTAAATATTTATATTAAAAATAATGTTGAAATACTATTTATCCTTTTTATCGTCACGGAAATTCCCGCCGTTTACACTTTGGCCTACTTTTCTTCAGAAAATTTCATAATAAGAATTTTTATTATTCAATTAAGTACTCGATTTCCGGGACTTGACAGAAACCTAAGAAACAAGGCAAATTTGATTCTTAGATAAGTCATATCAGTGTTTTTTTTTTGAGAAAATCAGTATTTTTCGCGTAATTAGTGTAACGATTTTCATAACTACGTACATGCATATTTAAGAATGCAATTATTTAGCATTAATTTTGCCTTTGCACGTTTCATATAAGATAAACAATAATTGGACTGTTATTCGTATTCTCATTTAATATTAATCACACGGGGAATTAAAAAATGATTTACAGAGCGAAAGTGCTCAATGCATAAGATTACGATTTATAATCGGTATTAAACACCTTGACTGAATCATAAAAAAATACATCGCCCTAAATGTCTAAACAGCTGTCAACTTTATTCTTTTTTATTAACCAAAACAGCCACAGCCAAAATCCGCTGCCACGTTCCACTCCACTCCGAGACACTATAATATTCATTTATTGCAGTTGAATCAAACCTATATGGCCATCCAAAATTTATCGACCATATCAGCCTCCGAAGCTCGGAAACGTCCGTTTCTCGGAAACGTTTAAAGCCCTTACAAACCGTCGGTCGAAATTCCTCGAAAATCCGCTGTAAAAAAGAGCCACTCGACAGGACGAACCCATCCGGTAAAAAGGCCGAGGAATCGCGCGGCCACCAATTGCATTATCGGGAATTCGCACCACGCCACTCTCGCCTCCTGCGCTCATTGCAGGAGCCGAAAGCGCAAAGGGAGGGGAGGGAGGGTGGGGGAAAGAGGTATTATGTGTACCGGCGCGGCAAATTCTCAGGCGAGTCACTCGCGAGAAGCACGTGTCGCCGCACACACGACATCCGCAGCCGCGCCGAATTGATCCCGGGTCTCTCTCTCTCTCCTTCCCTCGGCGCCCAGGACGGTAAACTCGGTACGGCCAGCTTTCGAACGACTTTTATACGCGGCTTTATGTAACGCAACGTAAAACCGGAAAAGAGTTCGCGCGAGCTTTTCTGGTGTATATGAGCGCGTCATCGAGGTGTTACACTGACGTGTTTCTTCTTATCGCGAGAGCTGGTTAATGGGAATCACTGCCGAGCGGCTGTGTCGCGCGATCGCTCGATTGTATTGTTTTGTGCCAAGTGTGCATTGTGGCTGCAGGTGAATTGATTCGCGTGAGGTTTTGTCCGATTACTGCCGAGCGGCGTTCGGTGCGGCCTTTTATTTTGTTCGCTTTGATTTGTTTTGTGAAAGGTGAATTGGCTGTGAAATGTTTTATTCTGAGATGCGATATGTGAATTTTAATCTGGGGAAGGGATTTTTAAATTGTCGATTCTTCGTCAGTTTTAAACTTTAAATATTTTTATGAAAAATGACGCGTTTCATCATTTTACCGATACAATTTTTCCTGATGGAAACTCTGCTTTAATTTTCTGATATTCTACACTGTTTTCAAAAGTCGACTGTTAGCATATTCAATGTGAAGACTTATTTGTTTAGATTAGGTAGTGTAGCTGTCCCTTGATCTTGGAAACGTATTGTTTCTGAAATCGACCGACGATTTATCGCATTTCTTCTTTTGAAATAAAAATGATTCATTTCATAATTCTTATTTCAGATTGATTTACAATTTATTTGATTTTCTTCGATTTTTCATGCATCAATTATGTCCATTATTGTTACATATTTTTTTTATTAAAATAGGCGCGAAGATTGCGCGAAGAAATAATATAAATTAAATCTCTGATTTTAATAGTTAAATCCAAAAAGGGTTGTAGCTTATTGTATAATATCTAATAAATAAAGTGCATTTGTGGTTTTGTTTATAATTTTATTGTAATAGATAAAATTTTTTCGATATCAGGGAAAAAAGTTAAGAATATTTGTTATCGATATGGATATTAATCTTAAGTGCAGATCGTATTGATTATTTACTTACACATACAAACATAAAAATGCATATCATCATTGCGCGTTAATAAAACAATTTATGCAATGAAAGTGCATAGTTGAAATTGAACTTTTAAACTTTACTGTATTAATTTTTGCAGTCTCTTTAAAATTCATTATATTCAATATTCATTTCAATATTGTTTGAAAAGTTTTCAATTGCACATTTTAATTTCGTCAGTTTCACAATAGGTGCATATTTTAAAGTTTAAAAGAAATTTTATCCCAACTGCTTCAAAAAGTTTTGCTGGAAAATTGTAATGATTGCAAGCGAAACACAAACATGTAATCTTACACCTAAGAGTGCTTACACAGTAAAGATTGTTTAGAAAGATTTCATATTTTAAAAGTTCACGACAAAAAAAAAACTATTGCAGTTAATTTTAAACATTTTAAAATTCTTTTCAATCTGCCGAATAAAAAATGCTTTTTAAAACAGCTGATTTAATTTAAAATTTAAATCCAGAAAATTTTTGTAACGGTTCAAATTCTTTTCTTTAAAGTTATGCCGCACAGAACATTCCGATTCTATATAGGTTTCATTACAGGTAAATACACTGTTTCGGATAGATTAAGTTTAACGTTTCAAGGTTACTACAATCAACTATTATCTGCGACGTTTACGTAATCTTGGATGCTACGATTTTTTAAATTCTTGCTTGTAATGAATCTTCGCATTGGAATCTAAATAATTGCTTACGCATTTCGCAAATTGCAAACGTACTTAGAAATTCCTCTCAATAAACAAACACCGTCAGAATGACGGGGAAAATATTTGTCTTTTTTACGAGCTGTAGCGAGAAAGAGAAATCTGCATTGGTTATTCCATCGAAGTAAATATATTTTCGCCGCCTTATAAAAAGAAAATGCGCTCTTTAAAATAATTAGTTCGTAATCGACGTATCGTAGTCATTAACCGAAAAGAAAAACTGCTCTGGGAAAATAGTCACGTTTTAGTTATTTTATATAAGTACCCTCCGTTTTTAATAAAGGTACAACACCAGTATTGCTATTACGTATTTGAATTGGCAAACAATTTAGAATTAGAAAAAAAAATGTACATCCACTAATTTAATAATCTAACGATAAAAATCCAAAATAACGATCTCTCACCAACAGGTCGCCGCGCAATGGTGAACAAACTCTGGTGCCGGGAGTTGGCCCGCAAATGGCTGCACACGAAGCAGGAACCGCCCCACCCGCGGAACCTCACCGAGCCGCGGGCGGAGAACCGTCTGCGCTGCTGGTACCTCGTCTACCGCTGGCTGATGACGTCCCTCTGGCTGCTCATCATCCTCTGCTCCGTCCTGGGGATCGGTAGTGCCCACCCGACGATCGGCGGCGTCGAGAAGTGGCCGATCTACCTGACGAACTGGGACCTGGCGCTGGGCTTCGTCCAGTCGCTGCTCGGCGCCGTCCTCGTGAGCCGCCGGTGGCGCGCCCAAAGCAGGCCCGACTTCGACGCGAACGCCCTGAGGAACGGCTTCCTCGAGCGCCTCTACTCCTTCCTGTTCGTCGTCGTGACGAGCCTCGCGCTCGGCGTCACCTTCACGTACTGGAGCCTCGTGCACGATCCGAGCGTTCATCACGTCGACGCGCTGAACATACTTATCCACGTCTGCAACAGCCTGCTGGTGCTGATCGACTTCTGCATCGCCGGCGTTCCCTTCCAGTTGGGCGCCTTCTGGTGGTGTCCGGCTATTGGCTCGCTCTACGTCGCGTTCAGCTTCGTGTACTACGTCGCGGGAGGTACGGACAGACGGGGCAAGCCGCAGATTTACGGGATCCTGGACTGGGAACGGCCGGGACGAACGCTGGGCTTTGCCATGGGCGCCGTTGGCTTCCTGGTCTGCATTCACTGCGCGATGTTCATGTTCAGCAAGGTGAGGGACGACGTGTGCTACCAGAAGCTCAAGAGCAAGGAGGAAGTCAAGGAGGAGGCCAATGGACACAGGAACGAGACCAGCATTGTATGAGAGTGAGGTTTTTGACCAATGTGTTGTGCTTTTTCTATAGGACTCTTTTGCCGCGGCGAAAGACGCCGAAAGCACGTCGGTCGTGTATTTGTTAGACGTAGCTGTGATCGATTGTAAGATTCGCTTTTAAGGCGATTGGTGCTTTGGGCAAAAAGAGGTGTATGCATTTATGAAACTTTGAAGCAATCGTTTTTCATTATCTTGAAAATGTCCAGTCGCTTGAACAACGGTAGGATTTGACAGGCGAGGAGTAGAAAGCGATGGTATGACTGTAATAGTTCGCTGAAAATTTGTTAAAAAGTTGGAAAAAGTTTTTCTTAGTTGTAGACTATTTACTCTGAGCCATTATTTCCAACTTGTTAAGAAATTTTAATGGAAAAATTGTTTTAGTAAGGTGATTTTACACTGTGTTAAAAGCGCATCGGAAATGACAGCGATTGCGAGAAAAACGCATCAATTTCTTTATTGACTGTAATGGAGGCATAAAGCGAATGTATGGACAGTTTATAATCAAAATAGAATAAGTGACTTCTTCCTATGAAATAAGTAATTAACCTTTTGTGTTCGATTACGTGATATTCATATGTACGCTAGACTTATTCTGCTTACATTATGAACTGTGCATAGGGAATTTATAAAATTAATTTTTTTGTAACGATTAGTTACGAATTATATCAATATTATCACTTAGTTTAGGCTCTTGAAAAATTGATAAAACTATCATTGCCAATAATAAGCGACGTTAAGTGAATTTAATTAATAATTGTATTAAGAACACTGAATGACAATGTTTTGATTGACTATAGGATTTTTTTTTGTTTCTTAGACTTATTTGATAGTTTTGTAAAAAAATTAAAGGAATCTTTTATCGAAAATTGCTTTCATTAAATATTGTAAAAAAATATTTCACAGAAAATACATTGCCAATTCATTGTAATAACGTAACTACGAAGAAGGCATTAGAAAAATTTTCATTAAATTCCAAAAGTTTTGCGATAAAATCGAAGAAAGATTTTTCAGTATTACATAAACAATACGATAACGATTAGTGATGTACATAATTTTTTCTCATTCCGTTGAATGTTACGAAAATAGAAAAAATATTTGAACTCTGTAATATTTAAAACTAGGGCAGCATGTCAGAATGAAACTAAAGTATCCTTTCGTATCGAAAATAAAAATTGATGTAAAAGTTACATTTAAATTAAAAAAAAAAAATTCATTACCTTTAGCAAACTCATCAATATTCATTGGATGTTTATAATTGTTGTAGTATGGGCATATACATCAATTGTTACGTTATAGCATAAAAAAGAAAAGCACTCAGTGTCACATTGTAGATTTTATAGGATTGTCATTTACTTTTAAGTACGTTCATATGTACATTCCTTGTCTGTATACAATTCCAAAGATTATTGTTTAGATGATATGTAATTGACTTTTTGTATAAGAACATGTTTGTGAAATAAGACACCGTTTATTTGAAAAATATTAACATTTTTATTAATAAAATAACGATTCAAACCAATGACAGATTGGATTACATAATGCAATAATTGGTTGAATTAAGGTACATCACAGATTTTGCCTTAACATCTATAGTAATTTTCATATGGCGTTTTTAATCGCTTTTTACCTTAAAAATATTATTTCATTTTTGAACTTTTTAGTCATTGAGACTGAACTATCTAGAGGCCTTAATCTAAAGGATTCAATAAAAAAATCATCAACAAAAAGATATTAAAGCTAAAATTAAATTAAAACTAAAATTAGAGTTTATGATTTACTACTACTTTAAGATGAATAACTGTTCGAAAAATAGATGATTTGTTATCCATGAAGTTTGATGATATGAAAGTCAAATTATTAAAAATAAAATTTATCTTAAAGAAGTTTCATCAATAACAGGAAAATTCGCAAAAGCACAAAAAATCAAATAAGTATAAAAAAATTTAATTACTAAAAAGTACAATTAATAATAACATTAAGTAAAAAGCAAACTTAAGTAATCTAAAAATGAGAATCGTAAATTACTAAACCTTACAGTATGTTAAAATGAACACTGAAACTTTTGATTTAAAAAATCGTTGTTCATGATTAAATTTTGTGTCTTGAGCACACGGATATTTGGAATAAGTTCGTAAAAAAGGGTAAAAATTCACCGGGGGTTTAATTATTAAGTCTATCTAAGTCTCTCTTTTGAATCGAACATTTCATTGAAAATAGTATTTTTATTTAAAATATTATTCTTTCTTATTTAATAACATTCTTATAAAATTTTTATAATCGTCTTTAAATTTTTAAAATTTTAAGAAAATTCTTTTTAGGCATGACCGAAAAGAGGTCTTGTAACATATTGTACTTTTTATTGTTAGTTGAAAACTAAAGTACTAGCTACAGTTTCAAAAACAAAATTCATAAAGAAATTTACAAAATTTGGTTTGTACTATCCAATGTCCAAATAAAAATAATGAAAAAACGTGAAACTACAATTGAATCTACAAAACTAACCTTTAGACTGCCGATAAGCTTCAACCCCTTTAGAAAGTTTTCAAATACTATATCTATATCTTAGATATATCCTATAAAACATTCAGGTAGAGCCTATATTTTGGTTTTCCGCTGGTCTAAATGTTAGTCTTGTAGTGAAATCAATGTTAAAAACTGTGAAATTCTTTCATTTGGAGTTCCAATGAAATGCTCTACCTACTAATAATAGCTATAGGAACTAAATGCTAATCCAAATCTCGCATATTGATCGTATTATTTAGATCGATGTCGAGTAGAATCATTTGGTATGGTTCTCCAGTATCTTCTTGACAGTACATTAAAGGCAATTCGTTATTCGGTAAAAAGGTTTCCGTATCATCCGCGTTTAAAACAGCATTGTTCGCATTTAAGTTGGGATCTTCTGGGGTTTTATTTTCCTTCAATCTTGAAACATCCTCACGAGTCAATGCAGTTCTTGCCGAACCTTCATTTACCATTACAGATTGTTCAATTCCTTCCTCTTCTATCCAATTTGGTTCAAAGTTTTCTTCTAAGACGAGATCTTTTTCAGAGTCACTTGTCTCAATGCCACCAAAAGGTTCAAGTTGATGAAATGACGGTGGAACAACTATTGGTGGTAAATCTAAGATGAGACGCGCGTCTTCTTCTTGAAGTGGACTAGAAAAAACTTGTTTTTCACTATTGCTTTGAATTTCGGGAGGTTGCTCATCTTCAATAACAGCATTTAATGTCTCAGATATTACGTAATTATTTTCAGTTTCCTCAGTCGATTCAATGACTTCATTGATGATTATTTCTTCTTTTTTCTGGTTTTCATTCTGTGACGACTTCTTTTTTAAACTATTTACCAATGTTTTGATAGGTTGTACTCTGGAACAAGAATCCTCCTTTGTTTTATGAACCATCTTCTTTTTTCGTTGACGTTTATCTCGGCTAATTGTTCCGTTCGCGTGCTTTTTCAAGTGAACGTAAAGAGTACATTTAGCAGAAAAAGAAGAGGAGCAGACGTTGCATTTGTAATATCTTTTCTCCCCGTGCGAAAGCTTGTGCTCTTTCAAGTGCTCTGATCGCATGAAGGTTTTGTCACAATTATCGAAGTCGCAGACATACTTTCTATTGTTAGTATGTTTCCTCTGGTGTCTATTCAACTTACTAGATGTTGAAAAAGTCGACTCGCAACCATTAAACGTACACGCATAGGGTTTATCACCCGTATGTGTGCGTAAGTGTGATTTTAACCGGCAAGGTTGATAGAAGGTTTTACCGCAGTAGGAACAAGTAACGTCCATTTCCGAGTGATTGTGAGAACGCAGATGCGACATCAAAGCACTGCTAGTGTAATAGCGTTTATCGCAGCCTTCAAAGTCACACGCATGCAGAGCGAGACTTTGGTCGTGCGTCTTCATGTGTTCTTCCAGAGTTTTTTTTGTTTGGAATTTTGCGTTACAATCTGGTGCTTGACAAGTTATTTCATTAGGTCGCGAATGAGCCTTTTCATGATTGCCTAAGTTGTAGATTGTAGTGAAACGCCGTTTGCAACCTGATATCGTACAAACGAAGTCTTTTTTCTTCAAATGCGTTTCTTTATGACGGTTCAGTTTGAAATACCAGTAAAACGCCCAGGAACAACCTTCATAGTCACACTAAAAAAAAAAAAATATATATATATATATATATATATGCATACATTTTTAATATTTACTAAATAAAATAATGAAAATTTAATGACTAAAAATTAAGTTAATACAATTTTAAAATTTAACATGAGTTCAAGTACATAATTTACAAATAGAAGTTTTTGATAGTTTAGTAATGATATTTAGGATTCATAAAAATAAATATAAATACCTTAAACGGTTTAATTCCATTATGTTTTAACAAGTGAGCTTTAAAATAACTTAATTTTGTAAATTGTCTATTACATCCCTCTTCTTGACAAAACCATACTTTTGCATCTTGTATTATTTTATATGTTAATTTTTTTTCTGTTATTCCTATATTTTTTAATGCTTCAGTAACTACTATTTCTTGTTGATTCCAATGTACCATTCGCCTTCTTACATTTTCTTCTGGCTCACTTGTAGAAGATTCAAGACTTGATGATTTTTTTCTGCTTCTTGTATTATATCTTCTAGGCCGGTTTTTTGAACTGTCAGAACTGTCATTACTTTTATCAGCATCTAAAAATTCATCTGCTGGTACATTAATGCAAGATACACCATCTTCTCTTCTGCGAGTTACGTGCTTCTTTCGATTCATTTTTAAAGATGATTTTTTTGGCTTTCGCTCTCTAGAAGACAATGAAATAGAATTTTCTGATTCTAACAACTTTTCAAACGAATTTTCACTTTCAAATTTTTCAGAACTCGAACTGTCTGTAACTAATTTCACATTTTCAAACGAGTTGACAGTACCATCATCCAAGTGAATATTTATATAATTTTCCAAATCATTTAAACTAGGCCTAAATCTTTGCTTTTCTGTTAAACATTGTGTTTGTTTACTTTTATACATATCCCTACTGGTACTAATGTCAATATTATTATAATGAACACTTGTTGCTGGTAAGTTTTCAGTGGCCAAAATGATATCTCTTTCATAATATTCTAAATCACTTAAGTTCTCCAGTGTTGATTCTGACCAATTGAAACCGTCATTAATTTTTTCAGATAAAAGTCTTTCACTTTGTAATTCTTGTAAGACAGAATCATAGTTTAGCAATTTTTTTGCTATTACATCAATTTCCATTACAAATGGATCTTTTTCAAAAAATACTTCAGGTAACTGCTCTGTTAAAAACTTTTCAATGCTTACCCTTGAGCTCTTTTTCATGTTTATTCTTGTATGTTCACTGGCATTTTTTAACCATTTTTCAATGTCTTCAACAGATTTTGGAGTTTGAACCTAAAGACACAATAATTTGAATTTATAAAAAAAATATTTTTTAAAATACTGATATTTCCTTTACTTATATTTAAACTATAAAGATTTAAAAAATGCACATGCATCAATCGTTAAACGAATCGTTCTTAATATTATCAGAAAGAAATTGCGCAACAAAGAAACGTCAAATTACGTCTTAAATTTAAATCAAAGTTGAAACCGTTTATTTTACGTTAAGTTGAACGGAAAATTCGAATTATGTGTGAACTGGACTATTTATACCGTCACCTCTATATACCAAAATAAAGACGATACAAAAAGTCAGAAATGACAAGTGTTACGTAAACAAAGGGAAGTGCGTTCTATATCCGCGCCAGAGTAAAAAAATCAACAAAACACTCGTGCTTGAAAGTTACGGATTCTCATCTTTAAAAATAATTTCAATAATTTCAATTGGAAAAAATAGTCCGAAATCTATAAAAGAAGTGCGCAAACCTTATCGATGTGCGATTTTGACATATCTTTCAGTTCTTGATGGCGCGCCTCGTGGTCGTCGCTCGGTCTGACAGGAGCGGAGAGCACGTTTTCAGTTCGGCCGTCGCGCCGCTTCCAAAATAATCTCTTGGACCTCTTCTGGGCGAAAGCTTGGATCGCCTTTCGCGACATTTCTCTCTTTTTGCGCTGAGTTTAATTTTGTCTCAACGATAGCCGAGCGTCGGCGTTAAAGTATAAATAATTGACCGCGCACGCGGTGTAAACGGACTCGAGGAGCGCGCCTTTGGCAGGTCTCTTTTCACTTACAGTGACGTAAGGGCGACATAACCTATAGGGACGCCGCGCGCGGGCTTTGTCAGACGCGCTGCGTGATTTTATCTGTTGCAAACTGTCAATGCACTTCATCACATGTGGAACAGATGGCGTGGCTGCGTGAATTTTCGGGTGGCGTGACGTCGTTTGAAGATTCGCGCGATTTCAATATTAGATATTGATAAAAAAACATTGCATCGACTGCGTAGGAAGATTCAGATATAAATTGTAATTTTTTCTCGATTTGACATGTCATAATGGCACCGCAAAAATCGATAGTAAAACTGAAGTAATTGATTAGGTATTTAAGCAATAAAATATTTTTATGAAATATTTCGATTTGCCAACGATTAATACCGAATTAAAAGTACTTTTAACTTTATTTATTTAGTTTTTTCCAATTTAGTTGGATTATGCTTTTAAATCATAATCTAAAGTGTGTTCTTATTGATCATGTTTTACATATAATAAAATTGATTTATAATATTTTATCCAAAAAATTGTTCATATTATTAATTTTCATCATTTAGAGAATTTCTTGGAACCAGATACATTATTTATTCGAAAATCAAAAATCTGAAAACGTTTAATTTATTTTTAGAACAATTTTTCGTTCTCTTCAAGTTTAAAATTAAGAATATAAGCAAGAAGATTACAACGTGCACAATAATTCTACACAATATTATTAATAACCAAATCAATTTTGCACTCCGCGCTCAAAAGGGACGTAAAAAACAAATCACCGATCACAACATGAAATCAAATACAAAAAACTGAATACTTTCGAGTGCAATGATAACAACGACAGAAATTTAAAACGGATCAAAACTCCACAAAGTCAGAAAAATCAAGAGGAATTTTCAGCATAAAAAAATGTGCATTTCAACTCATCTAGGCTTCTTCCCCTGATTGATACAACTGCAGCAAGCTTCCCTTTTCTCTATGACTTCGAGGTCCTTCAGGTGTCCGACGGGTCCTCCGTGCTGGGTGGCTTCGAGCTTGAGGCGCTCGGAGCGCGATATCTTGCGGTGGGGCGTGTTTTCGAGCCGGCGATAGCTGCTCGGGCCTGCCTGCTTCTTGGCGTGCATTTCGCAGGTTTGCGGCGACGGCGGGAACTTGTGCTTCTTGCCCGCGAAGATCGCGGTGCACGTGCAGCTCTCGGGCCTCTGCCGCGGTCCGATGTCCTCGGATTGGATGCCTCCGGCGCAGGAGAAGGCTCGGCGTTGAGGGGGGCGCGGCGGACGCATTTCCGAGTACGGCAGCTTGTAGGAGACGGCGTGAACTGGACACCTGAGGAGCGTTCGTTTCATTGGAAAACATTCGAAGTGAGAAGAAATGCTGCGATTAAGTTAGTTCGAGAAAAATGCGGTGTAGTCTTAAATTATGAATATATGGTTTTTAAAATGTACGCAACTCTTCTTTTAGATTATGATTGTAAAAATCATTAGAAAATATGAATAAAAAAAAAAAAATAAATAAATAAATGAAAAACCGGCGTGTTTTTACCAAAGTCAAAAGTAAAACGCTGCAAATAGTAAAATCAGGTAACAATTACAAATTCGTCGTGCAGTCGACTGGTTTAGGTTCCACATAAGAGCAATAACAGTCGAGCGTAGAGACCGTGTCTGCGACTTTCTTGCAAATCACAGGAGTGGGCAACCTGTATTCAGGTGGAGGTTTCGGCTTTGGACCGAAGGGTTTAGGGGTCATGCAAGGCTTGATCTTTGGCTCTTCGCTGAAAATCACGAGATCGCCTTCGGTTTTCTGGTACCTTGGATCCTCGGGGAGGCTGTAATTCGTAAGGGGATTAATGGCGAGCATCGAATTGAGCAAAAAAGTTTCCAATCCTCATTTACTAGTATTCTTCTATATTTTTCCAGTATCTGCGGCAAGTGTAGGGGTCCGGCAAATTTGGGGGAGGACCAAAGATATATTCCGAGACGGTCGCGTACTTCGGACACGGCGGAGGCGAACAGTTGGAAGGTTTCTGTTTTTTTACCTTGATGGTTTTGAAGGTGAACCAGGTTCTTTGCTTAACTTTTATCATTTTTCCTGCGCGGGCGAAAAATCGTTTTAAGATCTTTCAAAAGGAGAACGACAAACTTGGAAATCCGTTAAATCGTTTGCTTCTAGCATTTACCGTATCCTGGGTCGTCGCATTTTGAGGGACAACCGGAGCATATGTGCTCTGGACATTGCGGTACTCGTTTCTTGCAGCAAGTTCCAACTACGTTGTCGGTCTTGCACTCGAGTTCGATTGGTTTCTTTTTCCCGAACCACGACTGAATGAATCTCTTTTCGCAAGTGAAAGTCGATGGCGTGCCTTGAAGGCCACGTGTTAAAAGAGCGGGCTGAAAAATTGTCATTTCATTAATAATTGCGCTTACGAGAAAGTAACCTAAAAAAAGTGATCGGCAACGTATTGATGTTTTTAAGTGTAAGATATCAAATGAAGGGTAAAAATGTGAAAGTTTATAATTACGTTAGTCAGGGGAGAACTTAAAATTTGAAAAAATGGCCGAATGAATGCCATGATTAATTAATTTTTCACATTAAAAATTTATTTTGCTGCTTCCTCCATGATTTCTTGATTCTGCTTTGTTTTATTCTAACGAGATTACCCCATTCTCAGATACCTATATTTATTTTTTAGAATCTAACAATAACCAAAACTGTCTATTAATAATTCGAATCGCGCGAAAGGCTCAAGAGCGCTCAATTGATCCCGCTCGCAGCGAATAATTTTCATTTCAAATTGAAAATTTTTAATTGCAAACCCAATCAGCGGGCGCGATTTTAAAAACCCAACCTCGAGCAGCAAGCAAATGTATCCCCCAAAAAAAAGGCGTCTCAATACCCGCGTCCCTCGCGATGATCCGGCATATCGACTAAACGAGGGATGGAGGCGTATAGGTGAGCATGCAAAGCGCGCCGGATCAATGGCCGGCTCGTTTGGTTCGCGCGGCCGCGTTACACCTCTCCCCCGTCCCCCTCCGGGGGCGGCACACAGACACACACACACCTGCACACATAGATATCCGACAAGGCGGCAGACTCCGCGCGCAATCATACGCTTTGCGAAGCGAGTCGTCATAATCGAACGGACTCGCGAGCGATTCTCGTCTAATCATCGGATTTGTCCGCCGGTTTAGTTTGCCCCCCGCATATTCGAGCTCGTCGGAGCAGCGCCGAGGCTAATGAGATATCTGCCTTGGAGGCGAGGGCCCCTTTTGCACCGATCGCCCGTGAGGAAGCTGTCGGAGATCATCTTGAGGTTCTGTACACGTTTCAGGAACTTCGAGAGGCTGCTTTATTATACTCGTCTTTCGCGCGCGTAAAAATATTTTATCAAATTCGGTAGAAATTGACACGAGGAGAAGAGAATTTTCACCTTATTTTCGAAAAATTGATTAGTCTGATTTTGTAAAAGCTTATATAAGTAAGTAACTCGCAATTCCACGACGCATCGCTAAATATCCAAGATCAAGGGAAACAGCCGATAGACACCGGAAAAATAGATACGAATTCAATTTAGTCCCGTCAGCAAATGACGCTCCTTACTTCGGCTCGAGCCGGTTGGGCGGGGGGAGGAGGCATAACAATAAAGGAAAACGACACAAATGATAGTAGCCAGTTTTATTAAGGTAACGAGAAGTTGAGAAGGTGAATTTCGCATGAGAGCGCGGCCGGGGCGGAAGCCTCGCCGGCAGAGGAGGAAAATCCGCCCCTCTGGAATCCCTTCCTCGCTCGTCCCCGCGCTCGAAGGCTAGTCGCGGTGAGGAAGGGTGTTTACTCAAGACACGACAATTCATTACGTAATTGAATTGAATGAGGCCTCCGCAATCCCCGGAGCTTCCCCCCCCCTCCCCCTCCGCCGCTTCTTCTTTTTTGTCTCGCTCTCGCTCTCTCTTTCTCGCAATTGTCCTTTTCTTTCGTTTGCAGGAGATTTTTTCCAGAGGACTCTTTCGAGAGGTAGTTCAGGAGGTTCTTGGGCGATTTTCTTTTTTAACGTTTTGTAAGTCATGCGAATTTGTAAGTGAAACTATTAAGCATTGATTTGCTATTTGGAAAATAAAGGCGGTATTTGGGTTTGAGAGAAAGTTAAAAGAATTTTTTTTATTTGCAAGCTAATAAATTTGATTTTTATTTTAAAAAATTGCAATTCGGTTGTTCATTGAAAAAAAAAAATTAATATTCACGCCAATAATTAAACTCATACATGAAGGTAAATTGATATATACAAAACAAAAAAAAAAAAAAACAAACAATTCATTTGCGTCTACACTCTTGTCAAATTTATATTTCACCTCGAATTTCAAGCAACGCAAAAATCAAATTAATCAGCTCGCAGCCACACCGAGCAAAAATTGAAATCTCCCACGCACGACGAAAAAGAAAAAAACAGAAAAAAATAAAAGTCCCGCACGCAAATTTTTCCGCAAGCTAACGATCTTAAAGTGCAGCCAGTCGCACTCCTTCGACGGAACTCGTATCCAAGAGTCCTCATCCCCCATCGGATGAACTCAATCGAAAGCGAGCGAGAGGACCGAAACGGTTACACCCCTTGACAGCCATACCCTCTGCAAACTCTCTCCTCTCTCTCTCTCTCTCTCTCTGCTCCGAGCCGTTATATAGCGAGCGAATTAAACGATTAGTTAAACTGATTTCGAGTTAGGCGAATGAATAAGTAATCGGATTTCTCGTTAAGGTAATCGCATTGCGTCCTGATTGGCTCCGTCTGCCTGCGTTACGGACTATATCCAACCCTCCGCTGCCGCCACTCCCACCCTTTCTCTCTATCTCTCTCTCTCTCTCTCTCTCTCGCTTCCGTATCTCTCTTTCGCAGCGCGGAGCCCACGATCCGGCGTGTTTGCGCGAGCAATTACATTCCCGAACGCAATCCCATTTAAATATTGCCGAGTTTGGTAGCGGCAAATACGAGCGGAGAAAGAGAGAGAGAGAGAGGGAGTCGGGAGTGGGGTGCCGGTCGGGGTCGACCTGCTCCTGCTGCTGCTGCTGCTGCTGGCCCTTTTGGGTCTCCAAGTGTGCACGCGGATTTTCGCGACGCGAGGTAATCGCCTGATTATGAGGTGCCCTTTTCCGCTGATTGGGTCGCTTGTCGACGGCAGTGCCGTTTAAGGGGGAATAACCACCCCTGGGCAGGTAAATATCGCGAGACGTAGCGAGAAAAAAAATTTTAAGGAAAACTACGTAATTCGTACAATTCTTGAATTAAATTCAAAAGTATTCGGTTTGACGTCAATTTTAATACTTACACGTGTTTTAAAGAGTCGAACGCTTCTCAAATTTTCGCCAAGTCGATAATACGTAAAAGTCAGCTAAGAATAACGAATGTCAAATTCAAGGAAACTGAAATGTTTGTTCCAACAACGAATCGAGCTCTCCGCTCGCGTGTGAAAATGTGCTTCGAAACTTGCCGAAAGCTCGCGCGTCTCTCTTATTCAGCGGAATAATGTAATGCGTTCGGTAAGACAGAGGCGTTTGTAAAGTTTTTCGAACGATGATGTAAGTCGTATAAAGAGCTGCTCGAGTCGGACTATACCGCCTCGGCTCGTTTCTCCCAGCCGGCAAACGATAACGTCTTCATAAAGAGTTTTTTTATTATCCGCCCCCTCTCCTCCCCCCCCCCACCGTCGGCTCTTTACGATCTCGAGCGTTACATAAATTATTTTTACGTCTCGAAAATAGTTAGATTAACGGCCGGCGAGCCGAAGAAATCTCATCACACAGTTCGTTAATCTAATGCGCGCGACGTCCTTTACATCACGCGGCCGCAGTTGAATTTAATTGTTCTCGCGCGCCGCGCGCGACTGCCGAAAACTTTTGCGCGCGGACAAGCGGAATATTTTACGCGTTAGCTCGCCTCGTGTCCCCGGGATTTTATTTCCGCCCGACTAACTGCAACGGAGGACGAGTTGCGGCGCGGGATTTGAGAGAGAGTGAGAGAGAGTCTATTATCGTAAAAATGATCCGACTTTTTCGCCGGCGGGTTATAAACATTGATTTCGCTGTTCGGGTGAATATCGCTGGGACGCGATGAGTATTCGACCTTGGCGGGGATACTTTTAATTTGTCGAATGTGCAAATTCGTTTGAATTTGGAAGTACCGCGTCATCGGGAGATTAAAACATCCCCGGGAGAAATTTGGTTTAACGATGCAAAGCAGTGTAGCTTTGAATGTGAAACTAAAATGAAAATTCTACCAGTCTTATTTAAATAAGCGTCTCTAATTCTCGCAAGCAATTCCGTGCCAGAAATTTTCGCGATTTTCACCAAAACTCCGAGAACTCCGGTTAAAACCACTGAAATTGATATTTGCCTAAATAATATCACCGCGGGAATAAATTCAAAAAAAAAAGAGTTTCCACGAACCCGAAGGAAAGTTTGCCCAAGTCCCGCGCACCTCCGCTAAACGGCTGGTAACAACTTAGCAAATCGCCACTTGGCCGGGAGCCGGAAGGAAAAGTTGTATTTTTCTTTTTCTCGAGGCGGACTCGCCATGGGGACGGAGGAGTACACACACCGCTCTCGGCGGGGGCAAACGTGCGTGCAGCCAGATGGCAAGATTAGTGCTTGCTCGCCGGCACGTGTGTACATACATGCGCTCGCAAGTTCCGCCGCCGCGGAAAGCGATTCGCGAAAGCTCCGTTTCGTCGCTTCGTCATATTACCGCTCGTCTTCTGTCGGATGCTATTGCGTCGATGCCGTGTTTATGTACCGATTATTTTTTTTCTCAAGTAATTTTTTCGCTGCATAATCTATTGATAGAAAAATGTTGATAAAGAAATGCTCTCGGACGAGTTTTCGGTTTAAAAATGGATTCATCGATACGCCGTGAGGATTGATTTTTTTACTATACGAAGGGGTTGACAAAACCAATATTTAAACATTGCTCCTTGGCCCCATTTCCCGCGATCCTCGCCATTCACGGTCATTGTTCAAGCCCAGCCAGCTCTTGCAAAAGCCGAAATATCCGTATAACGACTTCCGGGTAAGCCATCCCGGCTCGGCCAAAAACCCCACACTCCAATAGCTTCGGAGCCGCAAGAGCTCACCAGCCATGACCATAACAAAAGGGGCGAAAAGCCTCCTCCGCGCGGCCGCCGCCGCCGCGCCGCGCCGCGCAGACTCCCTCAGCCCCGCTCAGAGACTCGCCTCCCCGTCGTCCCGAAGCCCCGCCCCCGTCGCTCGGCGATTGGCGGGGTCGGCCATCGACTCGGCCGACTCCTCTCCGGCAGGAGGAGGCGGCCGCCGCGGCTCGGCGCTACGTTCGGTGGCACGTACGTAGCGCGTCGAGTCCCGGGGCGAGCGCTCTCGCCCGGCCCGAGAGAGAGAGAGCACAGCATGGAGCAGCTCGCCCAGTTCGTCTCCTCGAGCTTCGACGGGCCCGGCCGCCGGGCCGTCTTCCAGCCCGCCAAGGACGACGACGAGGAGCTCCTCGTCGACAAGGAGCACCGCGGCAGCGGCCTCCAGGCCGCGATCACGCTCAGTGTGGCGCAGCTCGTCGGCGCGAGCGTCGTCGCCGCCGCAGCCGTCGGGGGTGGAGACGAGGACGAGGACAGAGGCAAGCTGGACAGTACGTCGTGATTTTTAAACGTTCCGTGGATTCGGCTGTGATACGTAGATGTATACTTGCTTTATTCATTTCGATCGAGGTGTTCTCTGCGCATCGATACTCGTTTTTTTAAACTCGCTTGATAATTGTTCGCAGAAGTGAAACATAATTGCGTAAGTTCTTGTCAAAGTCCCGCATCGTTTGTACCAGGCGGATACGTTAGTAAAAAAGATTTCAAAGTTTTATACCATAAGACGTAGTTTTAAGTGAAATATTACAGCAACACCGCCCGCCACTAACGATACACAAACCCTTATTCGCCAGATGGAAAATCGGAAATGGGCGAGTCGGAGCAGACGGACTCGTGCCCCGGCATCGGCAGCTACGAGCAGCCCCAGGCCAGCGCCGTGAACGAGGCACCGTCGCCGGAGTCCCGCCTACAGCCGGAGGACCTCTCGATCCAGCGGCTCAAGGACGAGGGCGAGAAGCGCTCGCCGCCGCCGCCGCAGACGGTCGCGCAGGTGGTCACGAAGCCGCCGGAGCTGAAGCTCTCGGTGCGCAAGCTGCTGGGCTGCACGCCGTCGCCGCCGCCGGTCAGCAGAGATCGCTCCTGCAGCCCCGAGGAGCAGAGACCCGACGGCAGGCCCAGTCCCGAGGTCAGGCAGACGGCCGTCGGTAGACCGGCGCTCGTTCACGAGGACAAAGGTGAGCCGGAAGCTTGGTTTTTCTATTAGGGTTAGATTTTGATTTTAAAACAGTGTTTATCGACCTCGGATGGAAAGGTTTGCCTTTGAAAATTTTTATTTTTTATTTTCAAATGAAGCTTTTTACGTGAAAACATTTTTTATTCGCTTAAAGATAATTATTCTAAAGTAATAATTCGTCAACAAAGCTCTACTATTTATACGAAAAAGACACAATAATCCCCTGTACCTCCCAATCGTGACCGCGATAAACACGCAATAACATTCTTGGCGGCATCCGTATCCACTCAATAATTCCCCTCCAGCTCATTCAGCTCCGGCAAACAACGGGCCGTTCATCTTGATCAATCAAACATATGTATTAATAATCAGCCATAATATTTACCGTCGGCCCACTGAGAAGCCCGAGAGTCCGGCCCCTCAAGTCCGATCCTCGTCTATAATTCAGACGCTCGTCCGGCCAATAACGCTCGGAAGTGATTGGGGCTCCCTTTCACTCCCCCCCGCCCCTCTCTTATTCTTCGAGGCATTTCGGTCGCACGCCACAAGTCATCTTCGATCCGGGCGAATTACCTGTAACGAGACGCGAACTGCCGGCAGCTGCTACTCGGCTTCGATTTTTGCGGCTCGATTCAGGATTCGAAGGCACAATCGCCGATGGATGGGATTCTTGGGGTGGAGGCTATTTTTACGCGGCTGATTGGCGGGAAATCGAAGCGATTTGACACGAGGATTACTTACGGAGTCAGCTGATGCTCTTTTTCAATGGAGCCTGGCTGGCTTGTGACTGCTTGACACTAGAGCTGAATGGGGAGTTTTTCCTTGATAGATAACGCGGAGGAAACAGTGACGTGTCGCGTTTACAAACTACATTTATCTCTTTCTATTACGAGAATACTCTTTAAAGTTGAGCATTGAATTATGATATTATTATTTTTAAATGCTCCGATAATCATGAAATCCCCTAAATCAGATTTGTTGCAGCTTACCGAAACGCCTCCCCGAATCGACCGAATAAAACTCTTGAATTTCCTCCGTAAAAGCACTCGGGCCCTTAGCCGGCAGCCTCTCTGCGAAAATTAGTCGTTCGCGCGGCGATACCCCGGCGTAAAAAAGAGCTTCGACCCCATCGATCCCCTCTGGCATCTCCGTCGCGTCCAGCCTATAAACCGGCCGATCGCTTGCTCTCGGAAAAATTACGGCTCCGTAAAAGGGCTGCATCGACGTTTCGGGCGAGGGAGAGGGAGGAGGGGGTCGAAAAATGATCTCGCGAGAGCGCCATAAATACTTGCATATGCCTCTCTCGCGCGCGAGAGGCGCGCTCCTCGCTAAACAAAAATAACGCGCCCACTTGACCGAGGGTCAGCTCCCGAGACTTACGCCCGCGGCTCGGCCATAAATTCCTGAGAGGGGCTGATGTACAGCCGGAGACTTTGCGCGGAGAGCGCGTAGGGGGGGAGTAGTCGGATATTTATTATTTTACTTAGGAGAAGGAAGTGGCGCGAGATTGCTTTTTGATTTGCGCGGGGCTTCGCGCGCCGGAAAGTTTATGCGCGCGGACGAGCGTAAAAGGGGGCGCGACGCGGCCGAGTATTAAACTATAAATCCGCGGTAGCGTCTGATGGACCGCTGATTGGGCCGCGGAGGCTTTGCGGATTGTGTGCCGTTCTTTATGTTTTTCATTTGCCTCGGACCTCTGGTGCTTACCGGGAGGAGGTGCTTTCCGGTCGCGGATGAAATGTGGATGATCGTCGCTGGGAAAGTTTATGCGAGCTGAATCTTTCGAACGTTTCTGTTTCTGCAAGGCGCAAGTCTTTCTGACTGTTGGCCGTGATACGAATGAAAAAGAAAACAGAATTTCACTACGACAGCAGCAGATTCCTTCTTTCAACGAAAAATTTTCCAAATGAACATTGTTTTCCTTTCGTAATGCTACAGAACGAATCCTCTTACCACCTCTCGCTGCACTAACAGATGTAAGCCCTTAATTTCATAGAGCCGGGAGCGGCTTGAGCACTAAACTCCACCTCATCAAATCATACATGCACCCCCCGGCCGTCAACCGGGAATACTTAACGGGGCCGAATCAGGATTTTCATCTCCATAATGGGACGTCGAACACACGAGTGAATTCGCGCGCGTAAACCGAAACTAATCCGCGCGCGCGCGGAAAATCCAGTGACTTGCCTGCAGCGCGCGCGGGGGGGAAAAGCGGAGATGGATGGAGAAGTCAAGAGGGAGGGGAGCGGGGGCAGCTCTCGGTAATCGAATTACTGACCCCATAGAGCCGAGTGTGATTGCGTGCGGGCTTTCTCGCATCGAATCTCTTCCTTTCTTTCTCTCGCGTGGCCTTGTTTTCCTTTTATTACGTATTTACAAGGCTCAAAATCTGACTGCGAATAAGGGATGAGATGCAGTGCTGAATGATTCGGGCAGAGATTTGGGTCGCCTGGAATTCAGGGATAATTTTCATGTTGATAGAATTTTACATTGAAATAAGTTTGTTCGAAATTAGGGTGAATGGATGGTTAATTAGGGTAAATTTTCATTTCAATAAAGTGCCTTTTGAACTATTTGACGCGGAAAAAACTCGTTTCGAACAAAAATGAAGCCGCAACGAGATTTTTATACGTTAAGAACGAGCGCGCGCGGCATTAAAATTCCATTAATGAACCCCGCATTTACACTCGGCAAAACTAGGAAAGTAAACAATTAACCCGTCGGTCGCGCAAACGCCGCCTCGTGTTTGCCTCCCCGTCGAAATAAAAGCTCTCCCGCGTTCCGCATGCGGAAGCAGGCGCATTAAAAAGCCGGGGCCAAAAATTTCCATACGCGGCGGGCTCCCTTAAATCTCGGTTCATCAGATTTGCCGGTCGGGCGGGCGCGAATCTCGTCACCCTCGCCCGAAAAAGGAGAAAAGAGCTACGCGTTATACGCGCGTCCTCGCCGAGGAAGAAATAATCCAAACAACGCGAGCGAGCAGCGCCGCCGGAGGGGGAGGAGGTGGCGGTAGAGCGAAGGGGGCGTTTTAAACCGCCGCGCATATGGGGACGTGCGGCTCTCGCGCAGATTGGATTAGGCGAGGTGTCCGCTAATTGATTAAAACTGGAGCGGCTCTCTCTCTCTCGCTTCTCTCTGCCCGGCCTTCGTTGCGTCTGCGCAGCCGAGGATTATCCGAGCGGAATCGGTTAAACGACTGGGTAAACTGCTTTTACCTCGACTTCTTTTTTAATTAAGCGTGCGGCCGGTCTTATTCCGCTTGGCTGCTAATTGGGACATTTTTGCGCGAGTTTCGAGATTCCGCATGATTCCGCGTCGGAGGTGTTTCGTCTGTTGAATCGTCGAGTTAGAGAGGCTTTTTCGGATTAGGTTTTAAGGTGCTTTTTGTCGTTTATTTAAAGCAGAGGAGTTTTAAGTCGATTGGAACTTTATTTACTCGACGAAGCTCATTTTTTGTTTTAAATTCGTTAAAGAATTATAAAAGAACGATTATCGCGTTATTCTTTTACTGAAAGAAAATTGCATACTTCCGAAAATCTGCCCGTCTCCCTTTTCAATCGAATCGTTCAGCGAAAATCAATTCATTAATCCATCCATCCTCGCGCTCAACAAAAGGAATCGATCTCTCCTCGAGCAAGACGCACTTAGTCGACCTGCTCCGCTCGAAATGTATACGGGTCAACCGAAGCGCATCGCTGCGAGATCCACTCGAGCGTATATCTCTCCAGCAGCACACCCACATCGGCGCTCCATCCCCCGAGTCTTCGGGCAAGAAAAGCGTCGCAAAACAGCAACGGCGGCGGCCGATTAAGGCGCGGGCGGGGGGCGGGGGGTGACTAACGAGCGCGTCGGCACTCTGCTAAATTATATAAATGACGGTGAACTCTCAGTTAGCGCGCGGCTCCCATTAATTAGGCGCGGCGATTAATTAACCGAGTGTCTCTTTGACTCGCGGCGACGGACCGGAAGCGGGGACCTGCGGCGCGCTGCGCTTTCCCGCGTATATAAGCCGAGGAGGCAACTTTCTTCGCGGGATTACGCTCGCCGAAAGCTTAGCGGCTCTTTAACCAAGTTTGTACAAGTCGTGCTTTTAAGGCTGCGCGTCGTAAGGAGCACTCTCCCTCTCTTCCTCTCTCTCTCTCTCGCTTGCGGAGTAATGAAAAGCTTGATTAGCTGCGAGCTCGTTTTACTTCCGAGTTGAACTCGAGCGATTGCGGATGCTTCGGGGGGAGGCGTTTTAGGAACATTGATTCTAGTTGATTAGGGGAAATGGATGAAATCGTGATTAAGTTAACCTATTACCGCTCAGGTGTACGCAGTACATCCGCACTGATTTATTTTCAAAACAAGTCTTTACGACGGTTTTAAGTGAGGTTTGCACTTTAACACTTTGCTTGTTTAATCAAGTGCTTCTTGATAAAAAAAAAACGGGTTACGGTGAATTTTTTTAGCTTTCGAAGTCCAACCAATAGAAGTTTAACTGTTTAAGAAATTAACGTTCAAAATCTTTTCCTTTTCCGGTTCATGCACAATTCATTTCACCAAAAATAGTTTTCCTCCCAAAAATCCATGTTTTCGCCGCCGAAAAAAGTTCCGGTAATGTCGGAATCCCCGAGCAATTTATCAGCACCCTCTCCATCCGGACAGCCGAGAAGAAAGCTAAAACCCCGCTCGTTCGCCGGCGACTTGACTCAAAAAGTACCTCCTCCTCCCTTCGTCGTCATATTCTATTTATAGGGTCAATAAAAAAAAAAAAGGCGCGAAGCTCTCGCTGATTCGAGGCAATCGGGCCGCCTTGCGGAGATTTGAATGGGGGGAGCTCTAAAGGCTCTCGTCGGCGACTCGCCGTTTTATGTTGATGCCTCCGGAGAGGAACCACCGTCGCCGCCGCCGCCGTTGGCCGACGCGCGCGCGAGAAGCGCATAAAACAAATGAGCCGTGAAGAGATTCGGAGAAGTTTGCGGGGCCCTGCCTCCCGTTCGCTTTCGGCTCTGCTCTTGGCGCTTTGGGTTAAATTACGAGCAATGTCTTCCTCGCTCCGGCGCCGATAGTTTCGATTCGACTCCTTCGCTCGGACTCGGGGGTTCGGGATGCTTTCTGAGAAATAATGACAATACCAACGGTTATTTAATTAAATTACCGTCTGTCTGACAATAATCAGAGTATACTACTTAACTGGCCCTCCTTAAGCATTCCCTCCGCAAACTTGCCCGACTCCTCGATGGCTCTTAATCTTCCGAAAATCACCAGCTGACAGGCGAACTTTCAGGCTCTACATGCGGGAGCAGCGGCGGCGGCGGAAGGAGCAGCGGGGTGAGCTCGAACGGCGGCAACGGCAAGCAGCGCCGGTCGCGGACGAACTTCACGCTGGAGCAGCTCGCCGAGCTCGAGAGGCTCTTCGACGAGACCCACTACCCCGACGCGTTCATGCGCGAGGAGCTCAGCCAGCGGCTCGGGCTCAGCGAGGCGCGCGTCCAGGTCTGGTTTCAGAATCGCAGGGCCAAGTGCCGCAAACACGAGAGCCAGCTGCACAAAGGTGAGCTAAATGGACTACCTTCTTAAAATTAAACCAATTCCATAATTTATAGAAAGAAAAACGCTCTCTCTCCCCCCAGGAGTATCCGGCGGCATGGTCCTGGCCCCGCGCAGCCCGCCGACGAGTCTCGAGCCGTGCCGCGTGGCCCCGTACCTCCCCGCCCTCCGGCTGCACCCTCAAATCCAATCGGCCGCCGCGAACTCCAGCTCGGCCTTCGACCCGGCGGTGCTGCACTACGCGGCGGCGGGCGGCCTCTTCTGCCTCCCTCACCCGGGCCACCCGGGCGCGACGGCCGGCGCCGCCAGCGCCGGAGTCCCGGTGACCGCGGCCTCCGGCCACCCGCCCCACCCCCTCAGCCTGGCCGCCTCGCTCGCCGCCGCCGCCGCCAGCAGCCGATCCAAGAGCAGCAGCATCGCCGACCTGAGGCTCAAGGCCAGGAGGCACCAGGAGGCCCTCGGATTGGAGAGGCCCGCGTAAAGGCTTCAGGTATCAATGACTCTGAGTGGATGCGGAAGAGTGAAAGGAAGCTCGAATGGTACTCGGAGAGAGGATGGGGTAACGGGATGGAGAAGCTTTTGGGTTATGGAGGTTTGGCCAAATTTTTACGATTCGCTGAGTTACTTTATTGAGCAATGGGTGTATTTCATTGTTTCTTGGTCTAAAGTATAATATAAATTAAAAGTATAGTCAAATTAATCGTTGGATTTGTAGATTCAGTATTAAGTATGTGATATATGGTGTATATATTTTACGGTCAGTATTAAGCCACACTAGTTATTTCGACACGATATTATAGTTTAATTATTACGGTGTATTATCAATTTTCAAGTACCATTCGAGAACGGATCGAGTGAGTGTCGAGAAAAATTCTAGTCATCGGCACGCGTCCGAGCTGTTGAACACGAGACAATTAAATTCTCCCACCTTCAAAATTCAGTTTACTCGTCTGTTCGACAACTCGGCCGGGTGCCGCGCGAAACATTTGTAAAAACAAAAAAGGATAACGAGACCGATAAGCGCCGACAGCGTGTTGTGTATTATAAGTCTATACGAATCGACGTTGAGGCGGGAGACTTCAACCGTGATCTCATCACCACACTCCCTTCGCGCTTATTCGTTGCCAGAGGTACGAAGGTATACGTAAGATGACCTTTCCAGACAGTCGGATTTCTCAAAACGGAAGAATCAAAAAAAGGACGACAAAGAGAAAATTTACTGTGATGACGATAGTCGCATCTTGTATTATTATTCCCCGCGCGCGATATTCTCTCAAAGCCAAAGGTTTATTACGTTCGTCGAGGTTCGCTTTGCGCGTTTCTGTAGGCTTATTTTGCGTTATCGGTTGTTTAGTGCTTGGACAATTTGATTATAAGCAGAGGCGAAGAGAAGATTGATGTAACTGCTCAATGGATTCATCGATAAACAGTAAAAGAAATATTGAATATAGCTATATATAATTATATACAGTCAGTGGTGTAATTAATTTTTTTCAAGTGTGATTTTTGTAATAAAGACTATATTAAGAAATATGTCGTTTCAAGAGAAATAAAAGTACGAAATATTTGTTCTCGTTATTTGCGAAGAAAAAGCAATGCCGAGTGAATATTTGAGAGAACTTGTTCATTCGTTTGTTATTTTTTATCTAAAACAAAGTGTCGGCTTAAAGCAAATGTCAATGGCTAATATTACATAACTTGTAAATTAAAAGCATGTAACTCTAATAACAATAAATCCAAATTGTCTTGTCAAATCAAATAAAAAGTAGTTAAGAAAAAAAAAAACGTTGTCGTTGCATTTCATTGAATCGTTTCCCTGATTACCGTCCTCGAAAACTTGTTGAACGATCGAAGAAACGAATTTAGCGTTGGGCAATATTCTGGAAAGTGCAAAGCAAACGGCAATAAAACGGCGGTCGCCTACAAATTTCCTGTTCTTGCTTATAAACAAAGAGTGAAATCAGGCGAAAACTGCCTCTCTCCCTCTCTCTCTGTGCGTCTCGCCGTCGAACGTTTGCCTTTGCAATAAGCGCGCGAATGAGAGAGTACACAGCTCGTCAGAGCCCGCCGTGATTTCCGAACAAACAGCAGTCGGGCGGCGCTGCAAAGTGACGAAAAGATTGCCGAGTCCTGTGACTCCGAGCCAAAACTGCTGCGGTGGTGTGGAGAAGTCTACGAGGTAAGAACAATATAATCACATTTAACATAAATTGGGTATAACACTGATACTACATAATTTCTCATTTAAATTGAGTTATCCCGTGCAATTTTAAAACAGAGAACATCTATTTTTGCCAAATTGAAAGTAAGCTCTCCCGCTATTGTCGGACAAACATTTCACCGGATTTTCCAACAATAACCTCTCCCATCAAAGAAATGATAAACCGAGAAAAGGCCAGCGAAACTTGGTGAAAAAGAAGGAAGGAAGGAAGGAAGGAAGGAAGGAAGGAAGGAAGAGGCGGAAAAAGAAGGTCTCCGGGATGAAAAAGGCGGATGATTCAGAGATAGGCGAGAAGTGGACTCTCGCCCGGCCGAGAGAGAGAGCGGACGCGTATATACCTCGGGAGCAGCTCGTCGGGGCGCTAATGCAATAACGCGGCGGCGCGAGCGGATAAATCAAGCGGAGGCGTCCTGCAACAACAGCGCCCCGGCACCGGTAATCGCGTTACGCCGTCATCCTCGTCCTCCCCCCGATCCCCCCGGGGTACCGTTATAGCGCCGCTTCCCCTTCTCTCTCTCTCTCTCTCTCTCGGCGTATACACCAGGTCGCGACATTAATCCTAAGCCGGGCGCGAATTACTAACGACCGCCGAGAGCAAGCCGCTCTGCTCCTTCGGCTCTCGTTTTTCGACTTTTTCCACATAAGCTGTTTGCGGGTTTGCCAATGTGCTAAAATGCCGTGTCAATCTAAAACGCGAGACTCCGCGTGTAACGTCGCGAGCAGAAGCCGCTTAAAAATCGGTTCCCCGCCGGAAGAGCGCCGCCCCCCCGCGATCACATAACTCAGCTCCTTAAAGCCTCTCGCGTATATACCTCGAGAAAAGTGTAGAAAAGTAGGCAGCGGGGACCTCGCCCCGTTTTATTTTCACCGGGGGCTCGAGAGATCGGTCCGGGGCAATCCTGCGGGACGGCTGAATAAAATAAAGAGATCCGAGGAGCGAGAGCTCGGGGATAATTCGCGAGAGAGAGAGAGAGACGGGGGAGAGCGGCTCCTCGCTCGTTTTAATCCGGGACTTTTAAGAAGCCGAGGCGCGTTTTTTTTTCTTCTTTTCGCTTCCTCCGTCGAGAGAACGAGCAAATTGGCTGTCGTTTGTCCGAGAAGGGAGGGAAGCGCGAGACAAATTGACCGGAGGGACAGCGGGGGTGGACTTTTATGAACGGTGCTTAAAGCTGTCTGCGTGATGGATTTTTAGAAGGGGGGAGGAGGGCAGCCGAGGTTTTAATTCATTAATAAAGGGGTTTAGGATTGTTTTTCGCTTCGGCTGTTTATTGCTTTTTTATTCCATTCCTGGCACTCAGGGGTAGAGATAAAGTTCCATTACATACTTACCTGAAAATTGATGCTGCCGTAAAATTCATTACGTTTAAGTATTTGTTTGAAGATTAATGCATCGTTAACGAGATAAAATAGCCTCTTACAGGGGAAAACCTTAATAAAACACAAATTTAGTAAATTAGCAGGACGAAATAACATCATAGAATATAATATTTATTTCTAATTCTTCAACGATTTTTACAATTCAGACGCGAAGCATTATTTACAATTAGCAAATCGCAAGAAAAGACGAATCATCATCCTGGCACTCCGCATTAATTCCACGTGCTCTCTCTCCCGAAACCGCAAGCGCCGCGCAAGAAGCGATGACTCAGTAAGCAAATCGCGCACAGCTGACCTTTTTTCGGCTGAGAGCTCGGGAGGGAAGCTCCGCGCGCAGCTTAACTGCGAAATAATGCGCCGCGAAAAGCAGCGAGAGCATCATCAATTACCGAGCGAGAGAGAATATAATTGTCGGTCCCGTCGGCGGTTTTGCCTGCCTGCGCCCTGCGGGGGCGAACGACCTATTATACAATGGCGGACCTGACTGCGCATTGTGTTATACTTACAGATGTATATATAAATTGTAATTGCATTTTCTGTAAAGCGCGGGTTTTTAATTGTTTGTTTTTTATTTGAAGAGCAGTGATTAATCGCGCTCGATGAATTTAGCACGCGAACCAGTTTCTGACAAATTTAAAGCACTTCGCTATGAGCGGCAAAATTATTATCCGACTGAAAATACTGACCGAGCAATAAACTTAAATCACTCGGATCGAGCGGATAAACTTTGCCGCGGAAGACGCCGGAGACGCGCGAGGCTAAAGAAAGACGCTTCCAATCCGAAATTCCCGGTTGTGTTCTCGGGCGCAATCTGTCATTGCCGCCTGCGGCCGTGCTCGCGAATAATTGAGCGCGAGCTGTGAACGTGCGCCGCCGCGCGAATACGTCATGATTTATAGAACCGACTCGCTTGACCGACGTGAAACAACGGCAGCGGTGCGCGGGACTTGATGAAAAACAAAGCGCGCGAGTCTTTGCGACGAACGAGTTATGCAATCGATGACGCATTCTGCACAGTTTATCGAAAAGTCTATCACGAAAAAAAGTCCGATCTTATGTAAAAAAGCTCTCCCAGACGGAGTTTAGGCGCGTTAAATCGAGGAGATTTTTAACGGCGCGCTCGCAAAGCGTATGGACGCGGCGGTGGGGGAGAGAGCGGCCAAAGCTCCGTGGCGGGGCAAGAAGGAAGGAGAGAGAGAGCCTTTACACCCCCGCCAGATATATCATCGCCTGGCAGTTATGTGTGTCATGAATTTTAGATTATCCTCGGATTAGATTAAGGGGCGGAGAGGAGAGAGAGAGAAAACACGCCGGCCGGGATCGGCCCCTTGGACCGAATCAGTCAGGGACGTAGAGCGAGCCCTATATTCGCCCGGATATCTCTGTAAATCAGACCTCCGAGAAACTAGTGATCCTCGTGCAAACTCGGCACGGACGCGAGATACATATGCGGGACGGATGAGCTACGGAGGGGCCCTCTCGGGCGACCAGAGCGATTCCGGATCAGGAGGGTTTATTGGCTATTGTTTATTCAAGGAGTGAGGACTTGCGTATTACTGGAAGCTTTATTCAATCAGTGCGTATACTTTTGTCTGGGATAAAAAAGGTCGTACAATATTTTCATTTGTAGTTGTGATTTAACGTTCGATTAAACGTTAATCAATATTTCTACTTTATCATATCTGTGTTTTATTGATTTAAATTCATTATTTTCGTTAATGACATTCGAAGAAAAGAAAAAGAAAGAAGTCAATTTAGCCAAAGATCTAAAAAGAGTCGATCGAAAGTTTGGACAAAGAGACGTACGGGCTACGCTCGAGCAGCTCCTCGAGGGTCATAAAACGAGTCGCTTTAGGGACTCGAAAGAAACCGAGACTCCGGCCGGGAAAGAAAGGGATATCCAGCCGCGGGGCAAACGAGGAGCTAAACGGTGTTTCCGCCCCTGGGCAGATCCGATGTCGAATCAATTCGCGTAATAGTGTCGGGCCGTTCTCCCCTCCCCTCCGGCTCGAGAAAAACTGCCAGGGGTTACGGGCCATTACCGCACCTGTCCCTCAAGTCTCTCCCTCGCGCTCAAGTCGAGCACTAATGAAGAGAAGCAATCACTTAGAGAGGCCGGCCCGTTTTCGCTCGGCGTTTATGTGCCGCGGAGGAGAGAGAGAGAGGCCTCCGTCGATTCTCGAATTATTCAATGATCCTTTCCTTTCCTCGGGTCTCTCCTTCGGCCTTGAGGACGGGGATGCTCGGGGAGGAACAACTGTAACTTCTCTTTAGAGGGCCATGATTTTCAGCACTCGCCGCAGATTAAAAGCACCTCCGTCTTTTGATGTCCTTTGTCGCTTCTTTGGTTAATGCACAAGTACCGTGTTTTTTCACAGTTTGTTGAGTGATAAATCTTTTTATTTCTTCGTCAATTTGATCAACCAACGTTATGAAGGTGTAAGAAAAAAAAAACCTGTTTTGAATAATGAATGATTTTGATATTTTTTAAATAAATTAATATAATTGTTAATATAAATGTTGATTGTAATTGAGCAACTTAACCATAAATTTAAAATAAATAATAAATTTGAATTAAATAATAAATTAGAATGTTTGCAGCAGGTTTATCTTAAATTTTTGAAGAAGCGAAAAGTTAATGGAAAAAAAGATCAGTTCTGTAACTCAATTTATTAAAGTAATACAAATGTGCTGTTACAAAAATGTTGCTAAAGAATGAAAACTAAAAATAAATAGATAAACTATAAGAAAGACGAAGATACAATTTTCAGTAGGACATGGAGTATGAAAGGTATTTATTTACATTGAATATACTGTCAAGAAAGTTTTTTATTTTTTTTTTTTTAGAAATGAAAGTTTCGTTGCATTAAATAAACATTATGAAGTCCTAAATAATAAACTGCTCCTGACAAAAATATGTTCTGGTTTTAAAAAGTGTATTTATCTGAAAAATATGTTTTTAATTTAAAACTGGCACAATTTATAAATTCCAGTTTATTCAAAAACCTATGCGTGTACCTTTTTTTCATAATACTCATTCCATCTGCGTAAACAATTTCAGTAGACGCAAATTCGTAGTTTTATTAATAATTTTATTTTCTAAAAAATCAATGGTTTTTTTATTAAGATACTTTTTGATTAAAATTTGACTACACCATTAAAAATCCTACGTACTCTTTTTAAGAAAAAACTAAAGATACTTTCAGAAGCTTTGACAAAGTTCACGTTCTTTAGAAAACAAAAAATAATATTAACGACTGATTAAATTCCAATTAATCTACGGGTTTGACTCGACAAACTCCACACTCACTCTCTCTTTCTTTTGACATTTTAAACAAACCTCGCTTTTCCCTTTTCGAAATTGACATCGAGATCGCACTTTAATTATTTTCTTTATTTAAAATATCATTAACAATTTAAAGAGGTGCTCGAGAGAAAAGGAAAAAATTTAATAACTTGCCTAAGTTTGGGGAAGGAGGGGGAGGCTAAACACTGGACAGAAAAAAGCAGCCTGAGCTTGCGAGACGGTATCAACTACACGTAAAAACGGCTTCGTAATAATATAGAAAAATCAGGGAAAATTAGCTCCGACTTGCGAGACAGTTATACGCGATAAGGACTCAGGCCTTGGCATTTATTTTTCTTTCATTTTCATATTTTAAGTTAACGATTGTCAAAGAAAACGATACGCTCAACAAGAGAAAGGATAGGGATTCATCAGGTACTAGGAACAGCCCTGAGTTCTCGCCTTTTAAAAATTGGTATAATACGTAATATTCATTATATATATATATATATAATATATATTTATATATAAAAGAAAACAAAGATTTCGTACTTTTCTATATAAATTCTTAATCTACTCTCTATATGTCATGTTAAAAAGGAAGTAAAAAAATATTTAAAAAATGACTTTAACTTAAAGATCACAGAAAGACGATCGTTTTTTTTTTTTTTTTTTTTTCTCAAAGGGCGAGAACCCGCTCCAGACACTGCCTGCACGAAAGTTACCATTAAGATAATACACACGATATATCATAATTACAATAATATAGCATTAATTAAGAAATATTATGTTAATAGTTATTTCACCATGTGTATGGCTCAGTCTATTACGCTAGTCTCATGCAACAACAACAATAATAAAAATACAACAATATATTTACTCATGTGCTTGTCGTTTACGCACTCCATTGGTACTTTTAAATCACCCGTCTTTTTTTCACATTTAAATTTCTTTTTTTTTCTTTATCACCGAATAGAAACCGCGACGCGAATTCCCCATCGTAAATGAATTTTAATATCGATATTGCAATTAATTAGTACACGCTCTCTCCCTTATTTATTTAAACATTTACTCTCGCGCTTATACGAAATATATATAAAAAAAATAATAATAAATCTCGAAAAATTTTTCACTCTCCCAACTAAGCAATAAATCTCACATACCGTTCCCCTTTGAACCATAATATTTTCAATATTTAATATTATTTATGTATAAATAGAGGATTTTACAATATTTCCACGTTCACCTTAAAAATTTGCAACTTCCTTGACTGAGATTTACATACGAGCCTGTCTCGCATCGACAGAAAGCCACATGTTCGAACTTTGTAATAATTTAACATTCCCCGTTGGAATGAGAAAATCTTTTCTCGATGGAAATGCAAAAAATTTTTCTTGTAATAACATTTATGTATTTACACTCGACACGTATGAAAAATATCAAGAATTTCAATTTCCATAATAATAAATCTAGATTCATTTGTATGTTACGAAGCTTTTTGTTCATTCTGTAGTAAAAAATTTCATGGCAACCTGAGAACGATTCCGCGTGAAATATATCATTATTACATTTATTAACAGTACGATTAAATTAATAAACATCGAAAGTTCTTTTGTTTTATTACAATCGGACTTAGGAACTATATGAAAAGTATATTATAATACAAAATCGATGCAAAATCGATTGTCACTGACCCGCGCGCGTCTAGTCAAAAATGCAAAAAGAGAACAATAATATACCGTAATCACACTACGCTTCTAGAAGTAGCGTAATACATATGGCAGAAAGCGATCGAGCTTTTATTCGACGACTGTGCAAGATATATTGTTAAAGTTACTTTACGTATGTACATTTAATAACACCGTTAAAAAAACAAACAGAAAAGGAGTAAATTAATCACCGTTAACAACGTGCATACAAAGAGATTGTAGGTTTTTTCATCGTCGGCGAGCTATACTATGAAAACATGTGGCTTTGCAAGTACGACGTTTACTGGCTCTTAAGTAATATAAAAAGTAGTAATATCACAAAAATTAGGCGCAGGCAGGGTTAGGAAAGGACCAGATTTAAAAAAAAAAAAGGACAGGAGAACACTTATTGGAGATTTTGGCAATTTTCAATCGCCTAACTTTGAACAATAGATCAAGTAGGGATAACCTTGATGCAATCGTTTCCTTTGACGCTTAATTCTGTCTCTCAATATGTACACATATATACTATAATTAAACGAAAAGAACGATGTACCGTGCGAATCTTTCTGGATAAAAAACAAAAGCAAAGTGATTTTTTTTTGTATGTGCGTGTTATATCTAAAAATTTTTTTCAATTAAAAAGAAAAATGTAGACGAACATTTATAATAAAAATATTATTACTAATTTCTCAATAAAAATAACTATACATGTACGCATAATGTATACTTGAGACTCGTACTAAATAAACATGAGTACAGCGTTTTCTGAACGTTAAGTACCCCGTAATAACACAAGTTACATTTTATATGCAACTAATAAATACCGTTCATCCAATATATAATCTCGCTTGCTCTAGCTAACGATCTCTGCCAGTTGATTTAATTTACTTATCAACTTTTTAGTTTTATTCACAACAATGACTTATCAACAGCCAGTGATTCGCGCAAAAGTTTTACGATAGAACATGGCTTTACTTATATTCAATGGTAAGTTAGAGAAATAAAGAATAAACGCATTCATTCAGTTGATAAAAGTTCTATAGAAATGTCTTGTTCAAGATTTTCTCTTTAGCAGATAGTGAAATCATCGTAGTCACAAAACTTTCTCTGGTTTCATTGTTTTTTGCATTTTTTACTTTTTTCAACAACATTTTGAAGAATCAATGTCAACGACATTGCACGTACGATTTTTTTGTTCTCAGACTCGACGACAAAACAGTTCGAATATAGTGGACAAATCTACTGAATTGTCCGTTTCAATAGCATGCGAGTCCAAAACAATATTGTAGATTGTTGTTGCGCAATTAAAAATTAGCGAGTTTCATAGATTTCACGTCATAGCTCAGACTAAACTTGCGAAAATATATATTCCTAAACCAGATAAATCACGCGATCCGCACAAATAAATTGCCAAAAATTTTATTCGTAAACAATTTACTTTAAAACTTTACTTATATTTACAATAATACAATTTGTATTCACAATAAGAAAAGAAAAAAAAATAAATAAAAATAAAATAATGTACAAGTATATAGAGAGAGAAAATAGACTAACAATCGCATAGTGGTCTGCCGCGTAAAACATCACTCCTGGACTTATTTTAAAAATTTGATAATACGGTTATAATAAAGAATTGCGCGTAACCTAGTATCACAATAAGTTGGGTGATAATTTCCGGCGAAGAATGAATGGAATGGCACTTCATGCGTGTCACGATTTTAACGTATAAAAATATACCTTTTCAAAAAAGGGAAGGACACAATGAAGAAAAAAACATTATTTATGCTATAAAATTTCAGTTTAACACATTATTCATTAATGCATTCATTTTTTCCCAAGATACTGTTATTGCAGCTCCTGAAAAATTATTCATTTAAGTTATTGAATAGATCTTTCAATCGCATAGTATTTTGTGAGCTTATTAACGTGAGATCTATGTTTACTAGCGAGCTAACGAAGCTTATTTCGGGGTACCGTAGCTAGGCTATATTTTGGGTGCCAGCATTTCTTTCTGTTATTTTTCTTCGTCTTCTTCAAACTTGATTTGTTTTTTTTTGGGTTTTTGTGATTTTTTCATTACAATGGAGGATTAAACACTTATGCAGTGTTTCAACTCTAATTCGAATTGTTAAATAGCGCAGTTGCTATTATAATAATGGTGATAATATTCTTGAACCGTAATTTAATATATACGTTCTTCTAATGTCTTAAAAAGAAACAATGATATTTGAAGAAAAAAATAATTACTATTATTTATGGCTAAAAGCATAGAACCACTCCAATCGAGCAATTATAAAATAAACAGTATTGTTAGTCTGATCATGAAATTTGTAACATTTTAGAGTGGTTGATAAAATAATACACTTTGGTAATCCTGGTGACCTATCAAATATCACTGGTACAAAACATAAAGGTATTATCAAATAATATTGTACTAATTAAAAAAACGTATACTTAAACCCAGTCGTATGTCCACGTCCAAGGTATCTATCAAACGATTTTTGTTTTACGCAAGCTGTGTCAATGGCGATACCTTTTACACTTAAAGTGGTCAAAACGTCCACAAAGAAAAACCCACCCATCCCACCCTCCCTTCCCTCCCTTCCCTCCCTTCCCACCCATGTTTTTCTTCTCGGCCATTACGTGTATTTTTTTTAATAGTTCTTCTTGTGTCGTTTTTTCTTCATTTTTCTTTGCATAAATCGTCTACAATGTCGAAGTGTTCGCGTTTATATACTTTTTAAATTGTTTATTTTACCCCTTGCTCACGTTGCTCTCTGTCAATGCCTAATTATCGCTGCAGTCTACGGCGCACGCGCAGATTTTGCTCTTGTCCCTAGAAGGGCCCGACGACGAGTTCGCCGGTACGGTGACCATGACTCGATAACGACGACGATGTTGATGAGAAGAGGCCGTGGTTTCACCCACCCACCCTGATCACCCATATTTTTGATCCCCGCCCAACCCCGTTCGGCCTGCCCCTTGAAGCGGCCTTCTGGAACAAATTTATGGTTCGTTAAATTGAACTAGAAAAAATATATTTTCAGTATTTGGTTTTTAAAGGGCTTTACCATTTGTAGGCGGGGTTGTTCAGACGCCGTACATATTGAGAAGTCGCTCACTAAGTTGTGCTGGAAATTGATCTGAAAATCGCCTCCAGTTTTCTGCTCCTACTTGGTTTTTGAAGCCATGTAAAATCTGAAAAAGTAAAGTTACATTTAACAACACATTCTTCTAGTGCATATGTGTACTTTTTTACATATATACCTTTGTAAACATATCTTTAAGATCATCTCGCGGTGTTACCCATGATGCAACAGCATCGCAGAAGAATATGAAGTCTTGAACAACTCCGACTGGGTGTACAGCTATCATTTGACACATACCTCTGAAAGCTGAATCTTTTTCTTCATTGTCACGGATGTTTCTCAGTGAAGTACACCTGTTGATTAGAAGGTATTGATGAATGTTGATCATTTTCATTAAAGTGAGAAAATGTAAAAAGTTGAAATTGTTTTATTATTATTAAGAAACTTTATTTCAAATACATATTATTAAGAGCACGAAGCAGAAAAAAGTGTAATTTTTAAAGTTTGTTAAGTTTGAAATTGCTTGCTGATAGATCTTCACAAATAACGATAAAAATTTCAAAAATCAAATAAATGGAAGTTTTAAAGATATTTTTCTAGAAAAGACAAAACATAATTAAGTAGCCTTTTATCTAATAGAATAGTTAAGACATCATTTTTATATACCATTAGCATTCATTAACAAGATGGCATCGTTATAAGTTGATGCTGCACAGATTTACAAGGTCGGGTTTACATTTATTTGTAACGTCAAATGTATGTTTCCTGTTCGTTAGTGTCAAACAATAAAAACATAGTGACAAAAATTTTTAAATAAATATTAATTCTACAACATTGAACAGAAACTTAATTAAATAATGAAAAAACCAATCCGTCGTAATTCACCTTGCTTTAACGACAACAAATGTAAACCTACCTAACTTTTGGACAGAATTTTACGTTTATACCCTCCCATACTTACGGAGCGACAAATGGAAACCGTAAATAAATATTGAAACTGAGAAAAAATTAATTTTGGACCTTTGAAAATTCATCTTACTTGAAAAATTTTATATTTAGACAGAAGCAAGCAATTTGTCTAGAAATTTTTGCATACTTACTGCAAAAATTTCTCAAGTACTTACACTTATTTTTCTTACTATACTTTTGATGCTGTGAATTTCCAAAAAATCCAAAGTAAAATGTATTTAGAAATTAAGAATAATATATTTGAATAAAGTGCTAATAATAAAAAATAGAATTTAAGTAATAGAAGATAATAATAATAAAGAAATTTACACACCACTGTCGGACAAACTGCTGTAACATGGGGGCGACGTCGTGGGGACACACAAAACCTAGGCGACCGATTGTTATGGCTACGGTTTCATTTCATTTCGGTAAGTAGGCAAGTGAAGTGTAGTGAAGTGACCGGAAACACAAACAATAAGACAAACTGATAGCGAACCAACAGTGAACTCAGGCGAATATATGCTGCTTATAATAATAACTTTAATAATACGCAATTAATTAACCATAATCAATTAATGTTAACAATCAATACACAATGTCAAACACAGGTGAACATATGAGATATCAACAGTTAACATAGGCAATACCGTGCTTTATTGTAGCTGCTGAAAACAATAATGAAAATTAAGTAGCAGCGTGCGAGCCCATGATTTACAAACGATTTTATGAAACTTATGCACAATTGGGCAGATAAAAATTTCACATTACGTATTATATATAGTTATATTTGGAAGTTGCTTATTAAAAAATATAGATAAGAAGCTGCCCAAATGTGCTAGCATGAGGTGATTTTACGAAATAAAAATAAATAATAATTTCAAATAATAATCAAACTAATTTGTTTTTGCGAAAATAAAATTTTTGTGTCTTCAAGCTAAATTTCGTTTTCCCTTGTTTCTAAATGTCAGGTATGCTAATAATTGAATACGTTCAGCCATCAGGCGATCGCACACCACTAAACACATCATAAAAATAACAAGTGATATTGACGCTCATCTCGTGCAGACATTTTTACTAACGATTATTCCGACGGGGTGGTCTGCTAAAGCTTTTCATTAAAATAATAAATAAATAATAATAATAAATAATTAAAATTTAATCATTAAATAAAATGTCCGAGTGTCGCCTGATCTTTGTTAAACCTAAGTTGGGCCACTATCTAAGCAATATTTAGTATTATTATGTATATTATAATCTCCTGAGCTTGAAATAAAACTGAAAATATTTTCATTAGAAAATCATAAGTTTTTTTTTAAATAAAATTATATATAAAATATACAATATATGTAATAAATGAGGTACCAATAAAAAAATAAATAAATAAATAAATAAAAAATAAAATAATTTGTTTTAATGAAAAAATTACTAACCGGTATTTTCCAGAAGAGTCTTTGGTGTATTTGGTCTGTTGATAATTTCAATAAGTTGATTTAAAATTAAAGGTATGTATGTGCTGGTATCGGGTCCTAAAATATTAGAAGGTAAGTAATCTATTCGTTTAAAATTACATATTTTTTTATTTTAATAAAAATTAACCATACCAAGTTTGATTGCAATTTCACCGATTGCCCATGTTGCATTATTGCAGACAGAAATGTATTCTGGATTCAAATTTTGACTAAGAATCGGCATAAAGTCCGCTGTAAAAGTAAACAATTCTTGAATCAGCAAGAGAATAATATTTTATTTTAATCTTTAAGAAAAGTTTGGTTAGAACTTACGTATGCAAGGAAGTACATGTTGGAAACAAGCCTTTGTCAAATCACCTAAAAGTGCGAAACTACTTTGCCTAACTTCGGGCATATGATCCTGCATGCACTGATAAAGTAGCTGCATTACGTTGCTATTCACTACAAGACGTTCCATGTGTCCATTTAAACCTTCTGCTAATCCACTAAGAAGATCTAGTGCTACAATCATAAAGTCTTTATCTGGGGCTTCAAATTGATCTGGATTTTGCGTGTAGGCCATATGCCGATTTAACGTTTGTTCTACTAAGGAAACGCATCTCCTGTAAATGAAAATGTATATTATAAGTTAAGCTACAATCAAACCGAATTTTTAATTATGGTTATGACAAATTTTACCTATAAACAGGCTCGCAATATGGTAAAAATCCAGACTGAAGAGCTGTAGCCACTGAAGATAAGCATTCTAGAAGCGGGAATAAGTCTTTGTCTTCATCTTTTAAAATATTCCACTTATTAATAAGAGGTGGCATAAGCAAATTTATATAATCTGGTTTATTCAAGTGACGTCCAACAGAATCAGCTAAAGTACCGATTGCGTCGTATAAAATCAATAAATTTTTATGCTGGTATTTGCCTGAAGAAAAATGTATTATTAATTAATTAATATTTGTTAAAAATAGTATTTTATATTTTTAAATGAATTTAAATCTTACCAAAAGCAAATACAAGAGTCTCTAAAATAAAGCCTAAATAAGGAACCAATTCTGTGCAAGCTTCCTCTTCTAACGTAGCAAACGCTGAACATGCTGCTTCTTGAACACGTTTATTGCCATCTAGTATTCTTTTTAACAATTCAGTCATCAATGGCTTCAAATAAGTGTCGTGTGGCTGGGCGCAAACCCAATGAGCATAACGGCTAAGTGTCCAACATGTTATAGAGCGAACTAATGCTTTTTTATCACTTAAACAATTGATTAGATATGGAATAAGCTCTGGCAAATGTGGAATCATGCCTGTCATACAACCTGAACAGAGACGAGAATGATATATTTGTATATAAAAATTTAAAGAATTTAATTACTAGTATTAGAATACCATACCTTCGGCAATAGCTCCGAGTGCAAGAATACCAGATTCTTTGATTTCCCAATCTTGATGGAACAATGTTTCTTTTAAAATAGGTACTAATACCGGCAACAAGTCTTCTTTAAAAACTCCAGCTAACATATCCAAAGCAGCTGCTGAGCATTTTCTCAAGTTCCAATCACTTAGAGAGGAATCATCATCACCACAGTCTTCAGAATCAAGATCTTTATCATCGTAGCTGCCGTTTTCATCTAAATGCTTGTTCATTGCATGATGTGAATGATGGGTTTTTGATTTGTGAAAGCGAGGTCTGATATCCTCTTCTCTGTCTGGTATCATTTCGTCTTCTTCGACATCTCCTTTCAAAAGGATGATATCCAAGTCAGAGTACTTCATGCCTTTTACAAGAACAGGTACCAATCTTGGTAAATGCGTTACCAAAACTTCTCTACAAAGTTGTTGCTCAGCAAGGGAAAGCCAGAATTCGCAAGCTTCTAGGGCAACTGCATCGTCTGCATCTTGGGTTCTCAGTAACATGTATTCAATTATATCATGCATATGACAAATTAATCTATCCATACGAACTTCTAATAGCATTACTAGAGCTCTGTAAAAGAAAGTGTAGCATTAGTTACTATTAAAATTTTTAAAGGTATAAATTACATTGATAGGAAAAAATACATACCTGCATACATTTTTTCCTACTTCTGGATTATCATCAGATGTCAAGTAGAAGAGATTTTCAAGGAAACTATCCATATACATCATTAGAGCTTGTGCACGATTAATGATAAATTGATTAACACAAGCTATAGCATGTGATCTAATTTTAGGAGAGGTATGTCTGAAGAACTGCAGGAATTTTGGAATTAAGACATTTAATGGACGACTAACTGTATCTGATTCAAGCTGTTCTGCTGAATCTTCGCAAATCTTTTGCAAAGCTCCAAAGGCTCCTTCACAAACATTATAGTCTTGCGAATCTAACATCTGACACAATGCTGGAAGCAGTTCTGGCCAGGTTGTTAGATCACCTATTAAAAGAATTTTGGAATAATAAATTAAGTTTCATCTTGTAAGATAAGAGTAAAGGAAGTATAGATATAATACCTTTCGACGTAATAGTTGTGATCAGAATTCCTACTGTAGCTCGAATCAGAGGGGATGGATCTCCCACAGCTGATAGACATTCTTGCTTGATAAAGTCTGTAACCTCAGGATGAAATTTGTGGAAGTGGGCCTTAACGTTGTTTTTCAATATAAGACCACTCAAAGACCTTGTCGGCTCATCTGTTACACACAAACCAATTATTACATTCCAATGTCAGTCTTTACTTCAATTAATGTACAAAAAGACAACAATAACACAACAATTTACCTTCTGAAGTTAATTTCGTTAAAACGAAAATAAGATAATTGTTAAAGTCTGGAAATTTGTTGAGCTCCTCCAATTTCTGTTACAGTGTCAGCTAAGGAAAACAAGAAGCGCCTCGAATTTCACCGTTTCACGACGCGACGGAGATAAATCAATGTTTCCCTCCCGTGAGCTACATCGCGTGTACGTCGGCGTAACTAGACAACAATCCGCAGTTTTCCAACAAAACGGCGCGAAATTCATACCGCTGAATCGCGTTTTTCGCCAGCAAAGCATCGGAACCTCTCGCTCGCACTCACACCCATGCATACCTCCTTGAACTCTCTCTCTCTCTCTTTCTCATACACATGGACATGAAACAGAGAAAGGAAACAAGTGCTCTGAAAAAAAAAATAAAAAAAAAAAAGCGAAGCCAAGCGTGAGAGCGCGGAGGACAGGCGCAAGAGGAAAGCAATGCGAAGTTGCAAAAAAAGAGATAAACACGTTCAATTTTCGCGAAGCACGATAAGCTCCGCAAGAAGGAATAGGAATGGGAGGACGAACGGGGTGGGGGGAGGGGGGTTGTGCGGGGGGTCTCAGTAACTTCCATGCTGGAAAATCGCCATCGAAGCGCGAAAGGTCGCAGCTCGTCGATTTAATAAACATTCACGACGTCGAGTGTGCGTTCTCTCCCTCCCCCGCGAGACTCAAATTCCCGGGGATAAAAAAATGGCTTGCGCGGCCCTGTACGCGTGTACACACAACGCGAAGTTTCGAGGAGCTCGATTTGCAACCTCGTACGTACACACACACTTTGCTCGGGGCGCCCCACGGGGAGTCGCCTTGTCAGAGCTCGATAATGTAAAGGATACTTGCTGGACGGCGCGTTGAGTTTCCGTATTCGGACTTTGGGACTCTTTGAGCAGCGTCAGGATCTGCCGAAGTCCTTCCTCTTGCGGTTGCCACGCCATTTTCATCGTATTTTTCAAGAGTAGCACCGAGCGCAGCCAGCCGTCTCGTCTGACCTCGCCACGAGCGAACGGAAGTCCCCCACCACTGGCTGCTCCGTTACTGCTGCTGCTGTTCAACGGGGCGCCGCTAGCGGCGCAGCCATGATTGTTACGACCGAGCTCGGGACGCTGCTGCAGCTCTGCTGGGGAAGCTTTCTTGCGACGGCTTCCGTTACTGTTGTTATTGTTCAGGTTCGTTAGGCTGCCCCGCATCTTTAGCTAGATGTGCATACGAAGCACCAGCTAAGAGGCTTCGGGAGAGTTTTTATCACGAGCAGGGAGAAGTTGGGTGGATTTCAATGCGGACAATTGAATGAGCCGCGCGAGTTCGCAGCAGGCGAGCAGTTCCGCTCGGGGGACGGCGGGAGTTTTAAATACGAGGAGGCCTGGGCAGTTATTGATTTTCTACGGTTTTTATTGTTTTTTGCGCTGTTACGGCCTACATTTTCCCGAAATTCTGCAGGAAGCCCCGATTTTAAGAGGATTAATGGTGTTAAAGCTGAGGCTTCCGAAATCAGCATTTGAAATCTCTAATCTTAGTAGAGCTCAAAATTGGGTTTTGTGCGTTGTTTACATATCATGACTAGCTAATATAAGGGTTCAAATAGTACTCTCACACTTCAGTAATTAGTACGTTAATTTTTAAATTCTAATGTGACTTTCAAATTTATTTAATATGTTATTTTAAAATGAATTGCTCCATAAATGTTCAAATAAAAATCGTTATAAAAAATACTTAACATTTATTATCTTTATTAACGAGAGTTAAAGTAAAAATTGTATGCAATTATTTTGTTAAATTGCTAACAAAAAAGATAATTGCGAAAATCTTGTTTAACAAGCTTTTTAAATTATTAAATAGATTTTCTGTAGTAAGTTAGCTACTATATCGCTAATTAATTGTTATGACTTACAATGAAATCGAGTATTTACAAAAATTTGATAACTGCTTTTATTAATTGAATTAAATCCTAAAATATAAAGCTCTACAGATTATAAAAAATTTTCGAAAAAACTTTATTTTACGGTTTATATTTCGCTTGGTAACGCCACGTAGACATTATACAGTATTCGAACGGGAAACTACCGTTAGGCTAACGTTCAAGCGTATTAGGTACATGTATAATCATCTGCTAGTGTTTTGCTAGTGTTTTAGTAAAACGTGTACATTGCGAGCGGAAAGTGGAAGGCCTTTTCTACGCCGATTACGAACAACTTTAAGGAAGGACTATACTTTCGTTTAATTAATGCAATGAGTATATAGCTTCAATCTTGTGCTCTATATTTTTAATAGGAAAAGTTCTCGGGTAATTTTTTTCCTGTGACACAAATATCGATAAAAGTAATAATTGTTTAAAAAATCAAAGGAAAATATATAAAAAATAAATATCAATATATTACAAATTATAATAGTTTTTTTAATAAATAAAATATTCATTATAAAAATATGTATTTTAAGGGTTTAAACAAATTTAAATTATACAAAGACATGTCATACATACACCATAAATTAGTCAAAGAAATATGAAATACTTTTAATAAAAACAATACAAATGTAAAATACATTAACTAATTAGCAAGTCTCATAATGCAGTTCGTCTATTTTTTTCGCGGCAAATTATTAAAAATATTACGGTTGTGTTAGACAAATGAACACTTTGATCTGGCCTTTGGTCGCCAAATTTCTATAGCATCTGTACCAGAAACAGCGAGTACCTCATTGAGATAATCAATCTATCAAAAAGAAATAAAAGACATTTATCAAATTAGAGTAACAAATAAGTAAAATAAAAGCAGTGTTCAATAAATGAATGTTAGTAATACATATAACATTTACAGTTAGCGATTTATATTAATCGTCACTTACACTTGCTATTTCTCCATTGCTGTACTGTAAAGAAGTCAAAAGTTGTGGAGGATCTGTGGGACTTGAGATTTGTACGGTCCTATCTAAGGAACTCGTTATTAAGCACCCAAAGTCAACGTAAACACCCGTAATACGTTTCTCATGTCCAGTCTTATAACTTTTTACAGGTGTAAAGTCCTGTTTCGGGTCTAAAACATGAAGTTTTGCGCTACTGTCACCGACATATACTACATCTTTCTGCATGCATATACTCATCGGAAATGAATCTTTTGAAATCTGCAATCAATTTATTTGTTTTGAAATAGGTGAAATATTAAAGGTAAGTTAAAAAATACGCAATTTACCGTGATTGATTTCATTGTACGTTGTGTTCTTTGGTCCCATACGCTTACAGTCTTATCTTCACTTGCAGAAAGAATATAATTTGAATTCATTGCTAACCTTATAACGGCCCGCTGATGAACTTGATACTTAACAATTGGGCTGTGGCCAGTTCTAGAATCATAAACTAGAACATTTTTGCAATATGAACCTGTTGCAAAAAGTGATAACTCTGTGCATGAAGTAATACATAATAAAGCACCAAGAACTGTCCTAAAAATTGAATAAATATTTTCAGAAAATTATATGGTTATAAAAAACTTCAACTTATTTTTAATTGATGCATCATGTAAAAGTAAGTTAAATAATTTTTTTAAACTGTTTAAATGCAATATTTTCACAAGTTACTTAATTACGTTTCATAAGTTGTTAAAGGTATTAATCCAGTATCAGTCATTGACCAAGCTTTAATATATCTATCCCAACTGCAACTATAAATAGTGTCATTTAATGCTGCTAAATCCCAAATCCACCCTTCATGAGCATTTGTCACTGTTGAAGATTCAGTTCTATTGCAATCAAATTCTGCTATATTACACATAACCAAAGAACGATCTCTTCCTCCAGATATACAAATATTTCCATCCTGTAAGATATAAGACAAATTAAGAAATAGTAGTTTTCGATATAAGTGCAAGAAAGTGATTGTATCCTCGTGTGGTTTTCGCCCGAGCGAAGCGAAGATAAAAAGGCTCGTGTATCGAACAACATTTTTTTATACGACGTGCGCAAGACTTGATTTAGCGCGTGCGTTTTTTTCAAGCGTGCGCGAAATCGATTTTTGCGTACGGAGTGTTAAAAATTCTATTTTATAGTAATTTGAATAGAAACCGTATATTTTAAAAATATTCACCTGTAGTAACAAAAGTCCATCAATAGTGCTGTAATGTAGATTATTCAACCTTTTTTTTTCCATTGCCCCTCTCTTTCTCCACAACTTTGTTTGTCTTTCAATAGCAACACATGATAATTTCCAAAATAATTTATCATCTTCACATGCAACTAAAATTTCCATTTTTAAAAATTAATTTATAATTATTTGAACTGCTTTGTATATGATTAAAATAAAAAATTTTTAAATACAGCTTAAAAATATTTTTAATGAAATGTTTTTAGATATTAAAAAAAAGTGTATAAAATTTTTATTGCATGATTATAAACGATTGTTTACCGCTTATTTCTACTTCATTCAAAATGTAAACAATAGTCCAAAGTTAAAAAAATTGGTAAGATATTTTTCCATGCTAACCAGAAGGTAAAATAGGATAGTTGACATTTGGCCAGACTTGACTAATTCTCATTTTCCAAATGGAGTTATCAGTAAGAATTTGATGAAATCGTTTGCACGTCAAGCTCAAGCCGTGCACCAATGTCGCGGCGTCCAAGAATGAGCATATATGCAAAAAGACCTATAAAAAAAATCATTTCATTTAAAAAAACAACAATTCCAATCAACAAGCGAGCGACAACAAACTCGCTACATCGTTTTCTCCATTTCAGAGAACTTTAAAAATGGCGGCTAAACAGCTGATCAAAAGTCAAGTCGAGATCAGATCGTGCTCTCGCCCGCTTAGGTTATTCTATTTCTGTAACTTCCAGGGTTATAATTAACCTCGACCCACTGCAAAATCTCCTTTTATCACAAACTCGAATCGCGTGGGTTGCGTAAATCAAAGCTCTCTCTGTCTTCTTTTTAGGCATAAAAACAACACTTACTTCAACTGGGAGATCGAGGATGTGCAAGGGCTCGGGTTGGCCGTTTTCTGCCTCGTCCGACATCGTGCTGGAGCAGTAGTTTCTCGGTGTGAAGGTCCGCGGATAGCATTCGAGAGCTCTGCTGCTTCGATTTGCGTTTGGGCTCGAGCGGGCATCCAAAATAAATAAAGAAGGGCACTTTCTCCGCCGTTTGCTGTTGCGCTTTTTTTGGGGGGAACTCCGTCTCTTTCTCTCAGTGCTCGCGGTAGGATGGCGAGTCTTCGATGTAGGCGCCAGACGCACTGGAGCTCGCGCGCAGCATTGTCTCGTGTGACTCAACGCAGCCGCCGCTGCCGAGACGGAGATTCCTTTTTTCTCTTTCTCCGCGGGCCTCGCACCGCGGCTGCAACGAGGTTACTATCACGCAGCTGCACACACGTCAGTGTGTGTGCATGTATGCTTGCGGGCTTTCAGGGCCGGCAACTTTAGGAGACGCCCGCGCGCGGATGACAGCCTTGATTTATTTTATTAGGTAAAAGTAGGATACTTTGATCTCCTTTTTTTGGAGAAGATTTTTTGTCGTGAAGCATGGTTCTTTTGTACAGGAAAGAACTGGTTTTTTATAAAAACATACATGTCTCTTCTGTAAATTAAGAGAAATAAAATAAAGTAAAATATAATGATTTTTGAATAAACGAAAATGGAACTTAAGGTGTATATTTATTATTTTAATGTTTTATGGATTTTTTCTAGCTTAATATTCAGTTCTTGTTAAGTAATGTAAACTTAATTAAATTTGAAAGAATTCTAAATACCTACTACATTTGAACTTCTTGTATTTCCTTTTGTTATGCTCTAATAAATTATAAGCAACATTTTTTTAATATTAGTAAGACTTTTGAATTTAATTTATTTAGTTTTTGTATTTTTATCAAAATAATATAAAAAGTAAATATTTGAAGTAATCACAAACATTTTTACTTCATAAACAATTAAAAAAACTTTCAATTATTGCGAACTTTTTAAAGAAATTAATCAAAATTACATACAACTAAATTAGAAATCTTGAATTTCTTGATTTACATTTTTTAGCTTAAAATATTTTTTATAATATATTTTATATTTTATAAAAGATTTAATTGAAACTAAAATTAAACTTTCAAAAATATGAGTCTTTTCCAAATTGATAACATCATTTTCAGTGTTTAAGGGATGCAATTGTTGGGGATTTTTTAAGGGGGGATTTGTAATTGTAAATTGAGTAAAACATTAAATAAAACATAAAAAAACCTATATTTCAAAATGTTAACAAGTACATCATATAAATCGGCTTGAGGTCTCAAGCGCATGCATTTACAACAATTTGCGATTTTACTTGGAATTATTTCATGACTGACATTATTGCTACTCAATGTCATTGTAGTCAAATATTTATCACAAGTACTATTTAAAATAATTTACAATCAGCATTTTAAACTTCAGTTACAACTTTATGTGAATATTTACATGCGTGGTATATTAGTATAATTGCAGATTTTGATTTTTTTTAATACTGCAACATTTTACACAATAACATTTACAATTTTTATTTTAATACCAAATATTCAGTACATCTTTTTACAATAAATTTATTCAACATACTTTAAATCTTTTTTCTTTTTCAAAATATTTAATTTCACTCTCTAATTAGCAGTTATGAAAAAAAATTATTTTAAATAAATTTATGTACACAACTAATTGAACAATGTAGATTTAATATAATTCATGACTGTACATATGTATAATTTTTTAGTTTAGCAATTAAATTATATATTAAAAGTATGATTTACAATTTTTTTCATTATTTAACAATGCCATTTTAAAAATTAAAAGAAATTAAACTTGTTTCTTGGAGAATAAAAATTACAAACTTATTAACAAAATCGAGGTTTGTTTTATTTACAAATAAAATAGTAATAACAAGAATAAAATTTAGTAATAATCTTTTCAATAACAGAAATTAAAAATTTTAAAATCACTTGTTAAAGTATAAAAATCAATATAATTTTGTAAATACGTAAAAAGCGTGGAAAATATAATTTAATTGCTTTTAAGAACCATTGCATGGTTTATATTCTTGGAGTGAATTAGTAAAATTTATCAAAACAAATGATAGTACTGCACCACATGCAGAGCCTGTTTGCATGGCTACTCCAACATGAAAAAGTGATTTTTCAGACTTTCTTCTAAATACTGATGTAATTATCAATTTTACATAAGAAATGAGGCCTATTAACAATATCCATGATAAAATCACCAGAGTCCCACCAATCCATGAATTTTGAAAGGGTGGATTTGGTGAGACTGCAGCTAAGTATATAATGTAGCCACTTATTAAAAATATTGTGACTGATAACCAATTGATTATTTTTTTATTATGTGGAAGATACCACAATGCTAAAAAACAGGCAGTAGGATTAGCAATTTGTGAAAAAGTAGCACTCAAGTGGTATGTCATGTTTCCATATGACAAACACGAATATGGTTGAAGGCCAGGGAGAAAACCGTTAGCCAACAAGCAAATCAGGCTTAGAAGAACATAAAGATACAAATTGTTTAATGTAAGATGATTGTTTTTTACATAAAAAACATTTGAAACTTCTCCAACTTCAGTCTTTTTGTAATTATCTATGCTGTCATTTTTGTCTATCACACTATTCTCTGATATTGAACCTTCAGTTAATACTGATACTTGTTTCTGACATTTATAACTTTTAGTTTTGATGTAGTTTGGATTATTGTCCTTTGTTCGATGAGGAATTCTTTCTTTTTTAATATACGAAAGTTTTTCTAAGAGAAAAAAGGCTACTAAAGATAGAATTAAGCACGTAAATATAAAGCTGAAGTAATATTGAGGTGAAAACCTTGGAAGAGAAACATTTGGTATTTCAGTAGTGTTTTTGTTTTTCTCACAACTAGGATTTTCACCAATTCCTTGGATAAGGGCAACAAAACTTGGCAAAACTCCACTTAAGCCTTCTCCAATAAAATAGGATATTAAATAAATTTCCTTGAAATTCCTTAAATAAGGCATAAATAAAATAGAGCTTGAACAGCAAACAGCTGCAGTGAAAAATGTCAATACAAACAAAGCTGTGCTGTGATTTCTACTGGCAATTACTGATGTCTTATCATAAAGGAATGCTAAAAGTAACATTACAAATGAACCAACTCCAAGCATTCCGAAGATAAAATGTGATTCGTTAATTTTCATTGATGAGTTGCGTAATAGAGTGTAAATTATAGGTGCAGCATTTGCTATTTGTATAGCTACTACTACATAAGCTGCCAATCCCCAACTTTCTGGAGCTGAATTCACTAGCAGAGGAAGTTGAATAAAAATTCCATTTACTCCAATCCAAGCAGAGATTCCAAAAATCATAACTAATATGTGCATAATTGTAGAAGCTTCAAGATGCCATTTATTTACAGATTTTGAATGAATTTCTGTTTTTATTTTATCCATTTTTTCATTTTGCTGCATTAGATTTTCCTCTTCAAAATGTCTACTTAAATAAATCAAATAATTTAGAATTTAATTTGAATGCTTAATAAAGTATATAAAAAATTTCAGAGTAATACTCACATTACTAGTTTAGTACCCACTGTGCTTGCAGCTGATTTCACAATATGTTCTTTTTCTTGTAACATTTTCTTGTTTAATCAGATGATTTGTGAAGAAATTGAATCCAAGTCAAACAAAATGAATTATCTTTTTAATGTCATTACTGCCAGAGTTTCAATCTGCCATGAGATCTCAGTATGTTTTGCAGTTAGATAAGTCAAGATCTTCCTTTTTAAATGAATGTAAAAGACTCCTGTTACATCTGTGATGTTAGCATGATTGAGCGTGTAGTGTCTGTTAATAAGCAATTATTTTTATTGGCTCTAACTTTTATTTTCTTTTGTTGAAAATAGTATCTTAATAAAGGTTTTGCTGCTACGTATTTTGAAGTAATTTATCCGTGTGCATGTTATCAGTATTGGCTTCTTTTAAGTGCTTGTATCTTATTGTGATATTTATGTAAGAAATCTGGTCTTTCTTCCATAGTTAAGTACTTTTTCTATTGATCCTATCAAGAAGTTATAGAAGGCATTACATAACAAACATTATCTCTAAAAACGAAAGAGGTGTTTGCTCATGTAAGTAATTATGTAAAACCTGCTTGATAATTTAGCAAATTATAATTCACTAACTTTTTCCTAGCAATTGAAGGTATAGGAACATTTGTATTTATTTTATATTATACTCTCGAGGCTTTAATAAGTAGAAAGCATTGTGAAATGTTAACAAAAATATTAATTGTAAGTATTAAGAATTAAAATTTTTTGTATCAAAGAAATTTTTATGACTTATTTGTGTTTTATATTAAAAAATGCATTGCTTGTAACCAAAATAAACTTTTGTTTGTAAATTATATTGTTGCAATTCAATTTACTGATGCATTAATAATAATAGTTTTTATAACTTTTAATAAATTAATAGTACCCAAATGCACAAATATTCTTAATAAGTTATTTTTTTAAACTCACCAATGATGTTATCTAATCTTTTTATACCACTTATCTTAAATTTGATGCTTTTTTTAAGTATGAGAAGTTCATAAAATTACTAAATTCATTATTTTCATTAAAAATGATTTTCTACTTTAAAAAAATTAATGGTTTAAAGCTGCACAGGGAGAGTATGACTGGAATATTTTTGTATGATTAACTAAGACAAAAGTGGTAATTGCTCCTACTAAAGAACCAACTTGTGTTGCAACTCCAGTATAATACAAACCTCTGCCCGGATCCGGCCGGAAGAGAGTAGTGATTCCCATTTTTATGAACCCAATAAATCCACTAACTAATATCCACAAGATTACTACAATAAATTCACCCATCCAAGAATTTTGTAATGGGGGATTAGGTGATTGCACTGCTAAATAAAGTACAATTGATGAAACTATTAAAGTTAATGCCATTAATCCTGAGAGGATACTTATTTTAGGATTTTTAATAACAAATCCTGTACACATAGCTAAAGGACCAGCCATTGATGCTAAAGTAACTGTTAAATGATAAGCAACGTTACCATATGGCAAGCAGGAATAAGATTGAATACTTGGTAAAATACCATTGCTAAGTAAACAAACAACAGCCATCATTGCTAGTAAATAGAAATAAGTTTGTTTAGTCATTGACCATCCAGCTGTAGTTTTATAACTTGGTGGAGCATTCATGTCTGTAGGTAAAGTTTCAGTACTAGCTGGTAACTTTACTCTTTCTCCTCTAGCCACCTTAGACTTGTTTAACCATATAAATGACAAAAAACTTAAAAATAGCAAACTGCCTAAAAATATAAAGAATGTCTTTGGAGAAAATCTGGGGTCTGGATAATGAGTTTCAAATTTGATTTCTTGTCCTGGTTTTGTAATATTTTTACACTGTGGATTTCCACCAACACCTTGTATTAAAGCCATAATACTTGGTAAAAATCCACTTAAACCTTCTCCAACCAGATAAGAAACAAGGTAGATTTCTCTGTAGTTTCTCATGTAGGGCATGAAAAGTACTGAACTTGTACAACCAACGAAAGATGAAATAAACATCAAACTTAACAAAGCTGAAGAATGCTCTGCTCCAAAAATGATTGTAGTTTTATCATACAAAAAGGCTAAAACATAAATTGATAAAGCCCCAGCTCCAAGCAAACCATATATTATGTAATGGTCCCTTGAACATGCTAAGTACCTAAAAAGTAAATTATATTCATAATATAAATATCAATGTTTGCAGAATTCAATCAAAATAAGTCTTTATTTACTTACTTTACATAAAGAGTGTATAAAATAGGTCCTAAATTTGCAAATTGCACTATCATCACCATATGAGCAGGAAGACTCCATCCTTCTGGAGCTGAATTGACTAGCAGTGGAAGCTGTACATAAATACCATTGACACCAATCCATGCTCCAATTCCAAACAAAAGAGCCAGGACATCCACCAGGATCTTCCGGTTGCTTAATTTTCTAGATAACATTGTGCTGTACAATGAATTATTGATAAACCAACTGAAATCAGTGCTATCAGCTTATATAACAAAACTCTTTGGTAAAGAAACCACTCGAATTTCCAAAAAATTAAAGGAAAAGTCCTCTTAATGCCTGGGTTTCACTGTCACGAATTAAGTACTGCCATAACTTAAAAGTTACAATCTGTTCAATCACTATTTCCCTCTGCGTCGCATCCCGCGGTTTGCGGTCTTCAATTCGATCTCGACCAGCGAGCAATAGCCGTCAAACTTTTTTTTCATCAAATGCCAGATGATGAAATCCTCGAGTTCTAATGTAGTCTCTTGATCTAAATTTCCCGAGAACGGTTGGCCGAACAAAAGCAGCGACGAAATTAAGGTTAGATAAACGTGTATCGAGTGAAAGTGCGGATAGATAAGGCGAGTGGTTTCGTATCCGCGCTTTTCCCCGATTTAATCTTTCGCCGCGAGTAAGTTAACCTTGCCGACGAGGCGGGTCGTCGCTTCGCCTCTTGCTTACTCCGCGCAAGACTGGATTGCGAATCATCGTCGACTGTATTTGCACGTGTTAAATGTATATATATTGAACGCGATATGCGCGCATGCGCTCTGCCGAATTTAGATATATATACTTCACACTGCCAGAATATTAGAGTGCATGGCAAAAGGATTAATACTTATTTTGTTCTGTGCTCAATTCAGAGTCGATTTCGTATAGACATGAAAGCAAAAAAAAACTTAAAAACAGTGTATACAGTTAATTTAATTGCATGAAAGCATTTTTTAATTTATGATTTTTTAAATTAAAATTATAGAGAAATTTTTTAATGTAGTACGCTGCATTTATTCGTTGTTTTACAGCAAAATATGAAGAATAAATGACAAATATTGTAGAGTATTGTATTTTATTAATAGTTACAATAATCAGTCAAAGCGTTTTTAAAGAAATACTTTTAAAAAATATTTATGCAGCAAAGGAAACAATTAAAAATATCAAGAATAAAGCGAAACTTGAAATAACAATTATGTTTTTTTAACAATTTGTTTATCATTTACTCATAAGCTCATTTTTGCTTTTTAATTTACAATTGAATTTAATAAATAATAAATTTTAATATTGTATTAAATTACCATTTTTCTCAATTTTGGTAACGTTCACAGTAAATATTAAGATAGTGTATCTTATTTGAGACAGTTATGCATTTGTTTGAGACCTTATCAAGCAAGTTTCGCAAACGACTTGTACTCAATGCTTCGATTTACGTCTGAATTTGCAAACATATGTCGTAGAAACGGTTAGTATTTTCTAAATAAGGTCTAGAAATTCTTATTACATTCAAATTATTATTATTTTTCCACTTTGCTTTATTATCAATAATTTTTTGCATAATGTACTTATTTTTAAGAGGAAACTGCAGTAAAAATTAAATTTGCGATCGTGCTATTATACTTTTTCTGAAAAAAATGTGTTAAAGTCAGCTACTTCGTGGAAACATATTATTAAAAAATATTTTAAAGCTTTACAAAATATAAGTGTCGCAAGTGTATGGAGTAAAATTTTTCCAGTTTTTCAGATTTGAAGAAAAATAAAGCTTAATTTAATGAAACTTAATAAGAGATGACGTTAGCCAAAATCTCTAGAAAAAATATAAAAACTAATTATTTATTAGTACGCTGAAATTGCAATTAAAAAACAGAATTCTGTAGCTTTTATTGCATAATTATTAAAGGTTTACTTTTTCCTCGTACGATAAAAAGAACAAAAATTAAAAACATCGTTGAATGTTTTCACGTATTAAAAATTTCTTCAGATAGTTTATCAATTAGAACGGCATATATTATAACTTTAAGCGAAAAATGTGCTGCTGATTTCAAAATCAATCCCACATGGCAAGGTTATTTAATGCTTAGTAAAGTGAATCAGACATCGTACTCGAACTTTCATATTCTAATGTCGTCGCGATAATAAACATTGGGATCGATAACTTAATTGGGTTCTTTTATTACATTCATAAAGTACAGTTTCATGTTTCATTACTTAAGGCATAATAATTACCGTGCATTAAAATTGCTACGACTTCAGATTATTATTCTTTTATGAATATTGCTAAAGTTTGTAGGTTCATAGAAGCATCTGGTATAATAGTAGTATTTCAAAAATGCAAAAATCTATAAGTATATCTAGAACCCTGGTAGAATTGTAATAGCGATAATTTCACTCGGTACTTTCAAAATTTTGAAAATTTAACGATAATCTAGCTACCAGGGAATATGAAATTCTATTTTAATATTGTCTTTGCCTATTTTTAATCGTGTCATTTCTATATTTTACTTACTAATAAAAGACGTCTACATACCAATTGATAGTTACAACTTTTCAATAGGATAATAAAAACTCGTGCTGCGTCACGATGACGCGACGCAAATGAATAGGTATTATGAATAGTTTCTAGTCAATTCCGTGCCCCACTTAAAAATTTTCATTCTAAAAGTCTTTTTTAGCCTGTTTAGAAACGCAAGCGCAATGTTTTTTAAAGAAACGTTTATCGTTCGTTGAAATAATAATAATCGAAGCAAGGTCAACAAAATTGAAAGAACGTCAGTGTTTTGTAAAAGCAGTTCATTGACCAAATGAAAATCTTGCTACGCAGACACAGTCGCCTGCTTTATTGCACTTTTATGTACAAACTCTGCTTACACAGCTCCGTTTTCATAAAAATTTTTGATTTACAACTTAACGAAGAAACAATATTGACAACCCTTCGAGCATCCATAAATTACACGCCCCATTTGCCCCGTTACTTATATATCAATTTCCTCCTCGCGCGCAACTCGGAGACAATTATCAATCAATAAGACCGTTCCCTGGCAGAAAACGTCCAGTCGAGCGATCGCAACGGACTAGATTGGATCGATGTAGCATCTCGGCTGTTCGGAGTCAAACACAGTGCCCGACACTGTGCCAAGAGCAAGAGCGAATTCTAGGCTTCCAGACGATTAGACCTCTCCCGCGTCGTGCATCTCGATTGGGAGTCGAGGGGGGCGAGCGCGATGCCCGATCGATCGGTGTTTCGTAATATAGATGTATTGCGCACGATCAATTATTTTAAGAATTTCGTCGCGCCGATATATTTGATAGCGGCAACGAGGCCGCTCGAGCGATCAAAGATATCGTTTGCGTTAATTATTATTGTCAGATATTGTCGCTGGGGGACTTCGGTTAAGAGATTCTTTTACGAAAGGCTTATTTTTTTTTTTAAAAAGAAACTAATATATTATTTAAGGACGATATTCTGAATAAATTTTTTTCAAGGACGGTTGATAAGATTTTTTAATCTTAATTTATTTTAATAAATTAACATAAGATAATGTTTCATTATATGCGAGAAATATAAGAAAAAGAAAAATAAATGCAAGACTATTACCTGTAGAATTACAATATTTAAAAATAACTAGCAATTGCAATAAGTTGGTTGAAAGTTAGCTAAACTTTCGAAATTTTCACCAGGGCATAATAAGAAAAATAAAAGTCTCTACTCTTACCCAGTTAGCTTTTCTTCCTTGCAATTCCCGAACTTTGATAATTAGCAAAAATTAGCCTTACCTCGAAAATCGCGGCTAACGCTCATAATCCGCCGCTCGCCTCTTTTCCTTTATTCAAACGGCTTTTAAAAGGAGAGAAGGACGTCGCGGAAAGTCTGCGGGGATATCACCGGGAATGAAGGAAGCGAAAAGCTCCGGCAGCCACTACACGAGAGACTTCGCTTTCGAAATTCGAATTTCAAAAGCCGCGATGAATTGGAAATTAGGCGGCGGCAAAGCGAGTTTGCGGCTCTTTCGCAGCTCCGCGACCTCGAATGCGAATCTTGGCGATTACCTTCTCCCGCGACGTCGCGCCGGCCCGAAAATGTTTTTCTTTTCCTCGCGGCGAAAAATCCGGCGAGCGACGCGCTGAATTTTAAAGCGCCGCGTATTAACGAAGTTTGCCGTGGCCCCGTCGGCGCGAGTCACTGTTGCGCTGGATTTTTATATGTAATATTTTTTATCGTAGAAAATATTTTATAATATTTTAACTTATCCGAACACCTTTGCGATCAGTTAACGAATTCAACTAATGTAATTCGCGTTTACAGCTTACGTGCTGCATAGGAGTTATAAATGTATAATGAAATTCAGTTTTATCCCTCAACGACGTCAATAATCTTTCTCAATCAAATTAGCCATAATTTTCATTACGTTTCAGCGTGCATTAAAACTTTGCTTAAACGCTCGTTCCGCAAGTTCCGCGACTCATTAGAAACAAATGCCATCCCAAGCCCGTTACGTGAAATTCGCAATTACTCCCGCGGTCGAGGAGGGCTCAGGAATGATTCGCAACAGTTCCGGCGAGCTCGCGCGCAATTTCGTACTCGTCGGACGTCGCGGCGATAACTTTTCCGATTGTTAAAAGGATTCTGAGAAGCTCCGCGAGCGAAAGGGGGGGGGGGGGAGAGGGGCTTCTCGATCGAAAAGTTCGCCTCTGTGAGCCGCGCGCGCGGCAAAGGAGAAACGAGTTTTCTTAAAGTTATTTTCCTCCGGGCTTATTTACATTCTGCGCGAGATGCCGGGGGACAAAGGGAAAAAAAGGCTGGAAATAGAGAAAGATTGGCAAAATTCCTTCCTTTTCTCTTTTTCTAACGCGGCGCCACATGTACACTTAAAACTATTTCCATTTCAATGTTCTTCGGGGAGTTTTTGTCGCTGGATCCCAAGTAGCTCCCCGTCTCTTTTGGGAATAATTTATGTCCCCTCTGCTAAGCCTTTTTCTACGGGTTTCCCTTTGTTCTCTTCACTTGTATTTTATTTGTAATATACTTACCATGGGTTAAATGATTTTTTTACTTGAAATAAGATAATTTATTTAAAAAACGGATAAAAAATAAAAATAATAAATTGAAGGTTTCAAAGGGTGTAATAAAAAGGCGAAATTCAATTTTTGAATATAGCAAGAACTTTATAAAAGACGAGGCAGACTCACAGATGGTTTACAAGTATTATAATGTAATTAGTACACAATGTCTCAAAATTCACGAGGGAGGCGCATTACGCTTTTTAAAGTACTTATGTGTTCATATGTAAGAGTGTTCATGAATGTGTGTACACATACTTAATGGCACGTGTTTATATATATATCAATGTGTGTCTCTTTGTGTTTTATACTCTTTATAATAATTATACATCAAGAAAATCGTTTTTTTTCCTTTATTACTTGTACACGAATCGAAGGTAAAACAAACGTCTAGAAATTCGAAAATTGTCTTCAAATGTGCTTTTATATAATATAGTCGAAAAAGGACCCACAAGAGAAATGAAAAAAGAGACGTGCGTTAATTATCATGTGCACAGTTCCGCGCGCGCGAACAATTTTTGAAATTCTGCCGTTGTAATATATCGCATTCCTTCTCAAGCACGAACAAATGCGCGCAAGCGGATTTTTTTTTTTTTTTTGATGAGAGTTCAATATTAGTGTTTCGCGGATTTAATATTCTAGAGTACACAACGAAATTACTGGTGAAGAACGAAGACGATGGAAATTCAACGCGCACATGAATCATATGTTTTCCTAGACTTCTTAGAATCTTAAAGTTACATGCGAAAATTGACGCTTCCTTCCAATAAGTTGACTCGATTTGTCTTTTTTTTCTTCTTCTAACATTTACCCTGTGTTGTAAGTCTATTATTTTTTTAATATTTTTTTTTCGACAAAATTTTGAATAATACACCAACGAGCGATTCTCCGAGATCGTCGAACGCTGTCGTCGTTGAATTCAAAAGGAATTTCATGCTTCTTTTTTAATTGGACCCGTCGTTGTGTTCAATGAGCAGAGAGTGAAAGAAAAACTGGTCCCCGTTACGTCATTTAGTAAATTGAAAGTCAAACGTAGATCCCAAACGTTCACAGAATCAAAAACTGCGTCCGCGAATAATCCGGAATAAAAAAGCGTTCCAAAAATTTGAATCGTGATTTTTTTCCTTCGATCGACGAATCTCGGAGAAGGACTCGGGCGTCGCGGCATTGCGAATTAGCGACGCGAGGCCCCGTTAATTTTTTGTACAACTCCCTTTCAGCGGTCCCAGATTTGACGGCGCTCCCGAGGAAACTACTTGAAAACTTCCTCTAGTCTACAAACGCTCGGGAGAAGAACTCATCTTCCTCCCTCAATATTTACAGGTCGCGGCTGCGTGCGATTTCTAGACTCGCGCGCGACACTTCGCTTCGGAGTGCACTTCCGCCGGGAGAGCGTGTGTGTGTGTGTATGAGTTACGAATCCAATTTACAGTCGAATTTCCCATCCCGTTATGTAGAAGGGTAGAATTTGTAAAAAAAAGAATCGAGATGCAATTCTGCGTGCCGTTCGGAGTATCGTTATAGCTTTTACAATGCGGAAGCGTGCGCGCGTCAAAAAGTGTACGTGCTGCTGCTTCTGCTTGTTCTTTATAAGTTTACGGGTGATAAGAAGGCGACGGCGATTGTATGCGATTGTCAGTGCTGCGTTTACGCCGCAGTGTAGAGTTCGTGCTCGAATTCTCATGGCTTCGCTATAACCGGATATTTTTCCCTCTTTTCGAACGCGCGAGTGTCGGATTCCATTCTGAAGCTCCGAGGTTTTTAAAATGTTTGTTTATCTTTCGCGGTGTTATGAAACCGAACTCCGCTGAGAGACTTGCGAAATTTCACCAGGCGGAATCTTCTTTCGAGTTTTCGAATCAATTTCAATATAGTTGCAGTTTCAGAATGAAGTTCGTTGAAAGGTTAGTAGATATATACACTCGCAACGCATCTTATCTCTGTACGCGTAATTGCCGTTTGAAACATTGAGCTTACTTGCACTGTACATAACGTCGGAAGGGAACGTAGGTCGATGAAGGAAAAACGAAGCCGCCGTGTTTGACATTTTTCATTTCCTTGATCAACGCCGCAAAAAAACCGAAGCACATAAACGTATTATAACGTCGTGAATACAACACATACTCAGCGTGTATAATAAAATTAATGTCTCGTCGCGTGTGTGCCTTCAATGTAGGACATGACATCGCATTTTATGTAATACCAAAGTGCACAGAGCCTCAGCAGCGCGCCGCCTTTTTCTCAAAGTAACCATCAAAAAAGCTTCGCGTCACTCTTAAAATGAAAAATAGAAGTCTACTTAAGAACCATCTGCTTGTTTAAAAATGTCGAACGGAAAGGAGAGTGAAAGGAAGAATTTTTAAAGGAGCGCTACACTGCACACATGCACAGCTTGTACGTGTAATACGCCATGCGCTTACATTCCATTCGCCCCGAGAGTGAATTAGATGATCGGATAAATAATTTATCGCATCGAGACCTAGTAGGTATAACATTGGTACAATATTCATGTATCTTCGTGTGCGTCGTTTGCAGTAATGTATGCATATAGAAAAAATGTTCTTTATTAATTAACGAACAGCCATATGAGTTTATACATATGGAAAAATATTAAAATATATTATAAATATAGTAGTTAATAAGGGTGAAATATAGTGTTTTGATCTCTCGTTGACGCAGGCTTAATTTTAGGAGAGTTTTGTTTTAATGAATGGTAGCACACCCATATTAGTAAAATTTAATCAGACAAGAATTTAAAAAAATTTATTTTAAAATATAAATATATAT
>JAWWEO010000036.1:27707186-27724789 GCA_035582975.1 Ormyrus labotus
TTTAAAATATAAATATATATATATATTTATATATATATATATTCTTTGAGTTTTAGTTTTCTTCGCTCTATTTTAGTTTCTTTCTAACATCGACTATATAATTTTTTTTATAATATATAATAACGATTTCTATTTGAATATTTAAAATCTTCCCGAGCCTCGTCGGAATATAAATTATATATAAATATTAATGAATGAAAAAATCAGTTTTTCCTCTAATAAATATATCTGTAATATCTGTAATCTGTAGTATATATATTTTTGCAGAGACGTGATAAACAATAGTTTTCTTCTTAATCATTTTTTTTGTACAAACATGGCGCGCAAAATCCTTCTGTAATAAAGTATATGATTCGTCAAAAAACAATAGGAGACGAATGCAGACGACGATTATTTCGCTCACGATTTGTTTTATCATTTTTTTTTTGTTTTTGGTACAGTTATATACAAAGTATGTATACAGCTTCGCCACGCATATATAAGAGACAGGTATTTTTTCGCTAATCGTACACGATTCTTTTATATATACGCGCTTCTTTTTTTTTTAAGCGCGAGCTCGACGTGTCTTCTCGAACTTGCGCCACTTTCAGACTAATTTTGGAGAATTTTCATTTTTTTTTTCTAGATATACTCCGTCGGTCTCCTGCAAAGAAGGTGGCACATTTAATTCTCAAAGATTTGTTTTATACCTTAAATCGATACCTTAAAAAATTCAATGAAGAGAACACATTTCTATCTGAGACTAATTATAAGTAAATTGTACTTGCACGCAAATTGATTTCTTGTCTTTTTTTTTGCTTCATTCTTGTTTATTGACGCGCTTAAAATTAAGAGAAAATAAAATACATTTATATCGGAAAACTATACGAAGATCTAATTATTTTTTAAAATTAGTTTCTTTAAATATAACGTACATTCATCAGTTTATAAGGTGAAAAAAGTCATTTGTATCTCCAATTCCAGATACGCCTTAATTGTCTCGAAAGAAAAATGTATATATAGTCTGCTTGATTTGTTACTCGGTGAAATGCAAGATTAATCTCGATAAACGTGTTCACTTTTTAATCAGAAGCCTGAAAAAGTATTCGAAAATCAATATGTAATTTCAAGTCTTCTCTCAAGTTTAACCTACCTCGACAATACACGATATAGTCTCAACGGAATATTACAATTCTCCCTCGCAAACCGATTGTACAATAGATCCTTCCAGAAAAAACATTGAAATCGTTCGGTTAAAGAAGAAAATGCGGTTGCCGGCCTATACACGGGAAGGACGATACAGCGAGCGTCGCGGGGAGAGAGAATCATCGATCGAATCAAAGCGAAGCGGCTGCTTTTGCGGTTTGTCCTTTCGGTCACGGCACTATTGCCGTCTCTCTCTCCCGGACGAGCTTAAACGCCCGAAGGTATTCGATCGATAAGAGTTCGCTCGCTTACCGATTGACCCGATTCTCTCTCCGTATGGGTTATTCGCAAATTTTTCGCGCCCATCTGCAGCCACGGCAACGGCAATTAGTATGTGTAAATAGGTCTCTCGGTTATTGCGGGAGATTTATTTTTGGAATTCAAGTGCCAGGTACTTAAACAATGCCCGCATTGATTAGTGTTAATTAATATATCATCTCCGACTTTAACAAACTTGGAAGATCATTGTAACGACGGAAAACACAATCATGTCTGCTTGATCCGTTTGTAGGATCATATTATAGTTCTCTTTGCTCCGCGCAGTTCTCTTAATATAATTTAGCGATCGGTGAAACAAGTGTGCAGGAAATCGTAGAAAACTCCTTCAGAATTTTTTACAACGCGTTGCGCAAGACGATACAAGATTCACAAGTATATTTTACGAAGTGCCTCTGAAAAAAGTCGTTATCATTTATAGATTTAAAATATGCGCCAGGTTTACGTTTCTATTACCTAATGAATTACAATGACTTGGATATGCATTTACAACGAGCCTCGTTAATCGCTAAGACGTTCCATCGAAGGATAAACGTGGTAAAAAAAAAAAAGAGAAAAATCGAAAGTAAAGGAGAGAAGAGCTAGACAAGTCTAGTCGAATGAGGTTCGGGAGGCGCGTTTATTTTGATGAATAATCGTTAACTCAGCTACCTCGCTTTGTTTTAAAACTGCTGCACAATGACAACCTAATGAGCGTACCGAGCTTCCCCCATTTTTTTAATTAAAAAGCTGCATCCTCGCAGTATCCGGACTTTTTCTAAATACATTTATGCTCGACTACAAGATTAACTGGTAATTTTACTTATGCACGTCGACTATTCGATCGCGTGATTATTTTTATATTATAATATCTCCGAACGTCCTCTTCTCGGATCTACTTGAGATTAGCTCATCTCGTTACTTCTTACGGGGGATGACTTAGGTGAAAAAGAGTCTTTAGAGGAAAATAAGTTCTTCGCGAATTGACAAGTAGATCAGGAGACGCTTCCGGGGTAAATATTCAGCAGTTAACTGTCTCTTTAATTGTCCTCGTACTTTCAATTATACACTGACATTAATATTTTTTTTCTTCTTTTTTTTTGGATTTTTAGAATTTTTAGAAAAACTTGAATAATATCGATCCAACCCTCAATTCCTGATTAAAATTTTGACATTGCAGTTCAACATTCGTAGAATTCTCGCACGGAAACAAAGCCGTCAGTGATACTCTTTCATCCCATCTCGTTTTCACCCACGTCACCAAAGTGTGTTCTCTCATTTATTTTATCTTCTTTTTTTTTTTATATTTTCTAATATTTTCTGGGGTCATTATCGAACAATTCACAGGTACTCGCCCTGACGTCTTGGTCATACGCAATAAGCATCTCACCTCCGCAGAGGAAACGGTCAACGAGCCCGAAGCGCCAAGAGTTTAAGACAGTAGCGTACAATGTAGAAACTTACAGGCGGGAGGCGCGGAAAGGAGAGCAACGTGTGTGTTTTTTTTTCAGCAAAGAAATTCGGTGCGCGAAGAAAAATTAGTCGAAGAAAAAGACTTATCCTCTACAACATATATAATAATTGATTGTTGAAACCGTTCTATACACCGTAAAAAGCTTTTACTACCTTTCGGCTCGAAAGCAAGTCCGTGCGTTTATATAATATATTAAATAAAGGAGTCGAGCTCCCCGCTAGCGGAGGAGCTGCTCCAGTTTCGAAAAGTAACGATAATGTCTACCGTCTCCGTCGACCTGCGCGAGCCACTAAAGCTGCCTAATTTCGGAACGAAAGAGCTAGCAAAAGAAAGCGGGTCCCGCTGACTCTCAGAGCGGCTCTGCCCTCCGGGCGGCCATCTTGGCAGCCCTGGTGGCCAGAGCCCCCAGGGAGCAGACGAGGCCCGTGAGCGTCTCCCAGAAGGTCATCCTCCTGCGCTTGTTGAAGCCCGCCTGCGCCTGCTGGTAGAAGCCCGTCTGCTGCTGGTGAGCGTTGCTGGGCCGCTGGGAGGACGGCTGGCTGCCGGCCTGCAGGCTGCTCCGCGGCTGCCGGACGATGCTGGCCGGCAGGGCCGAGTCGTCGGGCAGGGTGACGGAGCTCGCCTGGCTCTGGGCCGAGTTGGAGCGCGAGGTGCGCTGCATGAGCTGGACGTTGCTCAGCCGGCGGTCCATGATGTTGACCAGGTGCTCGTGGACGCGGGGGTCGTTCGGCGGCAGGGGGACGTTGAGCGATCCTCGCTGCTGTTGCTGTTGCTGCGGCTGCTGATGGCGTGGCTGTTGTAGCTGCTGGGGACTGGTGGGGAGTTGACGCCGACCCGGCGCCTGGCCGAGGAGACGGTCTACGCGTCAGGCGTATTCGGTGTCGGTCGACGCCGATCTCTCCAGGTGACCTGGCTGCTGGTTCTGCTGGTGGTGCGGCGTCTGCGACTGCTGCGGCCCGCAGAAGTCCTGTGTTTTTGCATCTTATGTAGGTATTTCGACTTTTTTTTTCAGAGATTAAAGCTTCTAACGTCTAATAATAATCCTTTATTTTCGGGGGATATTTCGGCTGGTGTTTTATTAAATTTCTAAATCATTTTTAGTTATTCTATACAACATTAAAACTTTAATGATTAAAATAGTCGAATGAATTTGTTTAATTGCATGAGGAATTCAAATAATTCCAGAAATGTCAAAGCAAAATGGAATTAGGTAGTGCTTGATCAAACCAATTTTACCACATATTGCAATGTTATACGCTCAAATTAATTAATGAGTTATATGAGTGTGCTTATAATATGTAATGCATACACATTATCGTGAATTTAATTAAGGCATTTTGATCGAATTTTCCAAAACACGCCGAATTTTGAATCTGGATTTAATGCATAATAATAATGCATTAAATGTAAATTGAGCCGTTTCACAGGATGTTGCAGAGGAATTATTATCCTTTAAAATATATTAATTATAATATTTAACATTTAAACGCGACATTTCGACAAAGTTTTTATTTCTAAAAGGCATTAATATTTGTATAAGAGTATTTATTGCGTGAACAAACCGTCTGCTGCTGCTGCTGCGCCTGGGCGTAGGCGAGGCTCTTCTGGTAGCTGAAGAGCTGCCTCTCGAGGCTGTAGTTCTCGGCCTGGAGCGCGGCAATCTCCCGGCGCATCTGCTGGTTGTGGACGCGGCAGACGTCGTCGTACTTGTGGTAGGTCGCCTGGAAGAGCAGGTGGGACTCGTTCCACTCGAGCCTCACGCGGATCAGGCCCTTCTCCGTCACGTACGGGCAGTTCGCCTCCTTCAGCTCGTTCACGCCGATCGACGTCTCCATGATGATGCCCTCGTCCGCCGGCTCCTGGGCGTAGTACCGGCTGAACGGCGCGCCCGGCAGACTGATTATCTCCTCGCCGCGTATCACGTACGCCGTCCAGCTCACGTACCTGCGGTGCGTCATTTTTACGACTGATATTCTTTTCAAATTTTTTACTAACATTTGTAATCTTTAGATTTGGCAAGCAAAAGATTTATTTCAAGTTTTTTGGAATTCTTATTATTTATGAATAAATGAAAATCACTGATTAAAGACTCGACCCACCTCAAGTGATTCCTAGGTACATTGTGTATATCCTTGTAGACCAAGTGCAGCCTGACGGTGTCCGAGTGCAGGTCGGCCCGGATGGCCCAGGCCTGCTTGTCCCTGTCGTAGCAGGGCGTGGCGGGCAGTACGCCCGGGCCGATAACGTGCACGGATACCTCGGAGATGGTGCGGGCCTCGAGCATCTCGAGCGAGACCCTGAGGACGTTCTTGTGCGCGACCTCGGACCAGCGGACTCGGGGCTGCCAGCCGTAGCCGCGGCCCTCGGCGTCGGACATGTCCTCGATGGGGCCGGACTCGACGCGCCGCTCGCCCTCGCCGAGGCTCACGATGTACCGCACCCGGCAGCGGTGATCGAAGCCCGTCAGCCGGACCAGGTGGACGCTCAGCCGGGACTCCTGCTGGCGGCCCTCCGTCTCCTTGTTGCCGTTCGGGTAGACCACCAGGTTCCAGTCGAAGCCGCCGAACGTGAAGTAGCTGGTCTCGAGCTTGCTCGGCTTCGGCTGACCGGACGTGAACACCCCCGAGGGCATTTTTACCTGAGCGGAGAGGACGGTTACTTCGGGGCTGCTGCTGGTTGGAGGGAATTGCGGGAAGGGTCGCATGCTGCAGAGTGGGGGAGGGGCTCTTTTAGTAGTTTTTTTTATCTGTCTCTTTATTAGTTAAATGCCACCGTTTTTAAGTTTAAAACTTAAATTTAATTGCGTTTAATTTAGTAATTTTCTTTTTATGTACGAATTTGTATTTTTAACAGTGATTTCAAACATAATAAGAAGTAAAAGCAATGTAGTGTAAGAAAATTTGCGTTTAAATTCACTCAATATCTTTGTCGGGTATATCGAAACTATGAATTCGAATGGACCTATAAGTTTCACGGTAATTACGAAATTCGAATTTAGCCAGAATCTCGAGACTGCGTAAAGGCAGTTGGTTTGAAATTTAGCTGTTTGCTTTTGAAAGATCGCAGAGGCGTGTGTAATATTTTGAACACATGTAACTTAAAATTGCCACTTAGACGAACATACATATATAGTTTATTTAAAAAGAGTACTTAAACAATAAATTTTAAACACGTAAACAGTTATGTAAAACTTTTAAACAATTATTATTATATGAAAAAGGACGCTTAGTAACGGAGTTTATACAATAAGACTAGATTTCAAAGTAGTAAACAGAAACTATTTTTAAACTCTTATGCAAGACAAGAATGGCTATATAATTGTTGCCGAGACAACCATAAATTTTGCAAAAGAAGCAGTAATTACTCGCGAAACTTTTAAATTGTTTCCGCTCGTTAAAGCCCTTCCAATTGAAGCCATATTTATTCTTACTCCGGGGCGCTAATTTGCATAGTCCTTTTTCAAATAATTATTCGACATAGGAGCGCAGCCCCCGCGATTCGCGAGTTTACAATTCACGAACAAATAATGACGAACAAAAGCGGACGAACAGCAAGAAACAACGAGCACAATAATAAAGTATACTCATTATTGCAGCGGCGCTGAATTAACCAAACTCTTTGGCGCTTCGCTTAGGCGGCGACGAGTATATAAAAGGAGAAGCAGAAAGAGAGAAAGAGAGAGTAAAAAAACTGAATTTCGTCCTCGGCAAAGTTCATTCAAAAGCAAATAGCGGCGAAAGGTCGGCTTTCATCATCATGCCGCTGCGTCGAGTTAAATATTTGCGTAAGCGCGTTGGCGCATTTCATTGTTCCGAGTCTGCGATTGTGTGTCCGTGTGTATACGTCCGTGTGTGTGTCTCTGGGTCTGTACGGTGGTCCCTACGAAACTCGGAAAAAGCGTAGCTCGGAGACGAAGCTGGAAAAATAGATTTTTTTTTCGATTGGCTAAACTGGATCTCTGCGTATTTTTGCTCCCGGCGAGGATCGAGCTGCTATTGTATTGTAAATGGTACGGGCTTATTGTAGTTTTCTTTGCCGAGCTAATAAGCTCTTGCAATAACAGGTACTACGCAGAGCCCGTGTAAACACGATGTTTTTATTAAAATAACACTTTGAGGAGCAAATATAGGAGAGAAAAATATGCAGAATGTTTGTAAATTTCGTTTTAAGTTGGAATTTTAAGCAAGATTTTTTTTTTATTAAATAGAATTTTTAGTTTTTGAAGTGCAAACACTTTACAATTCTCGTCGGAAACTTCGAAACTATGCTAACGTTAAAGTTTTACAAATAAAAGACGGCCTTGAATATTTATAGAAATGTTTCAGAATAAAATTTGTTTAAACGTAAAACTCAGTACTAGCTACATTAATGTTCTATTTTATTTTAAAAAAAATGTGTTTTTATAGTAGGTTCAAGTTGAACATAATCTATTTTTCCTAGTATTACGTTGTACAATCTTTCGAAATCGTCCCCGAGCAGCTTCCCCGAAAATTTCGCCGTATATAAAAAGTCGCATGCAAAGCAGAGATCGTATGATAGAGATAAGAAAAAACACATATAAAAGCGCACATCCGAGTTGATAGAAGCCGGAATGCCGACCTCGCTGGTGAAAACCGTCCGCACGTTAGTCATCGAGAGCTCGAGCTGAAACTCCCCGTTCGGATCGGCGAAGTTCCTACTGTAGAGGTCCGAGACGGAGATGTAGTTCCGGTTGCCCTGGGCCGGGGCCTCGTACGTGAACTTGACCCGCTTGCCGCTGAAACCCTCGTTCACCGAGAAGTGCTCCCGGTTCAGCAGGGTGAACGTGAAGTCCACGTAGACCCTCAGTCCCGGCGCCGCACCCCGCCATACCAGGTACACGCCCAGCACCTGCCGATCAGAAACAGAGGATCGTTTGTTGCGACCACGCTTCTGCGAACAGAGCCCCAGAAGTGTGGGAGGACGATGCTTTAGTGGCTGCTTGTCAAATTTTCAAAGTTAGACGGTGGCCCCGAAATCTTACTGCTAAGATTCAGAGGCCGAGCGGGTTTTCACGACCTTTTTCCAGTCCGGACGCGATGTTCATTCTGTTTTTTTTTTTGATACTGGAATCGGTGACGATTTTCGCTACTTCCTTCTACGAGGTTTAATCTTAGGAGTGCTCTGTTCAGTTTTTGGAGAGAGAGAAAGAGAGACAGAGAGATTTTTCATACAGTGCAAGAAAACTTGATCGTCATGCATGTTTAAGTAAGAAAATACTTTACTGTACTGCTGTATGCTGTTTAGTGAAAGAATTAATAAGTGGGTGCAGAGCATTTCATTGATAGTTAGAGAAAAAATTTTGCTGCTTTAGAGTTAAGAGAGATTGATAAGGGCTGCACGATGCTTTAGAGTATGCTAAAGTTAAGAAGCTATTTAATGGTAAAAAAAGTATTATTGTGCAATTCAGTATCATGTGCTCGTCGTACCAAGAAAGTGGAAAAAAGTTTCATGAAAAACCCAATTATACTAATTGATTTTTGCTTCAATTACTCAAGTTTTGTTTGAGTGCTTAAATTTAAGTAGCTGTGTGCAAGTAATTAAAGCACTAATCAGAAAAGTATAATTATAATTAGAAAAATAAGAAAAAAGTAAAGATGATGATTATCGGAAATTTTACTTTTTTCTTAATGTATACTTAGAAATTAGAGTTAGTGTACATAGTATAGTTAGTATATAAACTACAGATTCATAAAGGCAACAAGGCGAGCAAGTTAGATTTAGAACAGGTTAGATAGACGTTCAAGAAAAAGATACAGATTTCAAATGCTTTGATATATCAGTAAGTGCATGTTAGTTAGTTTCAAGTTAATTACCAGGTATATGTACATACACAATTCATGAGCAAGTTTTGACCAAGGATTTCTACTCAGAAGGTGAAATCCCTACAAACTACTATACCAGAGAAGGAAAGTTAATCAAAATTTACAAATTCCTTTACCCATCAGTTGTCACTTTCTCTAGTTGTTAGTTTGAAAAAAAATGTTTAAACATAGCCTTTAAACAAGACGTAATTATCGGACATTTCTTCAAAACTCGACTCTTAGAAAAGATACACCAAGTAAGTATAATATATGATAATTAGGTATAAAGATATGCACCTTGTCGCCGCGGGAAAATGCAACGGCCCATCGTTGGAAGCCGCAGACGAGCTCCTTGCTGGTGACGTCGCGCTCGGGGTCGCGCACCACGCTCCTGGTGACGACGAACGAGAAGACTCGCGTGCCACTGCGGTCGGGCAGCTGGGCGAATCTGTACAGAAGCGCCATCACCGCATCCCGATGACGGCGCTCATGTGATTCGAGCCTCCCGGCCGCCTTCTGCCTCTATCGGATCCCGAGCGGCTGCCGGCGATCTCTCCTCCTGCAATCCGACAATTGGCGACGACTGAGTTTTAGGTGGAATTTTCGTTCGCGTCGTTTTCGGCGTGGAAAGGTTTATCAAAAATTTTATTCATTTTGTTAAAAGCAAAATTTGCAGTCTACATCAGTAGAATTAAAAATAAAGTAAAGAAACACAATTTCAGAATACGCGGTACTCTAGAAAAGCAGACTTTTTCCAAAAGAGCACCTTCCATTTTCCCTTGCAATCCGAAAATTCGAAAAAGGGAAAAGCCAAGTGAAAAGCACTGTGCATTCTCTGCAGTCTCGTACAGGAGAGCATCTGCTTATTTTCAGTAGAAGACTGCCTCTCCGATCAGCCCTCGCTCTCTCGCGCCCTCTTTTAATACCCCGCCATTCTCTTTGCTCGCTTCGCCGAATGCTCGTCCCTCCCTCGTCGCGCGCAAAAAACACGAAAACAGAAAAGAGAAACAAGCGACTGCTTTCAGATCGATCGATGCCCTGCGCTCTACGCACGCGGCCGTTGGAAAAGTCACGCGGCTCCGGCTCTCTCCCCGACCTCGGCTCCTGTTGATCCCTCCGTCGCAGCGCGAAAAAAGCCATGTCGAGCTGAACACCGGATCGCCGCCGCGTCGACGCAGCCATCGAATAAATTCTCAGTGAACTATAACGCAATCCTAACCTCGCGAATCCGCCGAGTTATTTACTTTCGAGAGAGATGGCGGGGCCCGGGGAAGATGAGGGCCCGCAGATGTTCAACGGGCAGGTGATGTACAGGGAGTGGGGTCGGAGGTTCACGGTACTGCAGAAGTACCTCAAGGGAATCGAGTACTATGAAAAGTCCACCGAGTTCGGAGATGAGAACTTCATTTGGACGCTGCTGGGGCTCAGCGAGGCGCTCAAGAAGTCCGGACAATTCCAGAAGGCCGCCGAGGTCGCCGAAAAAAGCTTGGAGATAGGTGGGTTTATCGATCGGAGCTGCTTTTCATTTCGTTAAGTCGTTTCGTTCGGTGTACAGTGCTTGCTGCTTTAATTTCTTTGTCGAGAGATTAAAGCAGGTATTGTTGGGTGGAACCTTTTGGACGTGCATTGTTTAATAACACTTGTAAATTTGCATGTGTCATTGGAGTATACTCGAATGTATAAGTTTTCGGAAAATATTACTTGCATTCATTAATTATTTATTTTCTTCACTCGAATCTTAATTTAAAAATGTAAAAGGTAAAATTTAATTTTAAATCTCAACTTCAGATTTAAAAATATCACTTTTATTTCGAATAGATTACGGAAACTTTTGTTATTCAAAATCAAATTATCAATTTAATCAATTGACTATCCCTGAAACTTCACAGCCGTCTAAGCTTCTGCAAATCAGGAAGAACGATTAATTCAGTCTTACTAAACTACCGTTTTTAAAATTCACCTCCTCAAATTAATCATTAATCATTCGTATCACCCACGGCGAAAAACAAAGCCCGTAGCCAGCACCCTCGGCTCCTCCGATGATTGATTAAAAATTAATGAAAAACCAAACAGCAAATTAATAGCAAAAGTATATCGACACCGTCCAACCTTCCTCCCCAAGAACGAATCCATCAATAAAGACTCCGATTTTTCACAAGAGTCGAGTCGATATTGGCCGGGCGCGGATAATTAAAGGACGGAAAGTGCTGAGCACGATGTAAAATGCCCGGGTAACGACGAGTCGCCGCGCGAACTTTGGCCCAACTCGCTTCGGGGGGAAGTTAGCGGACGACGACCACTTCCTTAATTCTCGAGCGCCGTTGGGAGAGAGCGAGGATCTTGGCCGGGAGGCGAGCCGAGACTTTCGCGGGGGGGGGGGGGGTGAGACGCGCTGCGGCTTTCGCGATAGCAGAGCGATACTTGGGCTGGTAATTTTAGTTTCGGGGGACTAATGCCTTCTTTGTGATCTGGTTGGCTAAAGTTTTTATGCCTCTTCGGGAAATGGCGTGAGAGGTTTTGGAATGAAAGGTATATGGGTGCATTACAATCTGTTAAAGGACTTTTACCTATTGTTTTTTAATTCTTAACAATGAAAATGTTTAAAATATTTGTTTTTGTAACTTATTCACATTATTGTTTTGTGTATTAAATATTTTAGAATATATAGTTCGTAAAGAAAAATATAGTAAATGCACTTTAGAGAAGATTACTCAGGAAATTAAAGAAGTGGAAAGTGTTCCAATGACGCTTGATTTTTGTTAAAATTTTAAAAACTTTTATCTAAAAGTCAACAATCCCCGCAACTCTTTTTTTTCTGAAAAACATTTTGAAAATGCACTTCAGCAAACTCATTACCAAGAAAGCTTTTAAGTCACGGTTAACTTCGGATTAAAAGATCCTCTTTAATGGAGTAAAATATAATCTTCCTAAAAAACCCTGAAATTTCAATATAAACTTTAGCAAAGTATAAAGCTAAACTCCACATCGGTTTACGAAGCGACCGCAATTTTCGAAGGCAAATATTTCATAAAAATCATCCCCCGCCGAGGAAAATAACTGCCGGGTACGAGAGAGAGAGAAGCGCGAAATAATGGCTCTCGGCAATAGATTGCTTCGACTCTTTATGGTGCACGATGACTTTCCCATTAGCGTTCCCATTAATTTCCACTCTCCTTAATCCCTACTCTCTCGTCCTTTAGATAAGTCCGCCTCGCGATTGATTCCCCGCTCTAAACAGGGCGCCGCTGTGTGTCAGTGTCGATAATGAGGGAGACCATCCGACTATCGCGAGTCCGTCGAGAAAAATGGGGCCATATTTTGGGAGCCGAGGGAGGAACAAATTACTTTTCCGATAGTGCTTTAATTAGCGATTCGGCGCTGAGATGATAAAGGGACTTCCTCTTTTTTGAGGATTTTTCTCGGGTCACTGGATTATTTAAATATCTTTCTATTGAAAAAAGAATCCCGATAGAAAATGATGTTGGATATAAGTTTTATTTCGTGTTGCTTCAAGGGGACGATATTGATTTTTTTCAGATATATGCGTACATTGTACATTTTTAATAAAGTACATTACAAGTTTCACCGGCACTTTTCAATTCTCGAAAAAGATTTTCTGGAAAAAAGATGTGTAAACTTTTCAATCCAATATTTGCAATAATCAATTTCGATTACACACAATAGGTTTCTTCATGTATCTCAACGAGATTTTCAGAACTTTTCAGAAACTGTATCTGTAAAAACTTTAAAAAAAGTTTGTTGAAATGTATGTTCGTTTACTGATCATATAAAAGATGTCCCGAAAACTTATGTGGAAGAGTATATCATGGATAAAAGACAACATCCAGAACAAAAAATTATGATAACATTTTTTAACCGAATGATTAGTTCTGGAGATATTGACCGTTCAGAATTATTGATTTTGAATATGAAACGTATATCTATGTATACCTACGTATACTTTCGGTCAATATCAAAATTTTGTATTCAGCACGACTCCTTCCATCCTACACACGTACGTTTAGTCGAACTAATTTCGAATATTTATTTATTCAACATTAGAATCACACGTTTCTGAAACTCGCCAAAATCATTCCAGACCCGACGCACATGCGCGCAAACTACACGCGCGTGGAAGCTCTCTACGACATAGCGGAGTTCGGCAAGAGTTTAATGTACGCGTATCAGGGCGTCAGGCAGCGTCCGCAATTCCGGCCCAACGTTCTCCTCGCCAACGAGACCATCGAGGACTGCATCGGCAAGAATGTTCCGAAGCAAGTTCTCCGCCAGATTCATCCCTGGATCGTTGCGCTCCACGTGCACCGGGAAGCCCTGTTCAAGCGTCTACAGTCCGAGGAGGATGAGTTTGCAGGTAAATTTAGCTTTTTGTATTATAACGCGCTGCGGAAAATAGTGGCGGATCGCTTAAATCGTAAAGAGATAAAACGCGAGCGCTTCAAAGCGCGAGAGGATCCTTTATTCGCTTTATGTCACAAAAGGGTTAAAGCCGCGAAAGCGGGAGAAATAACAATCCGGATGAGAAACGAGATTTCGCTGCTACGTATACGAAATCGAAAGAAGCGACGATTTTGCAAGCTAGGTGCTTTCTTGCTTTTTGGGTTTTTAGGGTAATCCCAAAGCCCGCAGGAACATCCGTCTTCATTCCATTCGGAATGTTATCAAACTTTTTTATACGCGACGGCTACGACCGGACCAAAGTTTAGTTTTAATAAAACCGGAATTTAATTACGGATTAAAATTTTTCGATATCGAACGCGCTTCGGTTGCAGTTTTTAATATTCATTCGAAATAGTTTTTCCTCGCTGAATTTTTAACCGCAATAATTTCGATACCGCGCGGTAAAGCGGTATTTTATTCTGAAAACTACGAAAAATGATTCAATTAATTTCACCGTTACGGACAATGTCGCTTTGATAGAAGTAGATTTCTGTTTGAAAGCAAAAAGTCAAAAAGCCAGGAAACAAAGATCGTACTTATCGTAACGTTTAATAAAAGAAATTTAAAAACGTAGTTTCACATTCTACACCATCCTTCATAACTATTTCCACACCATCATAAAACTCCCCTCGCGACATAGACTTGGACGCGGACACGTCGAATTTCAAAGTCGACGATCCGGCGGCCCGTCTCGAGCGCCACCGCAAGCTCCTGGACCGGTACATGGCCATGATGTACCTCGGCCCAACTGCGGTCGACAAGCGCTTCCTGGAGGAGCTGCTGCACCACAAGGCCTTGAGCTCGGCGAACAAGCAGGGCTCCATCGACATGGCGAACGAGACGAACGAGTGCATGAAGCGCATCCGGAGCCAGCAGGAGGCCCTCAGATTCCGGCGGCCCCTCTACGCGCTCAAGGCCGCGCGCGAGTTGTCGGTCACCGAGGGCGTCAAGGTCATGAGGTGGCAGGAGCTGCAGCTCAAGAAGTGTCTGACGAGGAACCTCGCCAAACACATCTTGAGGAAGCTGCACAACGCGAGGCTGGCCATGGATTATCCGCTGTTTTTCAAGTGAGCTTTACGAAGGATTATATAATAGCCAACGTCGCTCGATCGATATGTTCGAAAAATGACCGAGTTCCTTTCTCGACTTTGCCAGGCTCGTCGAACAGGCGAAGGAGAGATTCGACTCGTGGAGCCTGAAGGTCTTCCCCGAGAAGCAGCGCTACCTGGACGCGGTCTACAAAATGGTCTGCCGCGCTTACCTGGACCCTCGCAACCTGATGCGCTTCACCGTCGAGCAGGAGGAGCTCAGGCAGGCGTACCTGCGCAAGCTCATGGGTCTGAAGGGCGGATGGATGCCGAGGGAGGCCGACCTCGCCCTGCCACCGAACCTCAACATCAAGCAGTCCTTCAAAACCTGTTGCAAGAGACTGGCATTGGCGAAGAGGAAGTCGGAGATTCTCTGGCTGTTCCACGAGCTTTGCAAGCTCTTCTTGGAGATCGACCGACTGGATATGGCGAGGTATTTTTATAAGCTCGATTGTAGTTTAGTTTGGTATTTTTAATCAGTTTCATTTAGCAAAACGGTAATTACCGAATAATTGAGGCGAAGAAATTTTGCGTTATAATCTAATTTTAATTTAATTTTTTCCGAAAGTAAACTTCGGCGCTTTATTAATTAATTATTAATTAATTAATAAAATATTGCTAAAGTACGTTTCGGTAGGTAATCAATAATTCACGAGAGCCCCCACGGCGCAAATTCTAATTAAAACGCTATTTTTAATCAGCCTGAAATCTCCATAATTCATTCGTGCGTCCTTCTCGTAACTAAAACTCAATAATCCCCCCCCCCTCCTCCTCGACAAGGTTCTACGCAAAGAAGACCTGTCAAATGGCAGAGGGCTCCTTCCCGGAGTGGGTCGTGAACGGCAACCACGTGATCATGCGCATCGAGCTCGCCCAGCACAACCGGAACGAGGCGAAGGAGGCGGCGAGCACGGCCCTCAAGGCCGCGAAGAAGCTCAATCTCGAGTTTCTCATGGACTTTTACGAGCGGGCCCTCTTCTTCCTGGACAACGTCGACTTCAGCAGCCTGCAGCAGAAGGACGGCGTCGAGAGCCGGCAGATTCTCATCTCGAAGCTGATGCCCGACAACCTGCGCGCCACTATCGACATGCTCTTCCGCTCGATGGAGGCGGTGCCCGCCAGGAGGCGGATGTCCGTTATGCCCGGATGCAAGCCCAAGGACAAGTTCGAGAACAGCAACAAGCAGACCATCAGACCGGGACCGCCGGTCGACCTCAAGACCGAGCTCACCAAGGCACTGCTCAAGAAGTTCTCGCCCAGCAAGGAGATTCTTGGATACATCGACTTTTCCGATTACGACTGATAGGGTACACGAGGCTTGTTGTTGGTGTACAGTGGAATTTGTTGTCTCCGGTCGAGTGGATTTTGTAAATAGACGGGAATAATATTGGAATGTACATAAATCTTTGTTTAAAATGTTAATAAAAATAGAAAACTGTCATTATTACCGAAGATTTGCTGTTTAATTAATTTACTTTAAGTAGAGTAGTCATTTTCCCTTCTTTTTTTTGCAAATCTCTGATTAAAGAACGGCACGTGGTTAGTATTATTTTTTTTTCATTAAATTTTTCAGAATTAATGAAATAAACGTTTACTGCTTCAGTTAAAACATTAAATAGTAAAAGATTTGCGATTAGACGATTACAATTAAAACAATTAATCATAATTATTCTTCTCCTTTGAAATGTCTTCTCAAACTCGTCGAAAAATAAATGAACCTCTAAAATAAAAAAAAGAAAAAAAAACAAACAAAAACCACGAAAATGAATAAATCGAAAAGTGCTTCGCGGACTCCTCTCCCATCAGCGCTGACCCGAATGGAAGCCCGAGCAATCCCGCGGAATTGAATCAAAAAGCTCGAATCGAATCCCGTCCTCTCGCAGGCAGCAGCCGCCGCCTCGTTCGGTTGTCAGAGAGAGAGAGAGTGCGCGTCGTCCCAGTCCCACGAGGGACCCTCCTTCCTCATGCCTTTCGGCTCGGTGAGCAACAGAGCGGCAGCGGCAGCGCGTCGCCGCGGCGGCCCGACCCTGCCGCCGGAGCTCATCCTCAGGGACGATCCGCCCGAGCTCCTCGAGCCCGATTTCGCGGTCGCCGCCGCCGAGTGCCGCTTGAAGATGAACAAGGTGACGCTCGCGGTCAGCGGCGGCAAGAAGGCGCAGGCGGAGCAGCTGCACAGAGAGGCCGATGACCTCTTTTACAGGTACGGATTTTGCTTTGTCTTTTTTCGTCGACGGCGTCGGTTCGCTGATGGGATGAATCTCGGAGGTTAAGTGCGGTACTTTGTATTTCTGCACTTCGCCGATTTTTTAACTTTATTGCTAATGATCCGTTTAACCTCGTAATGGCAGAATTAATATTTGAACTTTTATTAAATTCTTTTAAAAATTCTCGGAACATCCAAGAAAAACTTTTAACACAATGTGTAAATAGAACAAACGCATTTCCAACCTGAAACAATAAGTTAGAAAGGAGGTAAAGCCTTAATTTTACGTACACAAAGCACGAAACCTTAAAATATTCCACACCGCAAACTTTTCACGAGATCCTAAAGCTTCAGCACCTTTTTCCCAAGCTTCGCTGCAGCTCCGTTCTGCAAAATTATTATAAATAAAGCTGGAAGCGCAGTAAGGTGGGACTCGAGCGTTCGTTTTATTGCCGCGAAAAGCGCGTTTGTACATTTGTGGAAAGTAATACAGCGCGATTTAGAGAACGACGAACCATTAAAAAGTTTACTGAACAAGAAATATACCGCGCCGAATCGCTTTCGAACTGAGATTATTTAGAATACTAAAGCCGCGAAAGTACGACAAAAATTAGCCAAGTTATAAGAGGGTAAAGTACAACTTCGTCCTGATCGAATAAACTACGATTATTGCAGCTTAATACAGCGAGTTTCAGTTTACTATGAGCCGAGGAATTATAGTATCGATACCCGAAACTCTAATGCGTTTTGCTTATCAATTTAGCTTTCAAAATACGCTACAAGGCTTAAAATTCGAATTAACGACTCTCAGATAATTTCTTCTAATCGCTTCTTTCATATTCCAATTATATTCAAACAGATTTTACCCATCGACTGTACTCGTCACTTTGAGCAGCCGCATTACGAAATGCAAAATTTCCGTCAGTGCATACGGAACTAGGCGGCTGATCCCGGACTAAATCCATTAATCTTATAGGAGCGATAGTTGAGCAGCCTCGCAATAAAGCGAACTCCTTTAAAATATCAAAATGACGTCTCGCGTTAAGCTTCACATACACCTCTCCTGCATATATTCCGTAAATCCAAATGGGGGGGGGGGGGGGGGGGGGGGGGGGGGG
>JAWWEO010000036.1:27724799-27767197 GCA_035582975.1 Ormyrus labotus
TTTGCCGTAAAGCCACAGCCCCCCCCCCCCCCCCCCCGCCTAATAAGTCCTCGAGCGGCTTTGCACATACGGCATCCCAAATGACGCGCCGCACTCTCCCGCGGAAGCAAATAATCCCGCGGCCAAAGAAGACTGCACGCGCGACAGATAAATAATTGTAGCTCTTCCCCCGCATCCGCCTTCGCCTCTCCTCTACGTTTACTCTATCAACGGCCGCGCTATTAACGTTCTCGCAGGAGTTTCAATTTTCGCGTAACCGGCTTAACATATTGAATGCTCGAGAAAAGTAGTTCTATCATTTAGCAAGGTGTGCAAACCACAATCTTCATTTCATTCGACGAGTTTCTCTTTATTTCTTTGAGAATTCGAGGCTGAATACGTCCTCCACTTAGCGGATTCTTAATCTCCGCAATCTCTCTAATTCTTTGAGTACCGAATCACCGACACGACCGACAACACGTTTATTAGCTTTCATCCAAAAACCGTTCCAGAGGCGACTACGAGTCGGCGCTGGTGCTGTTCCACCGCGCGGCGAAGCTCTACCCGAGGGATCAGATGCATCTGGTGGGAGCGCAGAAGTGCGAGAAGGCGATAAAGACGGCGGCGAATCCGAATCGGGAGGCCGGTAAGCTCGGACCGCCGGTCTGCCCCGAGATCATCGCCCGCAAGGCCAGGGCCTTTCTCACCGAGTCCGAGCATCCTATCGAGGATATACCCGCGATTCTGCAGTGAGTACAGTTCAATTTTTTTATTGGAAGCTTTCGTTGTTTAGAAGATAAATTTTCTTTGTTATTCTTTGTAATACAAGTCTCAAATAAGAATGTTTTACGGTACATTGCCTGCACTTTTTTTTAGTTTTTGAAAAAAAAAAAAAAAAAAAACATTTTTTATATGTTGGCAAACTCGTAGAAATAGATTGCAGAGTAAAATTGCACAGAAAATTTCACTAACTCACCGTCGTGATTCGTAAAATCATCAATTAATCAACCTCCCCTCGCGCCTTACCATAATCACCCATCATAATCTCTTAATACTGTTGCAACAAACATCACCGCCGATAATACGAACTCGCGAAACTTTGACGGCGCAACAGCTCCGACGGGCGCTTAAGCAAGTTTTAGGAGGTGCTTGGCGAGAAAATTTATCAGCCTCGGACGCAAGAAGGCTATTAAGATTAGTCGCGGTCGATTTGAAAATTAGCGTCTGGCTCGCGCGCCGTTGGTTTTTAATGCATGCAAATGTATACCGCGTCATTGCGATTCATTCGCTCGGCGCCCGCCTTTCATTAAATCCCTTCATTACGAAGTTTCGCCGGTTTAAAATTGCTCGGGGAGCGAGTCAAAATTGCAGAGCGTTTTATTAGAAATCGAGAAGTTTGCCGGCGGTAACTTTTTGAATATTGCCTGCAGAGAGGGATTCTAATGAAGTATCTTCGGATGCACTTGTGCGAGGGTCTTTTTAAATCTAGCATCTCGTTTATCATCGAGCTTTATCTTGAGCGAGGTGGCGTAATTAATATACAATTTTACGGTTGATTGATAACTGCTGATTTTCGTGCTCTGCAAGGATAGTTTAAATGAAATTGCGCTGATCAATTTTGCTGTAACATTCTTTTTCTTTCTTTTTTAATCAGAGCTCGCGGTTCTATGACTCTTTTTTAATCGACTGAAGGGTCGCGACCCTTTTATCCGACCTTTGTCAAAAGTAATTAAAAAGCTCTTAAAAACTTTTCCACTGTCCTTTAGTAATTAATTAAATTCTACCCAGGGCAATATTATTGAAAAATTTTCAATCACGGGCACGAGACGAAGTAATTAGCGATCAAAGTATTCACATAATGAAATTGTGATTGGACCAATTGAATTAACATACCGAGCTTGATTTTGTACTTTTTTAGTGAATTCCAATTATTGCGAAGGAATGTTGACGAAAAACCTTAGCCTAATAAAAAACCATGCGAATCCGAGGAGAATTCAAGCGAAAAAACGTGTGTGGGTGAACTTTATAGATATTTCGACGCTCGGCAGGACTTCATGCATCTCAGCCCGAGATCCGGCACCCCGCCGAAGCACCGCTCGAAGCTGATGGTGAAGCAGCTGAACAAGTGCATGAAGTCGACGGTGAAGGATCTAGAGACGGCGTACGAGTCGGGCGACGCCGAAGCCCTAAGGAAGCTGAGCGACGAGCTCGTCAGTCTGGTCTCGTTGACCGACGAGCCGGAAAGGAATCGCGTCGACGCCTACGCCTACTTGGCCGAGAAGCAGATGGCGGCTGGCAGGCACGACCGAGCCATAGATCTGGCCTCGAAGATGTTCTTCCTGGCCAGGACGAACGGGGACGTCGTGGCGATGGTCGAGGCTCTCGCGACCTTGGGAAAGGTCCACATCAAGTTCGGCCACCTGCGCGCTTTGGTGCAGGTTTGGGAGAGGCTCAAGCACAACATTAATCAGGTAATTTAGCTTGTACAAGTGAAGCAAGTTGAAAAAAAAATGTTGTCCGTCCTGCTCGTCCTACTCAGGAGCCGATTCCGAAAGCCTGGCTGCACCACGACATCGGACGGGTCTACCTGGAGCTCGGGGAATATTCGCGGGCGCTGGAATCCGCTCGCGTCTGCATCTCCGCCGCCGAGTCGGTGAACTCGCGGAAGTGGAAGCTCCGCGGACATCTGCTGTGCGGTCTGTGCCTCCTGAAACTCGAGAACTTCACCGAGGGGGTCGCGGCTTTGAAATCGGCCGCGCAGATCGCCGACGAGGAGGAGAATCCCCTCCTGCACTACATCCAGGACATAATCGACAACGTCGCCGATTACCTGCGGAGGCTCTACGTTCTGCGGCAGCAGGGTCACTTGCCGGAGCCGCCGGCGAGGCACGAGGTGACGAGGGAGGCAGGGGGCGGAGGGGAAGTTTGCTTGGATTTGAACAAGCTGGAGCAAGAGATGAAGGTGAAGGAGGGGGAGAACGAGAAGGAGAGTGGAGATTTATATGCTGAATTGGGTGAGTTGTGTTTTTAATGATGTTTTCAATCTTTGAAATGAATTGGATAATTCAAAACAACTGCAACATAAAAAAGGTTGTGTAGCAGATAAAACCCACTTTCAATATTCGGTTTAAGTTTTTTTAAACAAATCCTCCTCTCGTATTACTGCGCATAAGAATAACGCTTTAAATATCAAGTGGATAGGTTTAGGATTAAAATCTCAGCCGTTTAATTTACCCGAACGCCCCTTTAAAAAGTTACTATCACGACTAAAGAATGCATTTCCTCCACTTCTTGCGAAACGCTCGACACTAACCATTGCCTCGATTTTCCGTTCCCTCCACGCCCAATCTTTGCAACAATCGCCGAGATCGACTCGAGCACCGCTTCTCTATTGCCTTAGAAAATCCAGCGAAGGACGAGGCGAGCCGGACGCAGCAGCCGGAAGCTCTGGAGGACACTTCGGAGGCAGCCAGGAGAGCCCGGCTACTGGAGAAGACGCGAATGCTGCGCGCCGCCCTGTCGGAACATCAGACCATCAACCTAATAACCACCCCCATTGTCCTGCCCGACGACGAGTACGAGGACGACGACAGCGATACCATCGACGACGAGAAGGTCATGCCGCTGGATACCTCCAGGACGAGGATTATCGAGAGAGCGAATTTCGACGCGGATGACTCCGAGGACGAGAGGACCTTCCGGCCCGGGGAGCTGCAGCCGCTGAGCGATATATCCTGTGTGGAGGAGGACTTTACTAGCGCGAGACTGGACGACGAGGACTTGTCGAATGACGGTAATCTCGTTGTTTTTAGGTTGAATTCGTAGTTGCATATTTTTGAAAATCTGCAGAGAACTGAGCCTGCGAAAGAAAGTTGCAGTGGCTAAAGTTAGGCTGGATTTAAGGATTAATTATTATAAGAATTGGATGGATTATCAAGGTAGGAGAGCGGTAATAGAAATTCTATAACGAGAATTCTATGATTTCCATCACTTATTCTACACGTATTATATCCTTGACGAAGAATTGCATTTTTAGAAATTTTCTTTAAAAATTACTAAAATTGAGAAGAAATATGCCCTTTACATTCGATCAATAAAAAAAAATCATTCTCCTAAAAATGGCACAGTAAATAATAGAAACCTTAAAACAATCGAAAATATTCTGTCGATGTAGATTCCATTTCTAAAAAAATATTACAACGGGATATTGCTCTCGCGCGAAAGTTGTGCTTTAAAATACGAAGTATCAAAGGGTGAGGCAGTCGATATTCGTTGGGAGGCTGGACGTTGAGGAGGGTCAGAGCGAGGGACACCTTTTTCATTATATAAGCGGGTCACTTTCTTCCTTTCTCCGGTGGATTGACAAGTCGAGCGTTGGCCGGCTTTCATTAGAAGGGGAAGTACGTGCCGTGCTGCTACGCGCTTTTGTGCACTCCCTCAAAGATTGCTCGAGCAACGTCAGATTTCTTGTCTTTTTGATTACAATTTTTTAGACTCTAGCTAGTATTATATTAAATGGATGGAGAAACGCTTTTGCTCGAGGAATTATTTTGTTGGTTACAAAAAGAATTTTTGAGTTAAATGTTGTTGAAAAGAAAATTATTAAACCCTACCGTAACTTCTTGATTTTATTTAAGGGAATGCTTTTGTAAAAAAAGTTAATACTTTTACGTGAAAATTGCAACATGAAATCAAATAAATTCAATAAATTTAAAAAAAATCTCTCGAAAACACCGCGAAAAAGAGAATTTCAATTCAGCCGAAAAAAAAGAAGCAAGTACATCGTCCAATCTGAAATATAAGCTCGCAACTGGGAGTCCGCCCGACAGCGCCGATATTCCCAGTGAAATCCTGTTAAAATCGAGCGCCCGAGCTCCGATCCGAAAATCCCTGGCCATAAATACAAAGAGCGGCATTTTCGCAGAAACGGCCCGCGGGCTGGCAGTCAGCTTGGAGTGCAGTGATCAGGAGCGGGACGGCCGCGAGGAGGCCAAAAAGAGCACCAAGCCCCTATCGCTCTTTCCCCTCGGTGAGGAAGTGCCCGCACCGAGATATAACTTCAACCCGGTACGGAGACTTGTATTTGTATGATGCAGGGCTGGAGGGTTAGGAATTTTGTTGGAAAAATCGATGTTGGAGTGGAGGAGAGTCGATTTTTTTTATATTGGGAGAAGTGGGTTTTTTATCTGGCGGAATATAGAGGGAAAAGATTTTTGTCGTAAAAGCAATTTGTCTGATAGATTTTCTTGATTAGAGTATGATTATTATATTTAAATCTTCCAGCTCTGGCACAAATTTAACAAGTATTTTAATTTCCTTTTTCATAAATTAATATTCTTTTGCTTTTTTATCGGGAACAAAAAAACTTTTTTACGCGTAAATTAGAGCAAAAGATCTGCTTGTAATAATAAAGCTAGCTCGTGAAAATATTTTATATTTTAAAATGACTTCTACTCTTCAACAGCGCTCTACCTAATCGATTAAATCCCCATTCGAACCTTTAATACAATTTCTCTACTAAAGCTAATCTTTTCCGTGGCAGATATAGTAATTGAATAAAGTTCCCATTAGTCGTTAGAGAAGGGGGAGGAAGCGGACTCGTCGTCGGACTCGGAGGCGCTGCCGGAACGAAAGCACAGCTTATCCGACTACCTGAGGTCGCTGCAGCCGCGGGACTTTGTGGAATTAGAGCTGGAGCAGGAGGGCTCGTCCTACCCTCAGCCGAGATCGCTCAAGGAATAAGCGGCCCCGCCACCCGGCCAGCTCCCATTGTCGCACGTAGTTTCTCCGCAAGTTGGCCAGTGAATCGCGGAGGAGGAGACTAATTCTGCATCAGTCCAAACACGACGGCTTGATGACAGGCGGCGGCGGCCGCTTAAGGCCCAGGGCCAACTTTCTCGGATGACAAATATTATTCCGCCGGCTAATCGAGCGTCGCAAGGAGTTGCACGAGTTGCTCGTGGAGTCTGGGCAACCGACAGGGGACTCTGATGATGCTGACCCGAGGGCTTTTGTAAATCGTCTCAGATGTAATAAAGTATTGAATCATTCTTATTCTTCTGTGCTTTAAATGTTCGAAAAAAATGAGCAGATGATTTTGGATGTACTGAATGATACTTTTTTGGGGGACAATAGAATTCTCAAATTTCGATTTAAGCTCCAAGTACGTTTAATAAAGTCCACGAAATTGTGTGACTGGAATATCTAAAACTCATTTGGTCTAGTAATTGCAGCGGACAAGTGCATAAAATTAGTGTTTTTATTTAAACTTGAATTCACTCGGAAATGTAAAGTACCTCATTTACTTAAAATTACACGTTGTGCAAGTCTCACAAGATTTCCGTTCCTCTCGCATTCCTCCGTAATTTTATCTCGCAATTATCCCTCATTCAAAAAGTACTCCAAAAGAATAGTTAACCCTGAAAGCTTCATCAAGCTTCATCAAAAAAGCACACACACTCCCCCACCGCGTAGCTCTCCCCTTTACGTATTATTAATTTCGCGGGGGCCAAAGTCTGGGCTAAAATTTCGCCGCGCGAAATTCCAATTTCGGCGCGCTGAAATTTCGACGTCGCCTTCGACGTCCTCGAAATTGCATCGGCATCCCCCGGTGAGTGGGACTCCTCGCTCGTTCTCATTGCTCGGTAGCCGAAAGCGAATTTCCTTATTAGGGAGGAATAGTCGTCTGGGAAAGTTTCGCAGGCACATCCTTCGGGGTCCGCGACTTCTCGAGCTTTCTCATTAAACTGCCAACCGGCGCGCGCGCGCGCCTTCATCTTCCCTCCGCTGCATTATCCCGGGCGACAAGCCGCGTTTTCCTACGGATCGTTGCTTCGTTATTTATACCGGCGAAGGGGCTCGCTGCGATAATTGCGATTTCATTAGCTTTATTTGCCGGGCGGCTGATGATGTTTGCAAAGACGATTGTCTTGAGCTTTTAATGACTTATTGGAAGAAGGGAAAGTTTGTCGCAGAGATAGAAATACGCGGAGGAATTAACGGGATTCTGTTGAGATTATTCCGTTGGCAAGATTGTAGAATTCGGAAGGAAAAGGTAGTATTTTACGGGTGGAAATAGAGGAAATTACGTATACTTCATAAATTGTCAATTTCCAATAGCTTATATCATTTTGGTGTAAGAATTTAGTAAAGTGGGATTATTATTGGCTTTACACTAGTTTTTTCTAGCAACAATTTTTCTTGACTATGTACAGGCTTATGCATTTATTTTTTAAAGAACTTACATCATAACTTTTCAAAATTGTGAAAAATTGCCTGTCCGGTAAAACAAGCGGCGTGAAATATTAAAAAACTGCCTTCTTACATAGCTACAACAAAGCAGCTTTTAAAACATAAAAAAACCTGACTTATCTTAAATACCTTAATTTAAATATTATAAGCATTTAAATTATTTATAATTAACGCGTTGCATTTCGTCATTCATTCTTAAAACTTGAAAATTCTTCTCGATTAAATCAGTACATTACTTTTGAGGAAATGAAAATTAAACATATTCTTTACATTTCATAGCTTTTACGAACCTTCTCAATCAAAGTAACCCAATTTCCTTATGTACGCAACCATAAAACAGTATACAACGTTCATCGGCCATCCCTCATCTTCGCGCCCCTCGTCATCTCCAACAAAGCAGCGGTCCTAAATGAATAATCCACCAAGCTCACCGCAGCGAGTTCACTCTTGAGCCGGAACCTCCGCCTGGCGTATATACATATACACGCACAAACACATAACGAATGCATCGCAGCGGGCTTGCGGCGCGCAGAAGTAGCCCCGGCAGATAAATCGCGCCGAGTTTTAGTTAGGCGCCGGCGAGGCGTAAAACGCGCGACCGCGTTAATTACCGCCGTCGTCTTCGGGCGCTTTATCGCCGCGCGATGTTTTTCTGAGATGCTTTACGCGCAGTTCTTCGCCGGTTGATGGCTCGAGTAATTAAAGCAAAACTGCGGATGTGTTGGGGTCTGGGGCGAGGGGGACCGATGCGGTATTGCGACGGCGTTTGCGCAGATTTTTGCGTGTTTAAAAAGCTGTCGAGTGACTTAAGTGATAAATTTGATTAGCTGCAGTATTTATCAAATTGACCTATAATAACTTTAAATTTAAATGATAAAGGCCTCTTTAAGTTAGGCATAATTGATCGCACTTATAAATCGACGGCGCCTTAGAAAACGATGGCTGACCTCTTGTTCAGTAAATTTTACTTTGGTTTACAATTATACTCATTAAATCTGAGCTAAAAAGTCGAACTTTTATTCACATTTGTTTTTAATTACAAAAGTGAAATTACACTTTTATACGCCATATTTTAAAAAAGAAAAAAGCAGTTAATGCTTCGTTACCCATTCTACCTATTAATCCAAATTAATGTCACTGCACAACGACAGCCATAAAAATATAACGCATGCAAAAAAATCTTATCAAGAATCACCGTTCATTTAGGACTTTAATCGTGCAAACTCCTGCATATTTGTACCAGAAGCATCGCTTATAAATCTACGTCATGCATCCCAGCGCCCGTCGCCTCACGTATTCCGATCGACTGTAATTAACCCTCAATTTTTAATTACGCAAAAGCATACCGGACGCGGCAATAATTCCGAGTCGCACCGACTCTCTCGCTTCGGCATAATTTATCCGTCAGGCACGAAGCAAATAAAAGCACCGAGTGTACATCGCCCGTTTTTAATACTCCGCATTACCGTCAAAAAGAGAGAAAAAAAAAGGATTTATCGTCGCGGATTAACCAACTGGCACGCGTCTAATCGTAGGAGGTAAATTCATAAATTGCACAAGTCGCCTGATTTACGGCGCGGCTCGTAAAGGGGGTAAAAATAGTAATTTAACGACTTTCAAAGTCTCGTAAACATTTTCCGGGTTTATTGTCGCGCCGAATAAAAGAATTTATCGGCGGGCGGTTCCAAATATATACGCGGTGCCGCGCGTGGCTCTAACGAAATATAAAGCGAGAGGCGATTCGCAGGTACAAATATCGGGTTAATGACGAAAGAATGGAGGGAAATAATGCGCGTTAAATTTTTTATTAAAACGAGGTTTGGTACGGAAATTTTATAATTGATAGCTTTATGTTATAAATCTGCGATATTTTGCCTCGTAAATAATTGCGCGATTCGTAAATTATATCGATGTTTTTTCATGGAAAACTATGCATAAACTTCGATATTATGCTCTTAAAGCTCGATTTTCTGCTAAATTGAACATTTCCAGTGCAGCTGCAGATCGGACTTTTATAAAACTTCAAAGATTCTTCTTCCATTCTAAACGCTTGAAATTCTTTGAAAACCAATCAAATGCAAACATCCATAAATATTCAAGACGGCGCTTAAAATGCAGCTTCTCGATTTCTAAATAATAGAACTCCGCGAGAAGTGGGCGATAATTTAATCGAAAACCAAATTGACGAAATACTCTCGGATATATATATCGGGTGAGCGAAGCGCCAGGCAAAGCCGCGGAAAAGCAAGTCGCCGAGAAGCCTGAAAACCTCGAGAAAACACAATTAACCGCGGCGGTGCGAACTCGGTAGCAAAGCTCGTTTCATCCTCGAGGAATCACGAGGTATCGCGTGTCTACATCCCCCGGATATTATAGAGACGCACGTCGTCACGAAATCCGAGAACGCCTCGGCATTCGCAGCCGCTAAGGACGCTAAAGCCGACGGGAAAAATTCGAGCGGATGCGAAGTCTTCGCTTTTCAGGCTGCTTGCTTTTATTAAAATCGGATTTAGATTTCGTCTTCGAGATTTTTTTTTAGACGTAAAATGAAAGATCGATAGACCGTTAATAAAATTACAATAAGGAAACTTATCTATCATTTCTTTGATTATCAACTTGAAACTGTAAATTCTAATCCAAATATTTGTATTACCATTTACTACTTTCTAAAAATGTTAAGAAAGCAAATCACAGCACAGGTAAAAAAAACCAGCGCCATTCAAACTCAGCCTCCTGCAGCTCGACAAAAATAATGGAGCCTCGGCAACAACGGGAAATCCTTAAACAATCGAGAAAGGGCTTTTCTCCCATTCTTCTACCATAATAGCCGTCGTCGCTGAAAGAAGGCACGAGAAAGCCGGCAGCAATCGAGGAGAGGCTAAAGACCGCGAAGGCAAAAGCAGAGGTGGCGACGTCCCCGAGACCAGGGGGAGCGAGAGAACGGCAAAGCCCCCCCGCGGAAGACGGATGGAGAGAAAGGCCGAGTGGAGGAGCAGCGCCGAGAGAAAAAGGGTGAAGAGGGATAAGAGCTTGGATAGCGCCTCTCTCTCCCCCCACGTGTGGGTACGCGCGCAGCGCCTCAAAGGGGCACCTGTTGAACCGTCTCGCTGAGGTTTTCAATGCTAGTAGGCCTACCCGAGTGTGTGAGATTGCGCCACTTTCGGGGGGGCACAAAAGATTAAGGAGGGCTGGCGAGGGGGAGGATCGGCTGGAGGAGTAAAGATTGTTTGTTGGTATTTTGGGAGGTCAGTTTTTTTGGTGGATTTCGGCTTTTTTTTGCTGCTTTGTAAAAGGTGTTTACGAGAATTTCAAGATAAAATTATGTTTTTATCAAAATATTAAATCTTATCGGTTGCGAAACTTTTGTATAAAGGAACTTGGCAAAATTCGAAAATCACTTTTTGTTTATTTATGTATTTATATATGTGTAGGTATCATTTTTTAGTGTGTCTGATCTTGAAATAGCAACACGTTGCGTAGGCTTCAGGACAATATTTACATAGTTATTGGAGATCAAATCGTGCATAATGTAAGCGTTTTAAGGGATGAAGAATTCTTTTACATTTACAGCATATTCTCTCTATTTACAGAATTGTATAAAAACTCTATTGTATTTTGAAAATGTTTATCTTATTCTCCACGTGGCCTCTAAATTACGAAATGTCCGATGGCAAGAAGTTTTTTTACCGATCCCAAATCACCACATTTTTCGTTCGAAAAACCTTACCTCCCCGCGTGGCTTTAAAAACATTATTCACCGTGTAAAATTTGCACTTTGCTCCAATTTCCCCGCCCTCGTTCCCAGCCCTCAACTCACCTCGAGAAATATCATCTCCCATTTCAGCACTTTTCATTCTCCCGGTCGGGGCGATAAAAACCCCCGTCTCCCGCAATCTCGAAGCCATCGGCAGCCAGCAATCTTCGACTCCCGAGTCCATTCCCATCACGCACCGCCGCCCGAGGAGGGCAAAAATAGCCACTTCCGTCGCGGCACCCTGGAGGATCGCGCGACCGCAGCTCTCTCCCCGACGAGTTAAGAACTGAAGAGCGCCCCGCGATTAACTCCCGGCTCCGGGGAGACGCTTACTATTCACGAGGCGTGCCGACGACGTTTTAAACGCGCTTCTATTTTGACAACACTTCTTCTGGTGGGGGGGGGGAGGGGCGAACGCGCGAGAGGCGCCTGATGAAAAATGTATCGGGGAAAGATGGCGACAGGCCAAGGCGGCGCACGCATCTTTTATTTATGCCGCGTTACGCGAGAATTTTCGCACCGTATTGCTCTCCGCGGCGATTCGCGGGAGAAATTTATTGTGCCCGCTCGCTGTGCCTCGAATCGAAATTCCTGCCTCCGCTCGGCGGCGCTCGGAAAACAGCGGGGATGGACGGCGCGGTCGATTTTCGACGCTTCGGTTTGAGATTTTTCCGGTTTTTTTTTGGGGGGGTAAAATGTTGCAATTCGGTGAAGTACTGCGTTCGATGGGTGTGAGTTATTGTTATGTCTTCGGTGGCTTTGTCGACGTTTAATGGCTTGGTACAATATGCTTCGAGAGAATTTGCTTGACGGCACGTAAAAAAGTGCGTTTTTTTTTATAGTGCCAACTTTCGAATATCGATAAAGATTTTAATTTTATATAATTTTTGCTTAAAATTGATAATACCTATAAAGCGTTAACGTTCTTCAATTTCAAGACCATCCCAAGAACGAACGTATAAACGCCGAGGAAACTTTCATCATTTGTAAAAGCGTTAGAATCATCATAGGGTATAATAGCGTTCCTCCATCAGACGGAAAAGTTTAATTGTTTCAAATAAAACATTCTTTCAAGTTCGAGTCCCGCTGCTTCTTCTCTCCGGCCTCTCTATCCCTCCCATCTGCGGCTCCTCTTCATCTACCTCCGCTTATTTATCTAACTCTCCAACTCTCGTTCTGTTTTGACTTGACTTTATTCTCCCGGCACTTCTTACTTATCTGACGTCTGAACACACTTGGCCTGTTTCTACTTGTCGCACTTCTGTCCCGGCTCTCCTTCCTTTCGTGATTTCTCAACTGGCTGTTTCCATTCTATCTCGGCCTCACTCTCGACACCCCACTTAGAATTTCTAACTTTCCTTTGTCCCGTTCAATCTATTTTCATAGGGCGGCGGCAACTTGTTCCAGCTTAAAGCAGAGCGACTCAAACTTGAATTTCCAGCTGTCGTAATTATTTAAACGTTACCTTTTTTATCAGCTGCGAGTTAAACAAGGTGCGAACGATTATTTGTGAAAATCAGCATGGAGAATAGGTTGTTTAAGATCAGCGAGCGTTTTCCAGAGTGTTTGCAAGAGAGTTACATTTGTCTTTTCCGGGTGCAACCACACCCTTCATTTTTCTCGGCCCTTATTTTCTGCTTGGGTGTTCGTCTTTGCGACTCGTAGGGTCAGTTTTGCTTTCGGATCGGTTATCAACAGGTGTGCCACTGTCTGTGCTGAAAACAAGCAGTGCATATTTGAAGTTTTTTTTGTTCTTTGTCAACAAAAACATTGAGCACCAATTGTCTTTACTTCTTACGAAAGCGGTAATATTTCTTATCGAAACTGTCTATCCAGAAATAGCCTTCTTGTAAAAATATAAAAATATTCTTGGAGTTTGAATGAGAAAGAAAAAGTTTTATTAATTTAGGAGGCAAAGATAATGATCGCGAGAGATCGTAAAATCAACCGGCAAGTGCTACTGCGCCATCTCGGTTTTTTTTAAGCTCTGCTTTAAGTTCAGAAGTTGGGGGTAATGACAAGAGACATTGTTATTTATTGTTACTGCACACTTTTTTATTTTTATACCCGTTTTAATCTTTTTCTCTCTTGCGCTACATCAGCTTTTTTTATTTATTTAAAATATATCTGGAAAGAGTCTGGTATAAAATAAAAATAGAAAATTTAAAAAAAAAAAATCCGAATGTAAAGAAAAACTATGAAGCTGCAAATATGAAAGTGCACATGCAATTTTTATGTCATATCGAGAAAAACGTATTTCTTTCCATATGTATTTCCCTGATCGAATCCAGTGGGAAAACGAAGTTGAAGATAATTTTAGATAAGAGGGCAAAAAATTATTTACGATCATTGGCATATGATTCTGAGAACAGATAGAAATGAAGACAAAAGTATTTTTTAAAAACTGGAATATGTACGTGGGGTTTTTAAAGCGAAGTACTATTCAACATGTATAAATTTAGATAAAAACTAAATTATTATCAGGATATGAACTTAAATAATAATAAGTTTTAAAAAATACGGTTTGTTTCATAAAACAAATGCGCAAGTATGATAAGTAGATATGCTCTATCATAAATTCTTGGCATACATTCATTAATCACTAAAGCTGACTTAAAGCTTATTGTATATTTAATAATTTATTATTCACGAAAAAAAACATACATTACTCTTCTTAATCAAAGTAAATTTTATATAAAATTTACAATTTAAACATTTCTTTAAAGTTCGTAACTAATAACCCATAAATCGTTGCTCGGAGCTAATTAACAAGCAACTAAGCGTCCCGAAATAAAGATAAAACGCTTTTCAGACCACCATTATTTACTACAATACGTGCTCGCGCCTGCTTGCTCCTCAGAATTTCCCCCGGAAAATCCCGGCAGAGGAGCGACGAGAACCCTGAAAAACCCGGCCCCAAAAACGTCCGGTTTAATGAAATTTATACACCAACCGGGGAGGAGGCTCCCGGCGCATATAACTTTCGTAATACGCACGTCATATTATACTTGGCGGTGCAGTCGGTCGCGTCTTTCCGGGGGACGCGGCGGGGGGCCGTCTCACGCGAACTCGTATTCCTGTCGCCCGTTGCGCTCGTGTGCACGTCCGTACTCTGGGCTTGGTAGTAGACCAGGGCCATTTACATACGGCGCCAGCGTGTGTTTTGCGCGCGTAACAGCCGCGTTTTATGCGAGCCCGCGAGTTTTCGAGAGTCGAGGCCAGGGGAGCTTAATATCGGGGCCTTTTCGCGGAAGTAGGGGTGCTGAGAGTTTTACCAAATATTAATGGGCTCTTGGATAATCGTTCATTTTTGGTACCGAATTGTATTACGTACAATTTATTGAAAATACAGTTTTTAAGCGACGCAGAGAAAGTCAAAGAAGCACAGCGTAGGATAGACTAGGTTAAATTATTTAGAAATGTTAAAGAGCAAAAGCGCGAAGAATTTTAAATTTTGTGCAAAGAATTTTGAAGTGGTCTTCTCGCCTGCATTAATCTTTTGAAGTTTGTGCATATGTGCAAGTGACCTCTTTATTTTGAATGCTGTATAGATTTGCAGCAATGAGGGCCTATGAAGGTCGTTTAGTTCGACTCTGACCTCTAAGTTCTAAAACTCGAAATAGCAAAGTAGTTTTGCGATCGATTACAGAAAACTTGTATACTTCAGTACAAAAGGTATAATTTTGTTCTAAGGAGTTGATTGCAGTTTTTGAGTTACTAATGACGGTATTTACATTTTTTGATTTTGAAGTGTCACTATTTTCTACGTGTCAAACATGAAAAGCTTTAGTGACTGCATTTCTGATATAGAATCGTCGTTAGAAACTTCCCGTACGGCCATGTTTGTAATATATTGATAAACTATAAAGTTTATGCATTATAATGCATTCCAGAGTTACAGCTTTGCAAGCGATTTGATTTTGATACTATAGAATTTACATTTCGTTTAAAAGATATTTTAAAAAACTTTTAACCACGAATTGGAATGAGAAAATTTTTATACAAATTAGATTAGCATATTTAGCTCACAAATTTAAATTGTTGAATGTCTTTATAAAAAAATTAGTAAATTCCCTCAACGCAACCACACTGGAACATTTGAATATTACAAACATAACAAGTCCCAATTACAGCAAATCCTTCCACTAGTCAGGTACATCTGCCGACCATATCGAGCGTCAATTTCCCCCAAAAGTCTTAAGCCTTGAGCGACGCTGATTTTTTTCCCAGGCGACATGTAGCGGCGCAAATTTTCGAGATTCCGAGCGTACCGAGGGGGCTTTTATTAAATTTCCCCCGATATCCGCTCGGTCGCGCAGATCGGCGCAATCGGCGAACGTCAACGTCGACGGGGGGAACGAAAAATCTGCCGAAGGCGCACGGAGTCGCGCGAAATTTAATGCACGTACTCGTTCGTCGCCCGCCGCGGAAGCTCTCCGACAAGCAAAAGGAAATGCTCCGCAACGCTTCGCGGGCTGGCGTCGGGTGTCGCTGCACGGCTGAGGTTTCGAATGTTTTCGCCGATTGTCGTATTTTTACTGGATGTTTTTTTCACTTGTTTTTTAGGGAGACAAGTGGCGTGGGTGCGAGAGATTTTAATCATTTTTTTTTATTCTTTGAATACTGTAAAATTATTTATCTATTTTGGAACCATTATTGATTAAATTCTGTAAGAAATAGTTTGTAATTGGCGACAAAAAGTAATTGACAAACTGCTTAGTTATAAATATACAGTATAAACTTTATTACCTTTTTAGTTACACTTAAAAAAGGAATGGTTTCCGAAGTAAATTTTTGATTTTATCAAGAATAAAAATTCAATCAATACATCAAAAGCAAATTCAAACATTATGTCGGAATGAAAAAGATCTCAAATTTTAAGAAGGATATTTGGACCTAACCATTTTACATATTTGATGTTTCGATCCGAAGCGCGACGTATATCCATCAACACGTTACATTATTCAAATTTGCTCCAGACGAGGACGACTCGTGCTCTTTTTTATCAAGACTGGCCTCGCGCGCGAAAACGTCGCGCACCTTGAATCTTTCAGGCGACTCAAAGCTCTGCACAGCCTTTTTCTGAATTTAAATTTTCAATGACAAAATGAGCCTTTGAAATTCAGGCGAAAATTGCTTCGTGTTAAAGATACTACGTTGCCGTTAATTTTTAGTTTTTTTTTGGGGGGGTAGGGGGGTTTAATTTAAGGTGAAGTCCACTTTAAATATAACTGCGAATTGGATTGCTGTAAAAGTAAGAATAACGGTAGGTACTTGATGGTCTCCATTCATTTCAACAAGTCCTTCTGAATTTATTGGAAGAATTAAGTAGTTTGAAAGGAACAGCTTTGAAATAGCGTTTTCCGAAATCGCTCGAGCTAGATTTTTCGAAAAACCGATAATTCGGTGCTTTCTTGCTCTTAGTTAGAAATAACTGCACTGAAGTTTTACTTTATAACGGTTTACTATTTTTACGATTTTTAATTTAAAAAATCAATTTTGCAAGAAAAAGCTTAATGAATATTGTTGTTCGGTAATTGAGCCTGCATTCAATTCATTTTTAACTGGAAAATGAACGTTCGACACTATAGGACAACACCAGTTCCGGGAGCCAGGTGTTGTCCGGCAATAAAAATCGTTATTTCGTGAATATATATTCAGGACGAGCTCTGGCGCAGACATGTCATTACGAGTTTCACTTGCTGGAGAGAATGTCAACTAAACGGTACACAAATATATGAATAGGTTGTGGTTGTTGTTTGTTTATTTACTCACTCTAAAAAAAGGTTCATCTGTGCTTTTTAATAAAATTATATCATAATAGCTGTAGGGGAATTAATTGAAGGATAATATTTTCGCTTTTTAAAAAGAATGTGCTTTCAAATTATCTGTAAAGTTGATTTGATAAGCAGATGTTTACATTGAAAGGAATAAGTGTTGATATATTTACATTAAAGTTTTACGCTTTTTTCCTTCAGTAAAACAAATGCATTTAATTTTCTATTAAAAGCATACATTTACGTACACGTCATTTTTCTCTTATTTTCCAAAAAAGCAACAATTAAATCCGTTTTTATCGAAGTTCGTTCAAAAATATCGTGTCTTTGAATTGTGCGTTAGTGCACTGTACAGCCAAAATCGTGTCTTAAACCCTACGCAATAAAGTGGCGAATTGAATTTCAGTTGACTCTTTCGGCACCTTTACGTGATCTTTACGTCGTCGAGGAGGCTATAAGTGAAAATCAATATACTCTCTCTCATTGTATCGAGAGCCTCAAACATAAAAGAGAGCCGCGCAAATCCGCAGATTCGAAAAATACGTGGGTGTAAGTGCGCATGTATAATGGCGAAAGAGCTGACAGGATCGGAAAGGATATAAATAGCACGCTGCTCTTCAAAGGGGCTACTGAAAATCGGGGAGAAAATTAGTGACGGTTATTGTTGAAAATTTTTCTTCATAAATTTATAAAGTCTAATATAATTGTGGTTCTAAATAATTAATTTTCCACGTTATAACGTTCAAGCCGAAATATTAAAATACTTTTTCTTTGATCAGCACTTTACTGCCCGTTCATTTCAATAGATTTTCAAAGTTCGCCCCTATCCCAGCATTCCCCGATACTCGAACGGCTCGATAAGCCAGCTTTACATTGGGAACAGTCCATTACCCTTTTACCACTCTCTTACAGCCTTCGTCCCACCCCTCCCCGACACGTCTAACCCAATCTCGAATCATCGGTATGTCACTCTCGCAAACACACCCGCATATGCACTATCGTTTACAGGCCAAATAATGCAGGTACACGCGCACTCGGGCAGCTTCCGAGCTTCCGCTCTCTCGCACGTGCATCGATATACAGTCGCCGAGGCCGATAGGGCCGTCGAGTGCGCGCGAGTGTTGCCGAACAGGTAGATTGGAAACTCGGAGGTGTCGGATACCATCCGTCAATGACAGATTAATCTCCTCACCTTCTAGGCGCCTCTTTCCACGGCGAGATAGTATAGACGCTGCCTGCCCGGTGTCCTATATCTTAGTTCGCGCTCTGTTTACCTGCCCGAGCGAGTTTCCGTTTGTTTGCGCTGCCTGATATCGAGGATATGAGTTGGCTCTCTTATTTGGGGCGGGAAAAAGCGTTGAGAACTTTTCTGGGTTGGGCTTTCTACAGGTTGTTTAGCTGCGAATTGAAAATTATACAACTAGTTGTAAGCAGCGATTGCTTTTTTTTTTGGTCAATCAATAACGGAGGATAAAAAACAAGATAAAACTTAAAATGAAAAGAAAAAAAGCAGAATAAGCACTGAAGATTTGTCAATATTTTTGAAATAAATCGACGATATACAGAAAAGAGAAAAAGGACAGAGCAGCGAAACGCGGCACTCTGCACGTGTGTTTTCACACTCTGACATCGCGAATCTCTCGAAAAGAAAAGACTCCGCAAAAAGGAAAGTCGCGCGCCGGGCGGGCGAAAAGTGGATAGGAAACCGATTACGCGGCATTAATCTTCCGAGAAGCGAAGGCTTTCAAGACTGTCCCTTTTCCTTTTTCCCTGGCAGTGCACTGAAAGCCAAGGCGGCGCGGAATACCCGGGAATTCCTTTCAATCCACCTGTCCGTCCGCATCTCGCGGGATCGATGCAAAAATGATTGGCAAATTTTCCATTCTTCCTGCGTCGTTATTGCTTGCACGGGGAAACGAGGCCCCTCGGCGGGATAAATTCGAGATTAGACGCGCGTTTAAAAAATCGAAAGGTACTTTAACGTAAATTACTGCGTATATCGACAAATTCCACTTTCGGCGAGTTTTCTGATGGAAGTAAATGGTAGAGAGGTGAAAACTGTATAATTACGCAGGAACAAAATTTACTTAGACCGGGATATTGAGTTCGCTCGATTGCCGCGAATTCCACTTATTCAAATAAATAAATTCGGTTAGAGCCAATTATGACGGCTTTTAGTTAATTATCCTTGCGTAATGCCGCCGAATCGCGAGTAAGCTTTAATTTCGCTTTCTGTTTGCAGTTAAAGTACTGTAATGAACTAAAATTGTTTTTAAGCGTCTTTTTATTGGAACTCTGCCACTGCGTTACATATAAATGCTAATTTGTATAATCTACAGAATTTTTAAATTAGGTTGCCTGCAGATAAAAGTCGTTTTCATTTATTTCAGTATCATTTGCAAAATTTCATTATCGTATGAATAATTTACTCATTCAACGAGTGTAAAATAATTTAAATATTTTAATGCAACAGAAAAAAATGTTTTGTTTTCTGTTGCAGCTTATTTGGTTTTTTTCAAACGGCGTTTAAAAAAAAACCTCTGTTTCAATATTTACCTTAACTCTCGACTGCTTACTTTACGTAAGTTCTTTGTTGTTTAACGCGAACGCAGTAAAAACTTAATATTACCCACAAAGCAGCACACTTTCAATATCCTACCATAATATAATCGCAAATTTAAAAACAGCGGGTCGCGCGTTAAAGAGGCCAAAAAAAGAAAATAAAATAAACAAACAATTACCCTCGGTAAAACATCCCCCCGCAACTATCGAGCGTCCGTCGGAAAAAAAAGCCGGGACATATTAACAGCCCGGCGCACGCGTAAGGATATTACTAAGTGCGGAGGGATCGATCGGCAGCGCGGCGGGGGCATATAACATGTCAGACGGGCGATAATTGAAATTCTCGATGTCGCTGCGGCGACCGATAAACCCGAAGCTCGAAGCCGCAAAATTAGTTCTGCGAATTACACCGGCCTGCCGTCCCCGCGATATGCAATTATTGCGCTCTCTCTCTCTCTCTCCCCAAGCCTGGCGCGATCCTTGGGCTCTACTTTGTTTACGAGAACGCCGCCTGCGCCGGATGCTCTTCACTGCTTTTCCCAGGGTTCTCTTCTCGAACACGCCTTTTTCGAACGGGAGGATAATGGCGGTGGTGAGTTTTGCTTTCTTGCGATGCAATCTTTTATAATGTTTTCATTTCCATGCTGAATATTGGTTTTATCGGAAGGGATTGAATGTGATGTTCTATTTCTGCGAAAGCAGAATCGGGTTTTAAAATCGAAAATGCATTGTCTGAAATGATGTATTTTTGTACGGTAAAAGTACGAAATTGTAAAGTCGAACGAAGAAAAGTTAACGAACAAAGCTCGTCGTATTTCAAGTATAATTTTCTAAACATTAGCTTCGTTAAAGCCAAACTTCTCCCCACGCCAAGTTGCATTTACTTATCGATCGAAATTGAAAGTACTTACAGCAAGGGAAATTTTCAAAAATTGCTTAATTGGGCGCGAGGGGGCGAGTTTTCAAGAAAGACTGCCTTCCACAGTCTTGTTAATCCGACTACCGTCGAACATAATGCACCTAATTAATTTCCTCGAGGCAGCTCGGCCGAGCAATCAGCTTATTATAGCCCCATCAGCCGCACGTCGCTGGCAAACAACGAGAAAGCGGTTTTCTTTGACCGAACTTGTTGGGTTGCCCGGGCAATTTTAAACGCCCGGCGTATAGGCTTGCACGCGCAATAACTAATATCTTATTACGGGCTTTTGTTCGAGCACTGCTCGTTTTATGCTAGTTATTGAAAAAGTTTAGAGTTCGCTCTGGGTATTGTGTTCTCCGACCCACGTCGGCGGATTCTTCGAATTTAATTAAAATACTAAAACAATGACTATTGTTGTAAGCTGTAATCGAGCTATTATTAATAAAGTCGTTTTAATGCGATCGAAGGGAACAAAACTTTCCAGACTAATTGAATCAAACTATTTTTATTCAAAAATTCGTATTACGAGCCCAAGCTATTGATCGAAAGGTGAATTTACATAAAGGTACATTCTCTTTTAAGATCGTATTGATTTTATTGATTTTGAAACCCAACTGCTTGTTAAACTTTACGAGCTAACGTAACGATCGTAATCCGGTCAATTTACAAGCAGGTTATTAATTTAAAAGCACCTTCCTTTCCTCAAACTGAAACGTCCTGCTTGATCTCGATAACGGATCTCTAAAAAAAGCCAGCAATCATCCGCCGCCTACAGACCGCTAAACCGAATTTGCCAGCCGTTTTCAGAATTCTCGAATTCGAACGTATATAATTCCGGCGACTTCGATATATACATATATATCCGTGTCGATAGCCCGAGCAAACACTTTTGCCGGCGGGCGGAAAAATTTAAAACGGTCGTATTACTCTAATCTCGACGAGCGATCTTCGTGGGCGCGACGATGCCCGATATATCGCGGATCCGCGGACGTCACGAGCCGCAATAAAAACGGCCTCTTTACGGCTGTTTTAAGTCGTAGCCGCTTGGGCTTTTCGGTGCGCACGGCGCGTTGAAAAGCGCGGGGGAATAAAACTTCCTTCCTTTCTTCCACTTTTTTTTTTTTTCTTTTTTACGGTCGGCGCGTTAAAAAGACGTAACCGTGCATTATCCTTATCGCGGAATCGAACGATCTCCGCACTGAAACGAATGCGCAGGCACAGCCTTTAGGAGCGATCAGTGCGAGGGCAACAAGTAAGCAGTGCTTGCGTTTCTTGTAATGGCCGATGCTTCACTTGTGCTCTTTTTCTTTGAAACCACATGAATCGCGGAAACGATCGATCGCTTAATTTTACGAATATTGCGAACATTATGACCAAAATTAAATACGTAGATATCTTTTGGCACAGTCTCCGCGGTAAAGTAATTATTTCGTATACGTCGGCTGACATCAAATTCTACTTTTCCACGAATCCATATCACAAATTACTCACAATTCGTTGGCCCCCCCTATATTAAAAGCACGCTCGAGTCTAAAAAGCACCAGTCATCCGCGAAAATTCCAGTCACGCAACCCAGCTAATCCTCCAAGAATCAACAAGCGGCGAAAAGCTCTCGAACCCTCTTCGTCGACGTTAAAATCGTCAAAGGATCAGAGCGTCCGATCTTCCCCTCGCGAGACGCAAAAGAGGCGACGACGTCCCACCGGTATTGCGAAATTCCATTTTCCCCTCTCGGCGGCCTCGCTTGTCTTTGGCGATGGAGTTATAAATAGTGAGCTTCCGCGAGCGGCTCGGTTATTAGATTGAATTTTTGAGGCGGATATATGCGGGGCTGCGTCGGGTAATCGGATTTTTCGCGATTAACGAGCCGAGAGCCGGGGCTTTTTCATGTCGGCGAGAGAGGGAGCTTTTTCTTGGATGAGCGAGTTTCCGCTGCGCGTTGTTTATTTTGCTTTTGGCTTTCTTTGGGGAATTTATTTCTGGGGGGGGGGGAGAGAGCGAGGGGTAAGCGAGGAGGAAAAAACTGGGATATTGGTTTGGCTGAATATTTAAAGGCAATTAAAGGAAGGTTGATTATTAAAAGAGATCGATAAATTGCTGAAAATTTTAATAACTTTCATGAATATTAAAGCGCTCGAGATTTTAAAAATTCCATGCATTTTTTGAAGATTTCAGCTGTACTTTTTCATCTGCTCTAATTAATGAATTTCCAGCGGAAAAAAATACTTCTGAACAATACTAAAAATGTTTTTTTCCAATAGAGTGTTTTTATTTACAACACTAACGAAGGTAGACGAGTTAACGCTCGACTTTCCCTCTGAAAATAATGCATTTTTGTCGCGCGCAGAAGCTATTTTTAATTACTTTACACGACTTCATCACGGAATTCCGGTCTTGCAACAATAATAATTAATAACGCGCGATGCCTCGGCTCCCCATAAGTGACACCTCGACAAGATTAATGCGGATGATATTTTATATGTTGGTCTACTCGGTTCTCCCTTTTCCCCGCGTCTTTCTATATATTACCTGAGCTCATAAATTGCTGGTAAGAAACCTCCCTTTTTCTCCCCCTCCCCCTTCGCGTTTATACACCCCCTTCCTTTTTTTTCCTGTTTCTACCGCTGTCTTATTTTATTTCCTCCGCGATGTTCTACTCTGTTTCATTTTCGTTTAATGCTCCCTTCGCCTTTCTGTGTGATTTACGGCTTCCTCGCTGCACAGTCGAATAATGTCGTTTTGTTTTCGCTTAATCGTTACACGCCGGCGGAATCGCGTAATTGTACGCTTTTGTAAGTCAATCTGGGTAGGTGATTCAAGTATTATTCGTGATCCAGTTGCTTAATGAGCTATCACGGTTTTGCGATCATGGTCGCCCGATGTGTTTCATGGAATCAGTACATGTTTTATTGCAATCGATCTGTATTATATGGTGTTATTAGGATTCTTTGTATTGTAACACGTATTCGGTGAGAAATTTTATTGGTTCGCTTTATTAACAAAATAATGCCAATGCCGCGAAGTGATAAAATCGCCAAAAATATCGATTGCAAATGATATTATCGCAGAATTTCACACGGCAAATTCAGATTTTCTTTAAATAAATTAATTCAATTTAGATTTCCCACGTTTTTAGAAGCAATTAATCCCTCTTCTATTTACCTGAAATAACGACTCTCCGATAAAAAGCCTTTTACCAAAATGAAATCAGCCTTTCATCCACTCTCCAGCCATCCGTACGAAGCTCCTAATTCCTAAAAATAGCAGAAACATCCGACGAAATTAACAAAACATTTACGCCTCGTCGGCTGCTCAGCAGCTCTCCTCCCAATCAATTTCTCCCGCTGCCATCAGGATGAGCACTCGCACTTTCGCGGACAGGGCGAATCCGACGGGGCGTCGGGGCGCAAGACGCGCGAGCGGTGCATTGCGCGGTCCGACGTCTATTGCGCGATGCGTCATGCGCACACGTGCTGGATTTTCCGTCGGCCGAAGCCCGGAGCGCGCTCCACTTTGCTGCGAGGTAGCTTTTTCGCGGGAAATTGCGCTGCCGCGGCTTGCAGTTGTTTGGCTTTGTTTTGGGGAAGCTGCGTTTCTCGGGCGTTGAGGTTTGGGTTTTTAAAGGAATTTCTTAAGCTTGATGTTTTCGACTCGGGCACTTTTATTCGACAATTGAGGAAGAATAAATGATTAAAGATAGGAATTGACTTTTAAAGAAAAATTAAACTTCGCCACTTTTTTTACTACTAACTTGCATTTACATCTGTTCATCGTGATTTAGTACTTTAATTATTCAAAAATAAGTCTCATAAAAAATGCTAATTTACTACGAAGAATAAACTTGTTCGCAAAAAATGGGGAATGCATTAAAGTATCATAAGCTGGTAAGAAAACTTCTCCGCGAAAACTCCCCCTTCCCTCCACGGCGGCGCAAACCATCCGAATGTTAAACTGCGCGCCGCGTGCAAGAAATGGTCGCGCGCCTGCAATATAATTTACTTATGATTCTTCTTGCACACCGGGTGAACAAGTATAAAATTCGCTCCTACAAAATTAATGAATCCTTTGAAATCAGCCGCTCTTCAAGAACCGCTCGAGGTGACTCTCGGCTTTAAAAGTCGCGGCAAAAGGCATTTCGAATCCAAAGGAAGAATCCCTCGTAAATCCAGCGCAAATAAGAATAAAACCCCCAGCGGAGGTGCGTACGCGAAGCGCAAATCGATAACGGGGCTGCGGCGTGCGCGGGGGAAGGTGGTAACCTCCCTGCTTCGTGCGATCGGAATCGGATTTTTTGAATAATTATATTCGTTCGTCGAGCTGCGGCGTTGATTTATGCATATTGATGCGCGGCACGTCCGTGTGACCCGCAGGACGCTGCGGTGTCGGGATACGAGAGTTTTCTACGGTAAAAACCTGAATTCCTAATAATAACGAAAACGGCGGGGCTACCTCGGGGAGGGAAAAACACACGCGACACTGATGCGAGTGTCGATACGCGTAATGTGACTGGGTGTCGCTGCTTTTTAGGGCACAAAAACTTGCTGTTTATGCATGTAAGGGAAAATTTTCGTTGTGGTGTCGAAGGACAGTAGATTTATATGATGATAATAAAGTAGACGGTGCGCATGAATTCAATCCATACATCTAAATTTTTTTTCTATTTAACGTTTTGTATTTGAATATCGATTAAGGAATGTTTTACAAATTATTGCATAATGCAGTCATTTATTTATCTGAACAGTTATTAAGAATTTAATATAGTTCACGGAAGCATAAAAAACCGATAAGCTGTTCGTCGGAAATGAATTTATTTTTTAACATAAGCAGTTTAAATAACTGATGGAATATCGATTTGTATATTATTGAATGTCTAAATTAGGCAGCCTTGTGATATCTTTATCCTTAGATTATAAAAACGTAACTAAGAACGAAAGGTTATCGAGTACAGTTTTTGAAGTGTACATTTGAGTCTTGTTAATTTAATAATTAAAAGGACAACCCTTTAAAACAAAACTTGTGGATACAAATGTACAATAATTGTTTGTTTTGTTACTTTGTCAGTAAGATTAATTTGTTTTGCGTAAAACTTTTATCAAAAAGTACATTTTAATACTTGACACAATTGAGCTACCGAGGACGAGTCAAAGATAAACAGAAACAAAGGCATTCTACGCGCCCGAAACTGCACGCGTACTTACAGTACAGTTCCCTATTCGATTTCGTACGTTATATACTTTGCGAACTTTGACACAATTTCTCTGCATCCGACTTTGATTCAATAAAGGCTCCCCCCCCCGCATTTCTTTACTCCCGATCCCTTGAAAAATGGTTTCGCCAATAAAAAGTAAACAAACAACTTAGTGCCATGAAAATTTATCAAGCACCATAAATATTCGTGGCACGACAATTTTTAGGTCAGCGCTCAACGTGTACAAGGTGCAAGTCGGCTGCGTTCGAGTCGTATAGCTTCCGAGGGCTTCGAGCCTGAGTTATATCGACTTGTATAACGTTTATACATAAGCCGGGCAGGAATGATTGCTTTGTTACGGTAGGCGCGCGAGGCTGGAAGGAAAAGCGGAGGGGGAAATCAATGGCGACAATTGATTTATCGCTTCGGTTAAGAAAGCCGGGCGTTATTTCTATTTTTCTTTTTTTCGGGAGACAAGGAGAAATTGACGTAAAGTTTTCAAATGAGGTTTTACAGGAAAGTTTTTGGGGATTGCTGATGTAAATTCAACGCCCCGACGATTCATATTCAGTCGCCTGTAATTTTATAATGGTTTAATAAAATGTAGATATGCGAGCCGGTCGCGCTCTGTGTGCGGTATGAATGAATCTCCATAAATGGAGATGTTATTGAATTTTGGTTTTTGCAAAATTAAAGTTTTTTTTTTTTTGGATTATAAAAGGAAAGATTTTTCATTCTCTCGCTCTGCACGTGTCGGAAAACTTAGTTTTGATCACGATTTTAGATAACGGAAAAATAGAAAAAAGCTTTTCGTTTCATTTCTTGCTTTGTAAAACTCTTTCAAACGTTTTTCTAAACCGCAAAAATATTCGATTCCGCAGCTGGAATCCTTTGAAAATGTCAAAACTCCATTTCGCCGCTTTCGAAAAAGCTCTCTTTCCCCGCGCGCACAAAGAGAGCAGCGAAAATACGAGAATCGAACGGGCGGCTCGGCGAATAAATTTCGGCGACGAGCAGCCGTTGATTTACAGCCGGCAGCGACTCGGCCACCGAAACAGGCCGCCTGTTAATGGGCAGTAACCGATCGGGGGATGATATAGAGGCGTGGCCGGCGGGCTAGTCGGTATGGCTCCCTCGCGTGCCCTTAGCTTAAAAAGGGAAGCAGCTTTAAGCTGCCGCCGCCGCGAGTAATGGCCGCGCGGCTCTTTTATTCCCGTTTCGATTGCTGCGTGAGGCATTGTTTTTTATTCAATTATGGACTTTTTATGGGCTCCGCTGCAGAGTTTCGATGCCGCGTTTTATTCCCCGGAGGAATTAGAGGAGCGGCTGTGTTTAGCGACGTATTATGGAGCGCTAAAGTATTGCCTTCGAGTGAGCGTAATGGATACATTTTTCATGAGAAACAGTCTACTTGTAATATATGGAATGAGTAATACTCGCGGTTTTAATCTTGCAGCTCGTGAATTGATTTCAATGAATGGTGATATTACAATCTATTTATTACACCTTGTATATTTTTTCAAATAAAAAATTTATCAGCACATTACATACTTTCGTTAATTTTATCGAACAATTTATAATTGCAGCAGTATCCGCCAAAGTGAAGAGAATCTATTGGACCTGCAACAGAGTCTCACTTGCTCCTCCTCGTCGTACCAAATTCATGCACGTAAGCTTTTGCGTTGAATATTTCAAGCGAGCTGCGAGTCTTGCACTCAACGAAAACCAAATCGATTATACCGCGGCAGCTCCGCCTCTCTCTCTCTCTCTCTCTTTCCTCGTCCGTCGGTTTTTACACGTCTTTGGGGAACTCTTCGAAGCGACGTAAAAGCCAGCGGAAAATAATAAAATGAGGCAAGGAGAGCAGCTCGCGCACCGACCGCTGCGAAAGTGTTTGGGACGGCTTGAGAGGGACTGCCATGGATGAAAGTGCGGATACGAAGAAAACGCGAGTTTTCAAACGACACAACGTGGCGTATATGTGGTTTTCATTGTATTGCGGATGATGTGTTTACTCTGCTGTCATATTTTTTAAGATTTGAAGCTGAGAGCTTTTTCGATTTTAAAAGGACCTAACTTTCTCTTTAACCAAAAATCTTACCACGATATGATTCAAATGTTTTGGCTTATTAACATTTTTCTTCGATTCTCGCCTCAGCATTTCACTCGGCCGGATATTCATTTCTGCGTATTTTTCACCGTGGCCCTATTCAACTTTAAATATCGAGAGCTTCTTGACTGTTCAAGCTGTATTCCAGGCGAAAGGCGCGACTGTTCGATTATTGATAGCCACTCGCAGACGGGAATGAAGGATAGGACGTTTTTTCGGCCTCTCTCTCTCTCTCTCTTCGAGGTAGATTCGAAGAGAGATAGTTTTATCGATTTCAGCGTTGAGCTCGTTTCATCGTCTGCGTGATTTCCTTTCGACTCGTGTACAGAATAGCAGGCTGCGGTTACGTGAAGGAAATACAATTTTTTTTAATAAATACGAATCACGGAGGAAAATGGCTGGGGGAAATACGAGTGATGACGTGGAATTATTTTCTCGCTTAATATGTTTAAATATATTTTTGTGAAAATTCAATTTGAAATAAAATAAAACAATTGTTTCCATGAAAACGTTGACAACCATTTCGAGCTTCCTATATAGCGCGCTAACCAGAGGCATAAAAAGATTGCAATGTAAAAAGAGTACACCAGCAAGTTGTTCGAATTTACTGGTGCTATTTTGGAAGCTATCAACAGCTGGCTCGTTGAAAGGAGACGACCGGACTCGCGAGTGAGTGACTTGCACACGAACGCTTGAGTTTTCATTGAGGGATCGTTTAGCGCCAATTTAGCTCGGCTGTCAATCTAATCTATTCGCGACACTGAGCGAACAATCTCCATTGCCCACGGTAAACCAAATCGAGCGGGCTTATTGTCTTCTAAGAACGTTAATTTGCTCAAATGATCTCGCGCGTGATACTTTTCCCCAATGTCAAAACTTTGCTTATCCATTAATAAATGATAATTGTCAATTTCTACAACTGAATGCGTAAATAAATAATGGACGTCGAGTTTATTTATTGCGTTTTATGCTTTTTAGATCTGTATTTAATGTCTAATTCAATTGAATTTAATGTATCCGCGCATTCTAGTTATTGCTTTAATTTGCATGAAATTCAGTGAACTACTGGAATTACTAATACGGTTTTAATATCGAAGCAAATGAGTGAGAAACAAATTTTAATATATTATATGCGAATTGAGGAAACTATAGATTAATATTTTTTAACATTAAATTTAAAATTCAAAAGAATATAACATTTCTGTATGTAAGAAAGTACTTGCTTATTAAAGATAAAAGTAAGAAGAATAATCGACCAGTTTTTCAACCGTAACTGTTTAATAAACTCATTATTTATTTGAAAGGCAACTTTTCTTTCGACACTAAATTAAGAGGAAAAAAATCACTGCTTCGGCGAACGATCAAATGTAAAAACAAAAAAAAACACAAACTCCAGCAGAAAACAAAAATTCCACTTCCGAAATTTAAGTGGCTCCAACATTTCAAAAAAAAAAGAGAGCAGTCGAAAAAAAAACAAAGAAAAAAACAGACGATACAAGCACGAGCTATTGCGGTGATTAAAACGTCCGCGAATAAAAGCACCGCGGCGACAGTCGGATGTAAAAGCTGCTCGCTCTCCTGCGAGTAATTAAAAAGGGAGGTAAAAATGGATAAAGGTAGTTACGGCCGAAAAAGGATAAAGACAATTCGCCTTTTGCGAAATAAGTCAGATTTGCGAGAGCTTAGAGTTTATAAGCACTTTGTTGGTTTTTGCAATTAAAGAGGAAATTTTAGCCGGGGGAAATTGATAGAAACTGTTGGAACCGACGAAATGCCGATCGTGAAATTTAATTATTAATTAGGCGGGCATTCGTTATAACTGCACGTCAGCTGGAAATGCAAATAAAAATAAGAGCGATACGCTCGCGAAATTCGCTTCGAAATAATGAAATTACCGCTACTCACGAGAAACGTCCATTGCGTTCGCTCTCCCCCGGAAAAAAAGGCCTATGAAATTAATGACATTAATAAAATACACTCTCCAATAATAAACGACCCGAGCTCCCGCAAGTAATATCGCTCGGCGAAATAATTCAGCGTCTTAACGGTAAGTCCGCCAAAACTCCCGTTAATTGACATGAAATTTTCAGAAATTTGAGCGAATCCACGCTCAATTATTTGCGTCTTTCGCGCAGAGGGGGGAACAAAACAAAGGGCAACAGAGAGATACGAGTCTCGCGTAAAAATCTCTTTTTAGCTGCGCTCATCCCGGCATTCTTATTCCTTTATTACTCGATTACGACGAAAAGGCTTTTCCAGCGCGGCCTTGACCCGATTTCATCGCTGCTGCTGCTGCCGCTGCTTCCCTTCCAGCTGCGAGCACGAATATACATACGTATAGTCTTTGACTCGCGCACACGCAGAAGCTGCCGCTGCATGAAAGCCCATTCGTTCGCCGAGCCTTGCGCACCGGAGCTTATTTATTTTTTCAAAAATTTATTCGCCCGGTTTTCTTTGCCGGCTGGGAGGCTTTTGTTTTGGGTCTCTATAACCGTTCCGATGAATGCAACAAGTTTGTTTAATAGGGAAGCTGGGGACGTGCAAATGTGTGCTGTGCGTACAAGCTGAAAATGAACTAGATAAATACGATCACGAGTTTTGTGTAAATCGAATTCAATTTTGCGAATAAATCATTAGAAAGCTGATAGAATAGTATTTAAACGAAAACAAGTTTCGTGTCATATCCTTCTGTAGGAGTATATCTTGTGCCATGTTTGAAAATAAGATCAACTCTTGTATTGACTAAGGGTGTAGACTATAACGGATCTGGGTTAGCTTATCTTTGATTCTACTTTATCTTTCACAAACATATTGAAAATGTAATTACCAAGGCGGTTAAATTATTTGGATTCATTAACCGAACGACGTTAGACTTCCATAATCCAGATACAATCTTGTATCTCCACAATTCATTGGTGCTCTCAATTGTTACTTATAGCTCTTCCATCTATCACCCTTATACAAGCAATCTTTCAACTGTCTTCCGAGTATTCAACACAAATTGCTATTGTTCCTATAAAACTAATTCCCAGCCAAGATCTATAGATCATGATGTATGCTGATCTCTATTACGCTACATTCAAAGTATACCCCTTTACTTGTTACTTTTTGCACTACGAGCGATTGATGATATTCAAAGTAATCAATAATTTTATACCATTTTGATCTGAGTATTGCAAAATTCGTTGACGAAGTATCTAAAAACTTTGTAAAATTATTAAAATGTAATCAATTTTAAAAGCTTTCTATTTTTTGCATCGAAAGGAGCAATTAATTTGGTTAAAAAATTATAGCCATTGTCCTATTCCGCAAAATCATTCGATTCCAATCGCTCCACCGAAGCTTGCAATTATTTACTCCCCGCCGTAAACGCACGCCTTCGCCCTCCAAAACTCCTCCCAAGAAAATCAAGCCGTCAATATCGATGAATTTCTTGCGGCTGGTTCCCGGTTGTAAGCCCGTCGAAATTACCGCCCCCCCCCTCCCCCCCGGCAAGTTAATGGATACACGTGTATAAACACGGGCGGCAGAGATTCTCCAAAAGGCAGCTCCGTACCGTCGTGTCGAGCGCCGCGGGAATGTTTGCTCGCGCTGCGTATACGCAGAGGAGCTGCACAGTTTATGCGAGCGCCTTCCGGCGGTCAATACACGCGCCTTTAAATGCATATACAGCCTCCCGCCGCGGGATTCCATTTCTTTTTCTCGCTTCGCGCTTTGTGCGCCGGCAGAACGGCTCGTGGCTGTATTGTTGCGCGATGTTATATCGTGCATTTTGGCTTCGCGGAAATGGATACGCCGCCTCGGAGGATTAAAGGCGCTGCGTATTGTTTTAATGCGGTGCGCGAGGTTTAAGGTGAAATTTTGTTTTAGAAGATGATAAAGAAAGTTATTCAGTTTCATGCTTAATGTTTTAAGAGATTTTTATTCCCCTCCGAGGATTAGAATTTAAAAATGGTCGTATCGCTGTCTACTACTTGCAAATGCCGTAGAGATAAAACCGGAGAAAATTTTTCGAATTCCAACTTCGAAAAAGGAATTCTTTTATTATACTTATTTGCACCCTTCTTTCTGATGCTCCAGGTCGAAAAACAAAGCATCTCACCGTTACCCCACGAATCTCTCTGCTCCCATTCAAAATTAATCAACCGAAAAGAAGTTGATGGCAATAAGCAAGAGCACACGTCAAGCTTCTACCGCAGATTGTTCCTTTATAAAAAAAAAAAAAAACACGACCCTCATCGTCTTGAATAAAATCGAGCAGCTCCTTGAGCGATTGCGGCTCAGCGACTGTGCCCTGTTTACGCGAAACGCGCATCGCTTGAATAAGCAAAGCCCCCGTAAAGAGGAAAGAAAGTATCTTTTAGCCCCCGGCGATGTATTTATTGGATCCTTTAGCCGAGCGCATTGCCTCGCATGTAACGCTGCATTTTAATAAAGAAAAAAAAATATCCCCGGATTCCTCGAACGCGGCTAATTGGAATGCCGAGGACTGCCTGCGGTGGAACGAGAGGATGATATTTGTTTAACGGCGGTGAATTCCTTCGCGAAGCATCCCCGAGCAATTCGATAAATACCGAGCCGGCATTGCTCCGCCCTGTTGATCGCGTTAATAATCCCGAGGATTTTGATTATTCCAGTTGCCTTGGAATCCCTCTTACTTCTTCGTTCGGCATGCAGTGCACCTAATAATCCATATCTTACATCGAGGACCCTTCCCCCCCGGCGCCTCCTTCATTATCCTCGTCGTGGTTTTCGAGAGCAATTATGGTAGTGCGATCGCGCGGATTAATTAATTAAGGTACAACGATTAGGCAGCGCAGCTCGGCGGTTTTAGATGCGCGTATATGTAAAAGCTTGCAAGGTCTCCGATATATATTTCCAGGCTATTGTTACGCGAGAAATAAACGTGCACACCTACAAACGGACAGCTGAATTTTCATGTTCTCGTTGACGCGTTCCCTTTTTTCTATTGACATACGTGACTGTACATCGATAAAAAGCAAGGTGTGCTCCGGCAATCATAAGAAAGAGTTTACTCAGCATAACAACCTGCCTTTTTTTTAATATTCTCGACGTTTCAATCGTCGGGAATGAAATTTTCATGTTTACGTTCAGCTTTTTATTTTTCACGTTGGTTCAGAACGCCGGGCATAACGTTATTTATAAAAGCTGAAATAAATTGAGGACAGTTATGCCAACAAAAGAAAATGTCAACTTTTATCCTCCAATTTCGGATCATTAACACTTTCTTCATTTTATATAATGCATACATAAAACGGTATATTCACAATTCGGTCGTCCGAGCAAAGGTATATCCGCCGCCAAAACTCGCAAGCCATGCCAGAGAAGGCGAGTCGCGAAAAAAAAGAGGCAGCCCCGAAGAGTCAAAGGGCGTCGGGCGAGAAATAAGGCATCAGAGATCCCACGGCGCCCCTCCCTCCGCAACTCGGCTGCATCGGTGGGAGAGAGAAAGAGAGAGAGCTTTGGCTCGCGCGGAGCGGCGGCGCGCGGCCCAGGTGAGTATTGATCGACGGGGAGGGGGAGGCTTTGCACACACGGATGTGCGCCGCGCTCCTTACACCGACTTCTCTCTCTCTCTCTCTCTCTCTCTCTCCGCGCGCGCAAGTGGGAGAGCAAATCGTTATCATGCCCAACTGTTGCACGCCTCGCTGCCCTCGCCGCTGGGGCGCGGCTACTTTTATAACCGACGAGGCTTTGTGCATCGCGCGTAGTGTAGGCCTGCCTCGCTGCCCCCGATGCCCTCTCCAGGCGGCGCGCCGTGGAATTTACCGAGGAATTTCGTGTGCGCGCCGGCTTTCGGAGCTACTTGGCTGCAAAATTTTTAAAAGGGATCGCCGAGGGGGGAGTTTCGGGCACGAGTGGTAGAACGGTGCTGCAGTCAGCCGGGGCGGGAAGTTACCGGGATGTTACACTTGGCGAAGAATAAATTATTGCATTAAAAAGTTGGTGGAATGGAAGTTTTTTTACTTTTTATGCAAAATTTAATAAAAGTTACGGCTGCCTTTTTAGCAATCGGAAGAATGCCAATTCTTTGAAATGTAAAAAGGAAATTAATTTTATTTTCAGAAATTCAAGAGGTAGTTGGTTACAATGTTCTATTTTCAGAAAAAACGACTGAATTTTTAGTTTAACAGTTTTTGTTATCAACTTTTTCGAATGAAACTGGTAAATGTAAAATGTTGTTGCAGTAAGGTTTTATGCGTCTCTTTTTTACTTCCCAGCCTGTTATCACAAGGCCATTACCGCGCAGCGTAGCTACAGGAACTACGTTTTTTCTCTTATTTCAAGAATAATTTATTTCAATGTTTCGGTTACACGAACGCAGATTCAATCGTTCATTCTCCCTCCCTCCGTTACCCCCCGCGTATTCCGCTAAATTCTTCATTACGCCCGGCGTTAAATTTTCATTTTCTCCCCGATTCTCCCAACAACGTAAATTCCACCATTCGCCCCCTGCGATTCCGAAAATTTCCGCCGCTCGGAATCGAACCGCCGAAAAATCCCCCGTGAATAATGCAATTCTCATCGAAATCAACGCCTAAAGAATTTAGGAATCCGTCCCGCTTCCCTCCTCGGGTCCACCGCGAGCTGGAAATACTCGACGGAATTCCCACCAGGGCCGCGGCGAGGATCGCACGAGTTGCGCGCCTCGGGGGATATCCGGGATATCTGCGCCGTTTCCGCAGGCGGCAAAAAACTTTCATCAAAGACGCGCCGGCTAATTTTATGCTCTCCGGTTTTCTATTTCCGGAGCGGCGAGACGCTGGCTCCGTCGCTCGTTTCGCTCGTTTAATTCCGAGAGCGTCGCACTGCGGGCCGTCCTCGAGGTGTGGCTGATGGAAAAAAATCTCGGCTTTTTGGAAAGTTTGCCGGGATGCCGGATGAGCTTGATTTATAGAGAAAATGGGCTTTTTCTTGAATGAAGTCCGAAGTGCCATTTGGAGATAATGAAAGTGGAAGGTTCATTTTAGGAAGCTAATTGCCTACTTACTTTGCGACTGTAGATTATTAATTTATACTTGCTCTTTTGTTTATTCAATTATTGAGTTTATTTCGTGAACTATCTTTGTATTGTTGAAGGTTTTTAAATATTTACGTAATTTTGTTTACATTTTTCTAGTTTACGTTAAATTACAATTTACATGAAAAATTATTCTTGAAAAAAGTAAACGAGATTTCACTGTACGAGGAAAAGATAATAAATAAAATTTCTGTTTAAATAAACGTTGGCAAGGAAAAATTGTACTTTAAAACTACAATATCTCGCCGCTGCGACTGTCACAGTTCGTATGATCTAAAAAGACGACTGCGCTTTCAAGAAAATTGTACCGCGCATAAAGAAATTTTATAAACCCGGCGATAAAATTTATCTCCGCCCCATTTTTGGTATTCCCCCGGCGGATGAAAACCGTCCCCACTAAAGCCGAAGCCTGAAACTCCCCGCCCCTAATCCGCGGCGTATCGCCGCAGTAACCGTTTCGCGTTCTAAGCAAATGTAACCGCACCGGAGCATCGGAAATAAACGCCCGCGAGCGGAGCAACAGGCAATCAGAGAGAGAGAACAGTGTCGTCCCCACGGCGCTCGTTCCACCTGCGTAGAGCCGTCCGATTATACCCTCGCCGAGATATCCCGGAGACTCGATGATGCGACGCCGACGCAACAGGCGGACTTTGTCGCGATTTTATAACCGGCCGTCGCTGCTTTACGGCGCGAGTTATTGCTGATAATAAAGCCCCGCTACTCCGTGCTCCTTCTTTATGGCTGCTTTTTCCCCCGGCCCAGGTGGAGACGTTCCTGCTCGGGAGGAGAGACGCGCTGTCGTCTTGTTAGGGGGTGATTTTGCGGGGAGATCGATTTCATGGTAATGGATGGGTGATGTCGACGCGGTGGTAAAGGGAATTATCGAGGCCGGACTGCTATTTGAATTGCCGCGGGGGAGGGGAGGGGAAGATTGGTTGGCTTGTTTTGTTTCACTTACCGCTGTTTGGCTGGATTGTTTAGAGACGATTGTAGTCTGAAACGAGAAAAGAGAGCTCATTACGCAAATGTCAATATTGCACTTTTTTTTGACAAGTGATAAAAGATATTCTTGTAAATATTTTAAAAATTGAATTTTCGAAATGAAGACATTGAAACGAAACTATTCTGTTCAACTCGTGGCCAGTACATATTCACACGTCGTGTAATTATAAATATTCGCCAAGCTATTCGCACTGGCCTACCAGCGACAAACAAATTACCATCCACCATCCAAGCGCATTCGGAATTAATTCGAACCACCGGATCCCGGTCCGAGCAATGAAACCACCTGGAGCAGCGTCTGATCCAAATTTATAGGCGATCGCCGATAAACCGAAAGGTCGCTTTTACAGCGCTCCCCCCGTGTCGTAAAGAAGGCGCGCGAAAGTAATCCTTGCACGCGCTCGGTAATTAAGCTCGGAGCCCCGACAGGGAGAAAATGGACGGACGATCAAGCCCTGATCCCCGGGATTTGGCAGCAGCTGTCAGCCGTGGCCAACCTTCCCGCCGTGCATAAGCAAGCTGTGAATAAGTTATATGCGAGGCGGGGTATGGAAACCGCGTGTAAGCTGACCGCCAGGGCTCGATTTTATGGAGGAGAAGGCAGTTTCGAGACGACAGGGTTGGTGATTAATTGGATCGTTGTATAGAGTGCTTTTTTGGAAGATTTTTAGTTGGCTATTGTGGCTGAATTTAGATGGCAAGTATTAGATGTTGAGCCTAAAAAAATGAAAATTGTATCTAACACGAGAGCGTTAATTAACACGATTTATTAAAAATTATTAGTCCATTTAGCTTCGGTCGAAGGAAAATAAATTTTCAATATTTTTATAATCCTTTTTATACAGCTTTATTGAATCTAAAGTCCTCTACCCTTGACACATTTTTGTTTCAGTGAAAGATTGTGTGCATTATGTGATTTTAGTACAGGAATAAATGTTGCCCGGTATAAAATACGGAAATGAAAATATGAATTATTACAGATTTTACTTTCGCGATGCACTAATGTGAGCAAACGTGACGAGAATTGTTCCTCGTATAATCAGGTTTTGAAAATTTTTCCGACTTAATTTGCTTTCTTTCGCAAAAATTGCGTTAACTCATTTGAATCGTAATTTCCTTTTTTATTTTCATCATTTCAAGTACAAAGTTGCGCAGAGTAAATACAATTTTTTAAATTAATTTCGTAATTTTAATCCACTTTATTTCAAACTGCTATTCTAAAGCGAACTGTATAAAATAGAGTGCTCTCGCAGGCGTCTCTCTTTTGAACAAAATTCACTCGTTTAAATTAATTAAAATCTCAAAACGATTTTCACCTAAAATCTTGCCTGCGAGTTAAAAGTATCACTGTATTACAAAACGTTCGCACCCACTTCGCATTTCGAAATCCGAAATGAAAATCCAAACGGAATACGCAACATCCTGAATTTTTAATAAAACCCAGTCGCTCGAAAACGAACGGAGAGCCATCCTCTCCGGCAGTATCCTTCCCGCAAGTGTTCGAAACGACTCGGCGTATCCGTCGTTCTCTCTCTCCCTCTTTAGGCTCGGCTGCTCGCGACGGCCTCGACAATAACGACCTGTGTCGACTATACACACGCGCCGCTGGCCCTGGCAAACTGGAGCAACAGGCGCCTCTTTCTTCCTCGCTCGCCTCTCTCTCTCTCTCTCTCTCTCTCTCTCTCTCTTTCCGGCTTCGGCTTTTTTCGCTCTTCATCCACTCCGCGCTCCCTCCTTGGGATCAGGCGAAGATCTGTCGCGTCATGTCGACCGAGTGAAAAAGAAGCCGGTCCGCCGAGGTTGATCGATTGATTTCGCCCCGGGATTTGTGTACCGGCGAGCCTCGCTTTGCGGGGGATTCTGGCCTCTTCAGGGTGGAGAGAATCGCCTTTTTAACGCGAGGGCTGTCGAGGGCTGTAATAGGGGATTTTGTGATTTTGTTTTTTTTTCAAGTTTTTTCATTAAGAGTTTATGATTTTAGAGAAGCTGCTTGCTCCGGGAGGGGAAGGAAAGTTTTTAAGGAAGGCTTGCCTTTGAAATTTAAAAATAAATGTTTTCTTTTAAGCGTTTCCGTCAAGTTAGTATCTCGTGAAATACTGCTTTTACAAAGTTAAATAGAATTATACTCCTACGACATTTCTTTTTCTGAATTCTAAGTGACGCTATGATTTTATTTTAATGTAAAGAAAAAGCAGTTGCGAGAAAAAGAAAAAGTAGTGATTCAGTTTCATTAATAAAATATTCAAAGGGCTATTTTTAAATCTTTTAAAATTTTTAATACTGCGAGATAAATCGTGTGATAACATTATAAGAGGTAAATACATAAAACATTTGCAATAGAATGGCAAAGCTTTCGAAAAGATTAAAGACTATAATATGAGATGTGAATTGTTGCGAGCTTTTTCGAGTACGTACATATATATAACCTCCGAGTGTTTCATCCTCTTAAGTCAAATTGCACTCTGCAGATTTATATCGCAATAGATTTCTCCAACAGTAACGGTGCAAATAAAAACCCCCGGTTCTTCCTCCCAGAATAATTCCTCCATTCCACATTATACCTTGTACTCTCAAATTCGCACTTATCAAAGACGACGAAACGCGTCCAATTTACGCCAGGCGTAGCGTTAACTATTATTCATTAAAAAAAAAAGACTGAGCCGTCCCCGAGGCTAAAAGCTAAATATTTCAATTTCTCGTTAGTGCAAGCCGGTAACAAGCATGGCCAGCATTAAAAAGCTCGTGACGAGCATACTTTAGAGCGGCAGCTCGAAAGTCGTAACTCTGACGGGGCGCTCGTAAAAAGGGGAGCCTCCCCTTTTTTTTCTCTCTCTCTCTCTCTCGAAAAAAAGCTTTTTACGCACCGGTCGTTTTCCCATTTCCCGGGGCAAACATCGTCATCGTTCGGTTCCGGGATTGATTTCCGCGCGGAAAAAGCGAGCGACACCCATATCGAAAAGATCGACTCCTCTCGTCCAGGATCCGCCCCGTCTTTGTCGAGCTTTTTTCTGTTTGTGCAACTGCGGCGCCGCGCTCGCCTTTTTTTTTTGCTTCGCGGGCTAGCTTCCGGCTTTTCTGCTACTTCCGCCGGAGAAAAACAACGTCCGAAACCCCTTCGAGAGCTCGCGTGCTCGGAGCTTGAAAGGAACGAGATGATGACTTACAAGCTTGTCGCTCGTTCGTTACTTTTTTTGACGGGCTTTTTATACGCCGATCATTCTTTATTCTGCCTGGGCTTCGACAAGTGGAAATGTACGGGATGTTTCTGTTTTTTTTTTTTTTTTTTTAAATCGAAAATCAATCATTTTTTATGCCACTTGGCTGTGGAGTGTAAAATGTCTTTTGATAAAAAGCTATTCATTCAATATTCAGTGTGTTTTATTTTATAAAATGTTGCTTATTTTATTATAGGGTAATATTGATAAAAGAATTGATTTTTCATAATAAATTGTGTCAGACTTGTAAGAAAAATTTACGTAAATATTCAAAGATATAAAAAAGAGATTACTAAAATTAGTTCTCAAAACCACTTTAACACAGAAAAAACTCACGAACTTACAAGAATTAGTCGCGTTTGAAAGTCTAAAAAATTATTACAAAGATATGAAAAACATTTAATACTTAAATTCAGTTAGCACTCTATAAATTATTTCTAAATATATATACAGCTTTATTCTTTATCAAGAATCGAGAAAAACATAATTCACAAAACTATACAAACTGCGCAGAAAGTTTTCTTTCAGTAAAAAACATATTTTCTTTAATTAAGCATAAGAGCTGATAATATTCCCAAGTATAAGAAAACAAAATTCATCAAAGAATTCTTCCGCCTACAGGAAAAGAAACAGCAAAACTTATCCAAGTTAAACTTTGTACGCCGAATCAATAGTTAAACAAGCCCCAACTTCGTAACCCCTCCGTTTTATTTTTTTGCATACACACAGATTTCAATTTCCCGTTCTTCGTTCGTCCTCGCGGCTGCTTAATTGCCCTCTCTCGCGTCCCGCAGACACAGAAATCATAGCCGATAAGAGCGGCCGGAGGCCGAGGCGGAAAGACGGAGCAGGAAATGAAAACTCGGTCGAAACTGTCGAACCGAAATCGGTTTCTCGATCCGCTGGTCACTTGCTCGCCGGGGCGATCTAATTTCTGCGGGCTCTGAATATGTGACCTCGGAGTGCGCCGACTCGAGATTTGATGAAACTGGTCGGCCGTGTAATCGACCCTTCTGTACGCCCCGAGAATAAGGAGACCGCTAATTATCGTTCAATCCAATGGCCCGTTGGATAAACGCCGACTGCTCGGCCGGAGTTTTATTCTTTCTTGGGGCTTCCGGTAAGTTGAGAGATTAGTTTTTTCAAAGATTTATTTGCCTCATTAATAGTTAAAGTGACATATTAACTTTACTTTTTTACAAAAACATTCTTTTACTAAATAAACAGTAAGAATTTTACATATACTCTATAATAAGTAGAAAACCTTGAGTACAGTCAGACACAACAATACCTTGGCACGAATGACTATTTTTTATGATTTCGCGCTACGTTTAAAATGAAACAGCACCGCTGCTTAGCAAAAAACCAAAATACGATCCCCGGGCCACTCGCGACAAAGAAAATAACGTCAAGAAGTGCACTTCCTCCGCGGCGCACCATGCATTTCGGCAACTAGCGCAAGGAAAAACAAGAAAAAGGTAATCTCGGCCAGTCCGCCGAAAGGTCGCTGCGGCGAACAAAGGTGTCACTTAAATCTGCAGGGAGAAAGCAAGCAAAGGAGGTAAAGACAGACCCCGGGCTAGATAGAGACTCCTAGAGGTTTTCGGCCGCACAAAGCGCTCCGCGGTCCTCCTCCTCCTCCTCCTCGGCGCAGTTCAAACATTCCGGAATTGAAACGGGGAAGAGCGTATTAAAAGTTTTAGAGTTTCATACCCGAGTTTCAGTCGGGAGGGAAACAAAGGGAAAAATCGACGCGGTCGGTGATTAATCGTCGAGCGGCGATCGGAACCTTTGGAAAGTAATATTTCTCTTTCGACTTAACGAACTATCGGTAAGAGGGGGATTAATCTGAAATATGCATTGTACAAAAGCGTACAAGGCACGTGTGCACTTTTAGAGTCTCCTGGATGAAACTTTAATTGTATCGGGCGCTTTGTTCATTCGCATTGTAAATGTTTTGAAAGCAGAAATAGATTTCAGGCAGTAAAATAGAATCGCGGTTGAGCTGTTTTAATAAATAATGACCTGCGCGTTTATTCAATTAAACGATAAGTTAATAACGAAAACAGAAAACAGAGCTGCGGAGTCGTTGAACACCGAAGTAAAAAAAGAAAGCCTACGCGAAACATTTATCGGAAAGTTTCTAGTGCGTATAAAAAAAAAAAAAAAAGTTTTCCCATTACGTGCAGAGCCTCGCGGCGCACTCAGAACAACAGCTCATTTAAAATTCAGCAACTATTTAAACAATTCAGCAGTCATTAGAAAAAGGCCTCTAATCCCCGTGCAACTTTTCATTAACACCGGCTGAATAAATCACGTGCCCTCTATTTATACCTCCGCCAACGGGAAGTTTCCATTAACCGCCTGCTCCTCCGGATTACTTTTCAAAGTCATCGCTGTCATGTAAGAAAGTGCAGTCGGCGAAGCCGTTTGATGGCACGTCCAATCAGCGGCCCTCGCGGCAAATATAAGCGTATAAAGCCGCACCCCCGATGCCGGTCACATTCGGCCCGGTTATTATCGGCTCGATGTTCGTTTAAAAAGTTGCGACTTACTCGCTTGAGGTTCATCGAACGGCGCGGCGGCGCCTCCCGGCGACTATAGACTCTCGATCGGCGAGCGTAGACGCGTAGCGGCCGATGAAAGGGCAGCGTTGTTTGCTGCGATGCACGCGAGGCGGTAAAAGGCGGCGGGCGCGTCGTCGCCTTGAATCATTTATGGCGAGCGCAGGGCTTAAGAGGGCGTAATTCCGCGCTGTTCCGATGCTCCGTGGAGCCGCCGAACGCGCCCAGGTGCGGCTTGATTAAAACTTTTATGGGCTGGTTTCTAGGAAAGATGAAGATTATTGCTCGCTATTTAAGACGTAAATCTAGACACGTTTTGTAATAAAATTCAGAGGTATTGGATCTTGGAATTATTCGACTGAGAGATATCAAAATTTTAAGAGACAACGTTTTGGTATTCAAATTTTCTCTCTTAAAAAAAAGTAAATCTTAAATGTTAAAAACGTTTCGCGCAAAAGAATATTACAAGCGTCCGTTCATAGATTAAATAAACAAATTATATCTTAACTTAAAAATTACTTACAAATTCCCGTTTCACTCGAGTCGTACACATCGCAGCTTTCGATCAAACTCATACTTATTCCCACCCCGCGCACGCGTTCAAACGACGTTCGCTCGACGAATTTGCGAAAAACGAAAAAAGAACTTCGTCCGGAAGCGAAAGCCATCCTCTCCCGAGAAGCTGTCCGCGCAAAACAGAACCCACCAGCTCTCGCGGCGCACTGGACCTTAGCCCGACTTACGCCTGCGCGGCTAAGTTCAAGGAATGCGCAACGACGGGGCGCGAGACCTCGACTTCTCCGCCGCCAGGGTCACGCACGTACGGCTTACTTTCCTGCCACAGGTGGCGGACTGACTTAGGCCGGACGCGATCGCCGAGCCGATATACGAGGCCGAGCCACCGAGCACGCATTAACGTAAGGCGACTTTATTTCGTCATTTACCGCGATGGCTAAGGAGGAGGGCGAGGGGGGGGGGGGGGGGGCGAAAAAAATTACGGTGAATGCGGGTTGTAAAAAGCATAAAAAAAAATTT